>CM060493.1:997667-1411590 GCA_030544225.1 Skeletonema marinoi
CAGAGATTCAACCATCCCATCGTCGATTGCCACTGCAAATCTTCCGTCATCTTCTGCCACGATAGGTTTATCTTTTTGGTCACCGATCCATTGTCCTGTCCTTTTGCAAAGCAAGTTGAAAGTCAAGTCTACTACACGAACGGCAACATCACATCGTCTGACTGAGGCAAATAGGTCAATCACAGATGATATCACGTGTTTATCGATATATCCCGCATGAGAAGATCTCAACAGTATGTCATAGTAAAACTCCTGATCGATTTCTTCTAGCTTGTAAAAGCTATCGGTTTTCATGAGTTCCGCAATGTGTGATAGAAAGATCCCATCATTATTAGGGTCAAAATTATTGGATACAACCGGTGTAGTGGCGATAGCCTTGAAGAACTTCTTCGACTGATCGTCGTAATTTCCATCTTTTCCATCCCCATGTGCTCTTTTAGTAGAGCACCAAGTGAAGGAATCAATGATAATTCGGGCACGTGTTTCAATTGCTTCCAAATCAGACAACGAGGAACGCGAATGCAGCTCTTGCATAATATCAGGTCGATGCGTTCTCCAGAACAAACATTGAACAATCAAATCTAAGAGGTCGTCACATCCTAGAAGTACCTCCGCAGCGTCAGTTGAAGAAACAGCCAATCTTCGAATCAAATCAAAGAAAAGAATGAGCGACTCATGATAATAAGCATTGCTCTTGAAAAGCTCTCGAGTAATATCGTCACACATTTGGGCAATAAATGGACGGGCTTCTTTTGCTATATCAACACAAAGTTTGTCACAATTCTCCGTGTTGAGAGAAGATTCCTCTGCTATAGATTGGACCAGTGCATACAGCCAAATTTTTGGTGATACATGCTCAAATTTCCCCTTTCCCCCTCCTTCGATAGTCAAATAAAAGCCGGACTGCACCTCTGCGCCGAGTTTGAACTCTTCGTCATGTGCACCCTTATTGAGGAACGACACAATGGAGTGTAACAAACCAGCCTCGAAAAGGCTTTGCCTCAACTTCAAATTATTCCATCCTTCAAGGCACTGAGATGGAGGTAGCATCTCACCATTCTTTACCTTTTCGACGATTATTTCCGGCGGCTGCGATTCCAACATCATTTCCTGGGCTGCCAATAGTTTGGCCATAACTTTCTTTAACTCTGCTCCTAGCGATTTGAACGCAGCGTCGATATGTTTGTTTGCCATGGTATGGATATTATAAGATTTATTAGTATTGGCTGCTGGGAGACCTTTGCGTATACTCTTATTATTACCTCCGGTGTTTTGGTGTTGCTTCAGCTAGCATGGAATGGATGGACGACAGGATAGATACGGATTTGAGATCTTCCGGTGTATCAAAGGACATCAAGTCCCGTCCTAGCGAGTAAGTAAATAGCGATCAATTGGATCTAAGGATAAAATGAGAACCCGCCTTCGCGAAAAAATGATTGATTGATTTATGGCCCGTTGTTGCCTTCTCATAATAAGTACTACAAAACAACCATGTTGTGGACCCGGATCCTCTTCCTATCCATCCTCTCCTTCTCGGATGCTGCACGTTTTGGTAGCAGCGGCCGCCTTTTTGCCGCGGTCACTCCTCGTCGAGCTCCTGTCACGGCCACTGCTCTTGCCAAGAGCAAAAGCACCGATGATATCCTCAAACTTCGTGGTGGAGCGGGCCCTCTCGACCCATCCATTGTCGTCAAGACAGCGTCAGTTATCGCCGGTATTCAAGGCTTGGTGATGCAGTTTGCTCCTGTTGATTGTGCTATTTTTTATGGACTAGACGAGGAGGGTGAGTACAAGAGTACATACACATGACACATGTATTTCATGCCATGGCATACTGAAACTGAATTGTTTTCATTCTACATCATCAGTGTCTAGGAAACCGATGAATGCACTTGCTACGACCTACCATGGTACTGGAATCCTCACGTGGGCGGCGACTACTGGATATCTATGCTTTGTGGACAACGCAACAGCCAAAGGCGCGTTTACTGTGGCTGTGCATATTTGGATATATGAGAACCTTCGAAACATGCTTGGGAAGACCACGGAGAAGGCCGGTGGAAGCTCGATCGGAATGAAGATTAATTTACCAATTCAGCTGCTGGGTCTGTACGGAATGACTCAAACCTACGCAGACACTGTGTTGAAGATTCTGGGCGTGTTCTTCTCTTTGTCGGGCCTTCATTATATTTTAGATCCAGCTGGTGCCAGTAAGTTCTATAATAAACTGGAGGAATGTGATGATGTTGGTAAATCTCAGGTGCAAGGTATTGGACATGGCATCCTTGCCCAGTCGCTTGTTTTTGTGGCGATGTCATTTTTGGACTACGATGGCTTGAGAGCAGTAGGTCTTGGAAGCGTCTCTTGGTTCCTAATGCATGTTTACGGCATTTTAAGTGGTAGGGATGACAAACTTGGAATTCCTCGCAATCCAATGCTCTTCTGGTTGGCTTATAATGCTGCTGTCATTTACACTACCTTGTTTTAAGTTGATTAACAGATTCATCACCATGCTTGTGCCTGGCTTGATTTGCACATCCTCTACTGTAACTAGCTACTAGTGTATCGCTTGACCGATGCTCCATGCCTAACACACTCCTCCACTGACGCTGATGACGTGATTCGATCTTCTTCCTCCAGCGACATTGAAGACTCTCATTTTCTCCTTTTTTCGACACACTTCGCCCTGGCGTAAGATAGATGTTCATGCACATTCCCAGTGTGCTTTACACTGCTTTACACCACTGTAATACTCGTTTCTGTTGCTATCATCGACCATTAATATCATCACTTCATATTACTAGATATGGACATGTTTGGAAAGTTGTGGCATCAGCATCATGTTCAATGTTCATGATGTATTGAATTCCTACGTGCTTAGCTGTGACATATGTAACCAGATCACAGAACACAGCCAGAAGCAAAACATCAACAACCAACAACCCCGCCGCCCAGCAACGAGCAATCATTTGTGACGTTGCTTTTCTTGACTTCTACAAATACATCATAGCGAGCAACGACGCCAGTTTGCCGCATCATCACATCTAAACAAACATCAACAATGGGGAAGAAAAGCCGAAAGACGTCAAGCAGCAAAAATTTGAGCAATTCAGACACAAAGAATCCAGCCTTACTCGGCTCTGTTGTGACTACTGTTGCGCAATATCTGAAATTGGCAGAGGAAGAGAAGCTGCCCCTTGAGCGTTATTTTTCACGTCATAGGCACAGTGTGAGCTCTTGTGATGGTGATGGAGCATTTAATCTCATATCACTGTTTGTGTTGAATCCAAGACTCATGTTGCCAGGGACACCGGAGAGGAGTGTCATTACCACTGTCTGTATGCGAGTTCATGACAATATCCGAAGTACTATGATCCTTCCAAATGATGCCTTTCAAAACGGAATGCTCCAGAAGTTACCCTTAGTAGAAGATATTGGGCCTGGAAAAACAATGGATGAGTACTATGATGCTTTTGTACAAAATATTCAGAATAGTACAGGCACTGGCTTCAGAAAAGCTCCATATGCACATTGCAAGAAGCTTGTCAACGACTGTCTACTTCGTATGAAGACCAAGAAGAAGGTGTTGGTGGGGAAAGAAGAGAGGACGGTTGTACGATTGTTTGGTTTGGAAAGTGAGGAAAATTTTCACCAGCAACAAATTCAGCTTCCTCAGCCGGCCCCAGCACCCGATGTTGATACTCTGTGGCTAGTCTTGAATCGACCTGAACACTACTTCTTTCATGTGAGCAGCGACTTGCACGATCTATTTGGTATCGAATGTGGTGAGGTTGTTATTGATCATGAATACTTCGAGAGGTCCTTGGACTACATTCTTGAGGATGAGTATCGTCAAGAACGCCTCCCTGCAATGTTGAATCACGCAGCAAATTGGCACATGTTGGAGGGGAGCGAGGAAGAGGTTGCATCTTGGCTACTATGGGAACGTCAGCCAATGATGCTACACCCAGTTGGACACCCCGATACTGTGGATGCTATGAGAAACAGTGTTATATTGCAACTCATGATCAACAAATTCTTTAATGGACAAACAGGTGAATTACTCATGCATACATTTCCTGCGATGAACTTGTATGGATCAGGCATCACCAATTTCCTTTTCTACACTCGACACTTGTCGATTACGGGAAGATTACCGCCGGCTTTTATTGTCAAGGCACCTGTCGCTGAAGGCGTTGATGGAGCTAGTAATAGTGATAGTGGAAACACCAGTGCTCAAAACGTCGAGGGGAATGTATCAACCAACCTTGAACGAACAATGAGGAAGTTGACAATTAGAAAGACCTCTTGTGCAGTGTGTGGAGCCACTCGAAGTCCCAGTGGCACCCGATTACTAGTATGTTCCAGGTGTGAAAGTGTAGCGTATTGCTGTGCTGAGCATCAAAAGATTCATTGGAAGTCTGGAGGGCACAAACAGCAATGTACGCTAGACCTACTACCATAGGCTAGAATGAGTAATCTTTACACCAAGCTCAATGATATTGCAAAACATTTGTTTGCATGTCCATTTGGGAAATCATGGATCGGAACTGACCTCAACAGATTCATTTTGACTGGGTGGAGGTGGAGGACGGAGGGCATAAGCAGCAAGATGTTGTGGAAACTGAGCTGAGTATTGGGTGAGGTATCAAACTTAATTTGCGGTGTCAAACTTAAGACATAGTAAACCACGATCAGCCACTGAGATTTGAGTTCTTGTAGATCCAATCGATACTATCTAATTTCATTTATATTATTACTGTTCCCTAGTAGCTTATCAACACGGAAGGTTGGATGGATACGACTTCTCTTGACTCTTTCACAATCGAAACAGAGCTCAAACAGTGACAAATTGATGGCCACCTGTTAAATCATGCATGCAAAAGTACTCATGTTACTGAAGTTCATGATTCTGAGAGAGCCTTGGTCCTCCCCATACCCCAAAATACAAGGCTCCAACAACTTTCTAGCGTGATTCTTTAGCCTTCAAATTTAAGCAAGAGTCCTGATGAACCAAGGGCCCATCCGCCACTCTCCAAGAACTTGACATTGTAAAGGTTTCCTGGGATGTCATTAGCACTCTTGTCGAATGAGAAAGTCTTTCCGTTATCCTTACTGACGAACATGGTGTTGGAACCTCCCACGGCCCAAACCTCGTTCTCTGTCCTCCAAGCAACATCAGTGATACCATATCCACCAGTCTTAATGTTAGCCTCATTGAATAGGAACTCCTCACTGGTAAGATCCACTGATGAGTCTGTGACCAAAAGTTTTCCACCGTTGAGTGTCATCCAAAGTCCATTCTTAATATCTCCACGGACAAATCCCATATTCTGGATACGACGAGAAGTTCCACGGTTGTGTGGGATCCAGAAGTCCTGACCAGGCTCCCAAGTCAAGAAGAAGTTACCACGACTCGACACAGCGAGGTAAGCCCCCTTGGAATCACGTTGTTCGTTCACAATTGACCCGGTAAAGTACGAGGCACCACTCACACCAGAGGAAGAAACACGGTTAAGTGTGGCATCGATAGTTTCCTTCACCTGTGCCTTCCAGTTGCGTCCGGCATTTTCGGTAGTGTATACGGCACCACTGCTGGTGATCATTTCTGCGGAGTTGGGACCGGTGGCCAAGATTCCGGTGGGTTCACCAGGCAACTTGGGTGATAGGGGAATGCGTTCCCAACTCTTTCCTCCATCCTTGGTATGCAAAAGCAATGTGGGCTTACCGAGGACCCAACCCTCACCATTTTCAAAACTTACTGTTTGGAAACGATACGTAATTTCCTCTTCGGCATCCAAGTTGGAAAATGAGCGTGGTTCCCAAGTCAGACCTCCATCATTCGTCTCGGCAAATGATCCGCGTGCTCCGACAATGTAACCATGTGTAGGTGAATCAAAGTCAATATCATATACGGTGTCTTCAAAAGGAACTTTGATCTGACGCCATTGCTTAGAGGCAGCGGCATTAACGACGAGAGGAGCACCAAAGGTCGTGGACGTGGCAAGGGCCGTGGCGGCTACTCCGGTGGCGGATTTGGTGACGAAGGAACGACGATCTTCCTCGCTGTTGGATGTGGACATTGAGAGGGCAGAGTTGGCTGTGCGCATGCCAGTGCTAGGAGCAAAGGCGGAGACATTGGACGCCGCAAGGACGAGGGCTGCTGCGGAGAAGAGCTTCATGGTGATTGTTTATGGTATTATGATCGATAGGAGGGTGATTGAAGCACCATGGTGGCACAAAAGTTTGTACAAAGCGGGCGAAGAGTTGTATTTTGAGGGCGTTGCCCTTCTTTTGGCCCTCTCGGGAAGTCCATGTAGGAACTCGTAGTATTCTATGTACAAGTTACCGTTGAAACGGCCGTTAGTAATAATCCACACAATTAAGAGGCACTAATTTGAAAGGGCTGCCCACCTGCCCGCCTATGACAGCATCATCGGATGCCGGCCAACTCACTCTTGACACACACTTCACAAACTCGCTCACAACTCACGCACAAACTCAAGTACGTGTTTCAAAGTCGAGTCGAGGTATCTTTTGCTCTTTTCCCCTCCTCTCCTCGGCTTGCATCTTGCATGCTTCTGATTCTGTCGAAGAAGAGTAATCCTACCATTGCCATCATTGTTGGAAGAAACCATGACGGCACATCTTTCTATCAAACATTCTTCATGGGCTATGATGGTCTTGCTATTCATTCCAACCGTATGGATCTCCTGCTGCGTTCTGGTGGTTCATGGCAAGAGGAGTCTTAGTCAAAACTGTGACAGCAGCATCAGCATCCCGATCCATCACCTACACAAAACATCATCGTCATCAAAGCCATCATCACCATATGCAACAAGAGCAGCATATAATCCACTTTTCAACATTAGAGGAGGAGATATCCAACAAATCACATCACTATCACAAGTCAAAGAAATCATTGAAAATGCATCAAGTACAAATCAACTAGTTGTACTAGATTTTACATCAAACAATTGCCCACCATGTGAAATGATTGCTCCAATATATTCTGATCTTTCGGAACTAGAAGAGTTTGAGAGTAAGGTCATCTTTTTGAAGGTTAATGTCAGTGATCATCCTGATGTTGCATCGTATTATGGAGTAGATGGCTGGCCAACTTTTCAGTTGTTTAGAAATGAGCTTCTTGTGGATAGTATTGTTGGTGGGCAAGCTGCTAAGGCTGGTTTGTATCCTCTTGTAGCAAGGCATGCTCAATAGATGGCCGAAATAGATGCGACAAGTGAGAAAGTGTTGTTCTATTTATTACACTTTTACATGCATATTCTGTATAAGATAAGTGAATACAAAATGGCACGTGAATAATTATAGCAAAAAGACGTTAATAATGCATTTGGAACACATGTAATCAAGAAACAACCTTTGTACTGAGCGACTATCGTTCTCGAGCTCAAAGCACCGAGCGAGAGCAAGCATCATTTTCGACAGGTGTCTCTGGGCGAGGAGTCCCAGTAATCGCACTCACCTTCTCGAACGAGAACCCAATCACTCACAAAGCATCACAACCAGAACCAAAATTGCTCTTCATCCGCTTTCTGCTAAGTACAAATGTACTCATCTTCTTGCGTTGTTGATACCCATCATAATAACATTCTGTAAAACAAATCACAAAAACAGCAAGTATAAGCAACAAAATTATTATCAATCAACATGTCTAACCCCAACAACTCTCTCATCTTGACATCCATCCACACTCTCCTCGAAAGACGCGAGTGGGACCGAGCATTAGAGCTCCTCATTGCTGATCCATCAGTATCCATGACGATGGGTTCATCTTACGAGGCATTGCCCCTTCTTGTGGCAGTCATGAACAAACCTCCACTAAATCTCGTGCAGTCTCTCATTGCCGCCAATCCAGAAGCAGTGACGACAAGGAATGTCTATGGAATGATACCACTACGCACGGCCATACGCAGCCAAGCATCGACAGAGGTGATTGATGCGATCATTCGAGCAGAACCCGAAGTTGTCAAATCATTCGGAGTCAGCGGCAAAACTGTTCTTCACTTGGCGTGCTTGTACAGCATGGACTACGACTTGTTTCACGAGCTCTTACAATTGTGGCCCGATGCGACCAAGTGGAAAGATCGTGATGGCTGGCATCCACTCCATCTAGCCTGCCTCTGCCAATGTCCATCTACGATTGCAGCAACAGTGCTCAATGCCTACCCCGAAGCTGCCGCCATTGCAGACACGGATGAAGAGCAATTCCCTCTTCATATCGCAGCTCTTCACGGAGCTAATGGTACACTCCTCCAACGTTTGTATAATTGCTACCCGGATGCTATCAAGGCGAGAACAAAAACGTATGGCTGGTTACCTCTTCACTTGGCTTGTCACAAGGATGCTACTCCTGGTGCAATCCGAGTGCTACTTGAATACTATCCAGAGGCTGCAAAGATAGCAGGGAAAAAGTGTGGCTCTCTTCCACTTCACATCGCCAGTACAAACGGATGCGATGCTGAGATCCTCAAGATGTTGTTTGAAGCATACCCCGAAGCCTTGGAGAAGAGGAACTCGTTAGGTGATACCCCACTCGAATGTGGTGCCGGGCATGTAAGTTTTCACATGCTTTCCTCTATCTGCACTAACTTTGCTCTTTGGTAATCAGTATTGCTCACACATTTAATTTCATTTCATTCTTCTTGCGAGAAGGGCACAAGCCAAAAGAGTTTAACTGCGATGACAGAAGAAGTCGAGGCACCACTTACTCACGCACAGTAACTGCTGGGATGAAGTCTGGTGCAGGAGATACGAGATACAGCTTGACGCTATGCAGAGCGATGATGCTTTAGATATAAGTAGTGGTTACCAACATAAAAAGTAAAGAATGATTTCATGAAATTTATAGTCGGCAGCAAGTTTTGATGCCGCTACGACTATCTTCTTTCTGGTATCATAGGTGAACGGAAAGCCGAGGAATCAATTCGGAGGGGTGATTGCATTCAAGAACATTAGCTCTTGCTTGCTCGCCTGCCGTTCGTCTCAAAATATTGTACTAATCTTCCCCTCGACACCTAAACTGAATCCATTTGCATCTGATAACAATGTTGGGAGTACGAAGCAACAGACTCTCGAGAGGAAGACCAGATTCTCTGGCATCCAAACCGAAGGAGAAAAATGTGTTGTTCTACCCCGCACACAGTGATGGCTACAGTTCTTCCCCAACCTCAACTACATCATGTGAAACATCTCTGGAATCATCCACCTATATGGAGGATCAACCTTTCGATTGCGTCGAACTCTCTCCCGGCGCCGAATCTACGTTGTCAAGCCAATCATCTAAAACGCAAGAATCTGTATTGAAAACGAACAAGTATTGTGGCAGTGCTTTCGTGAAAGCCCGCAAGCAGCGCCAAAAGATGAAAGATGCATCAGTAATAGTGTATGACGATCCTCCTCTTGACCATCTTTTCTTACTTGGACCCAGTACGGAGTCAGAATCGTATAGGTTTCGATCCAAGTTGTTGAAAGAAGCGACGCTACTGGTACGCCGACGCCACAGTGGAGAAGAAGAAGTTGCTATTCCATTTGGTGGTGACTCATCGCCTCCACTACCTCTACAATCCACACTACCTTCATCATCTCCATGGCCACAGTCCAATTGGAAGACCGGATCTAGCAAAGTCAACGCAACGCCAACGACAAAACTTCCTGAATCCGGTTCTTCAACTTCTGTCCGACACTCAATCATTAACAGCATCAAAGCTAAATCAGCTGAAGTGACACCTGTGATCAATGCCCGCACAGCAAGAGACGATACATCTGAAACAGCCAAAACGAGAAAAGACAGACACATCGATCAGGTCAAGGCAATGGCACGTAGTCGCAAAGAAAGAAATGATAAGGCAAAAGAGCAACAGAATGATCCTGATCAACCTCCCAAGTCGAAGTATTCAAAAGGGTTCAAGGACTTTGTTGATCATCTACTCATGGTAAATGACACCAATCAACTCTGTCGTTCTCCTGAGCCTACACAGCCCTTATCATCAGAAGATACTGCTTCCAAGAAAAACGTATCTTGGAAAGGTGATCCAAATCCAAACTTGGCCAAGCCAGTCTTGAGACGTCGTTCCAATTCTCCAACAAGGCCTAACTTACCCAAACCAGTCTTGAAACGTGCACAACATTTTACACAACGTTTTTCTTCTAGGTCCATTTCCATCAATGTTCCATATGATGAAGACGCGGTGTTTGCTTCTCCTGGCGGTTGGAAATCTGTGCTCATGTGTGGCTCAGTGAAAGTATTGGATAGTCCTTGAATGTAATGGTGAAAAAGTGCACTGAGGATATGGCTTTACCTTTCTCAGTTGTTGACGTGTTGCAATGTAGATAACTTCTTGTTTGGTTATTTAGTTGAAAGAAAATGTAAAGAAAGAGCTATTTTCACTCTTTGGTTTCCATGACTGCTGTATTCTTCAATTACCAGTAGTTCAATAGTTATTTTATGAAAAAGACAACACTCTTCTATATAATATGTTGTCTAGAAACATCATTTCCACACACTTAATCCATAGTCGACCATGCGCCAGTGATTGTTTTTCAGTGTGTTGGTTGTTTATTGTTCATTTCCTTCCCTCTTTCATTTGCGTTTATTTTCATTTCCATTACAATATTCATTTAATTCGCCTCATCCAAATAATCCTGAATTTGCTCCGGCGTCAACAACCGAAACACCCCATCACTCTTACTCACCACCCCCACCTCAATATTGGTCCCATTCATCTCCCCCTCAAACCCCTCCCTCAACGTCAACAACGCCGTATGAATCGCATCCTCCAACTCCATATCCTCCTGATACCTCTTTTCCAAAAAGTTCTTGGCATTGACATAATTCTTCCCAATGGCAGTCGCCTTCCAGCCAAAGTAGGCGCCGGAGGGGTCTACCTGGAAGAGACGGGGTGAGCCGTCGGAGTCGATTCCGGCGACTAGGAGGGACACGCCAAAGGGGCGCACTCCGCCCGATTGGGTGTATTCTTGCATTACGGAGGCGGTGGATTTGACTAGTTGGCCGACTGGTTTGGTTTCGTTGTATTCGCGGTAGTATGCTTGGGCTGATTTTCGTCCTTTGCGTACTAATATATAATATGAATGTAATAATTCAGAGTGAGTTGATTTGAAGACAGAAAACAGTACAGTAAAATCAAACATCATTCACCACACTCACCCAACACACGATAATCCGGCCCAACACCCGAATAAACAAACCCACTCCCCTTCGTAATCCGTTCCACCTTCTGCACACCCTCCCCCTCCACCAAACTCGATGCAAATTTCTTATCCGTGGCAATCACCACGCCATCCGTGGCGGCAATGCCCAATGCGGTTCTGCCGTTGGCTACGGCGTTTAGTGCATATTCGATTTGGAGGAGTTTGCCCGTGCGGGAGAAGGTTGTTAGGGAGAAGGAGTAGGCGGAGTCTCCCATTTTAAATGTGTAGTGTTGGAGTTGTTAGTGGTGTAAAAGTGGATCTATGGGGTGTAGCTTGGCATGAATGTTGGATATTTTGATAAAATCGGAAATCGAAGCATCTAGAATGTATCGAGGGGTGGATTATTGGGGTTGGCAGACCTGTTGAAGGGAGTAATCATTCGAATTGGATCGTCATTGTAATGTTCATAAAAATAATTATTTACTTCATTCTACTTGGGTGCTCTATTCATTGGGCGTAGAGAAGGAAGGAAATTGGAGTAAGGAAATGGTGAAAGAACAGCTACACAGTAGAATTCAGAACAAAGGCTTGTGCAATGTGCAAGGCTTGTGCATTAGATTGAAGAAAATAGATGCATTGGTCTAAACCTTTCATTTACTCTCATCTGGTGCTGAGACATTATATAGTGTCAGATGAATTGAGGTCCAAATCGGAGTCTTCGTCTTCCTTGCCTGTGTTGATGTGTAAGGGAAACAATACACATAGCAGCTCCCGCATGCTGATTGGATTGGATATGAGTTGATGTATTCTTAATCTTCTCGTATTCTGATAAAAATGCAGCAGATTCTTGTGTGTGTCGCGATTTTTCACGTATAATGTTTTGTGCATCTTTAACTGTTGCTGTTTGCATCCTTTCCTTCGCTGCCACAGCTTTTGACAACTTGGTTTGTCATCATCCTTCAGTATTCATATTTTCGATTCATGCCTGTAGCATACTCAGTGACGGAGGGGTTGATTATTAAATCCCTCAGAAATGCAGAATAGTTTCAGCATAGCTTCATCTTTGCCCCCATCGTTCACTGGCAGCTTTTTCTTTGTGCAACCTTCTCTGATGTTTCATCATCGTTTCACCTTTGCTCCGTGCCTAATGCACACTCCTCCTTGGATGGCTTGATTTGTGCATCCTTCTTTGTTGCAGCGTTTGACCTTTGCCCCATGCTTCACACACACTCCACCTTTGACGGCTTTATTTGTGCACCCCTTGCTGCTGCATCGCTTGACCTTTGCCCCATGTCTGATGCATACTCCTCCTTGGATGGCTTGATTTGGACACCCTTCACTGCTGCATCGTGGAATCTTCGCCCCATGTCGAACGCACACTCCTCCCAGCACAACATTTTTGGTGCATCCATCAGCAGAGCACGTTCTTTTCTTTTTGGCCATATATTTTCTGGCCCCATCTTCATCCAATGATGACTTTCGTTTACTTGTTGCCTTTGTAATACTGTTGCGTTGTGGACTAGGTATTGATTTTTCACTCTCATCATAGTTAATAGGCAATCTCTTCCGACTTGAAGTTCGTCTAGTTGAAGCAGATGACTTTGTCTTGCGCTCAGCAGCGGCCGCCGCCTCCGCCTTTCTCAGCTGAAACTCTCTGTAGATCAAGACACCAATATCATCGTCTTCGTTATCGTTTGGTGCCACCACTTCTTTAGCTTGGCTCTGTGTCGTCAACATGTTCATTACATAAGTATCATGTTGGAGCTGATTCTTGATTCTGCTGGCTTGCTGATTGCCAATAGTGTTTGTGTTTTGTGCCACACGCCACCGAGTCTCAGTGTAACAGCTGCCGCCCGCCCGCGCCATGAAATAACAATAGATACTCCTAATACCATGAACCATGATGTGATGGTAACTTTTGACGCCGAGTGAGGCAGTGTAGCATCACTCGCTTATGCAATATTGAGAACGATGTCACTGGGTCAGGAGGATGGACCACCCGATCTTGTGCTAAAAACTGCATTTCAGTTCTTGGTGTGGGAAGATATTGGAACATATTCAACACGCTCACACAGAAGAATTTTGAACCAAGTCGACCTTGTCTGCAAGGGAAAAGAATATTGGATGAAGATCATGACGTTGGGCGTCAACTTTGTAACAGTATTTTGAATCGCATATTTGGGCTGCCGCTACCAGAAAACATTACCTCGGCAATGGGCGAATACATGGTGGAAAACCTCTATCACATACCATCAATGATGTCGATTTATGTAAAGGTAAAGTGCTCAATGCAACTGAGGTGAGGCCTTTTCTTGAAAGGTACTGCTACTAAAATCCCGACAAGGCACAAATCGTTTGGACACATCTTCAACAAGCAATTGAAAATGCTATCTTGGGTGGAAGGCCTTCAGGTAGAAGATGTTGACGAACGACAACGTTCAACTTTTGAAACCGCGACAATATGTTGTTAGCTAGCTACTTCCTGTTTCAGAACTCGTGCTAAGAGTCTGATCCCTTTGCTTGTGAGACTGGACAACACTCAGGCATTCGTGCCGGAACTTAATAAACAATATTGAAAATCTAGCAGAAAGGTTTGACCTGGCGTCTTCAGTGAGAAGTATTGATACAGTGCAGTACTTCAACTTTCGGGATGACGAAATGCTGTAGCGCTGCAGCAGTAACGGTCAAGTGTATCGCATATGGGCTTGAACAAAGTCAAGATTGCATGTCGATCCATACGACCTTGTCCAAATCTATCTAAGACGACAACAAAGTATCTGCAATCTCCTATTAACTTAGTTGATATCAATCAATATCTGCTCACTTGTCTGTAATTATCTTTTGACCAATATTGCCAAGGCATCATTCCAATCGGTGAATTATCATACCTCGGTTCTAACCCATGTAGCTCCTCAGAAATGTTACAACTCTCATAACCACTGCATCCACTCACATTGACTTCAGGAAATACTTCTCGGAGCAATTCTATGAGATGAAGTGATCCACCACAGGAAGAGATATGTCCAGAGCCCTTTACCACATGTACATGCGCATTTTGAAACATCTCGGACGATAAACGCTCTGCCTCTTCTACACTGGGCATTGCGTCCAACTCGCCTACAACAATCGTGGTGCGTAACTCTTCAGACACTTTCAACGTGGCTTGGGTGTCCGCATCAACATCTACAATATCTTTGACATGTCGTGCAGCTCGAAGCGCTTTCAAACGATCTTCAAACCTACTTGACCCAACTTCCATCCATTCTTTGAGTCTCCATCGAAATGTATCCTTGGGCATAAACTTTAATCTGAGTGGTATGGCAAATGCGACACGGCCCATGTAGGCTTCTCGCTGTGCATTGTTCACAACGGGTGGCAGTCCCTTGAAAAGTATGATTCTAATCAATTGTTGCACAAATCGATGCTCACATTCACCAAGAAAGAGTGGAACTACCTCTGTCAACAATCTAAAGGCGTATTCTGCTCCCTCCAATGCAGGTATCGATGATTTTGCGGCAGCTATGGGAGGAGCAAGTTCATATACGATCGAGCGTAGATATGAAGTTGCAGGATTGACAAGTACGAGCCCTTTCAGGTCAATAAGCTCTTTGTACTTTGGTTTTTTCAATTCCATTGCTACCTCAGTGGAGAGGATTCCACCAAATGACTCGCCCATAAGATATACTTTATCGCATTTTCTACCACCACTTCTGCCTTTGCATTCCTTCAAGAGATACTCAACAATCCTTTCCTTCAACTTTACAAACGTCGATCTATCGGCATTGTCAATTTTCATGGCCCTAACGTCAAATTCCTCTCCAAGTGAGGGGAATTGGAGGAAGGGCGCTAGTATTGTTCCGTCAAATCCTGGTATGTATAGCAACAATGGTTTGAACCTGTGATGCTGAGCCTCGTATTCCAAGACAGCCGGTGGATAATTATCTTCCAACAATGGTGATACGAATTGTATGCAATCGCTGTTGTTGTCTTTGGACTCGCGGTGTGGCCATTTCCCACTGAGCAAATCGGATAATCCTGACTTTGAAGACTCTTCTGAGAAACTGTCGACGATGTAAGGGCTACAGCTGCTCAGAAGATTATGGGAGCGTGGTGGTTGAAAAATGAGAGTGGAAGAATGTGAAAATGCAGGAACGACTGGGTATGATGATAAGGCCACGATGATTAGAAACATCATTGTCATTATTGATGAGTGCTTGTTATGACCGCTCATTACTACTTGAGCAGCCCAGCAGCAGCAGCAGCGGCTTGTCAACTTCTGTATGATCATCATCTCACATCTACTATGATAATACTTATCATCCAGTAACAATGGCTCAAGGTGATGCCCTTCAGGCCGTTGCAGCGTAGCATTGGCATCAGAACTTTTGTGTCAATCAAAGCGGTAGGAAAGGTGTCAACAAGTTTGTCCTCAATCAACATCACATCCAATCAAGGTACTTACAGATACTCCTACCGCTTTACTTCAACTTCAAGATAGAGGATGTCATATTCATATGTCATACTTTTAGACACATATAATGTCACAAAGCTGTGCCAGCACCCAGCACACAAGGCAACAACACAGCGACACAGCGACGATGAAGAACGACGAAGGATGAAGAACGACGACAATATGAGGAAGAAGAGAAAGGTGTGTACCCCTCAGTAACCATGCCGGCGCTGCAAGTCTTCCAAACTCGATTTTTCGGATTCTCAACGAGGCCATTTGCTGGCGACGATTTGCATCTAGTCTGCATCCTTGTGGGGTCGCTTCGATTGATACAATTTTTGTGAGTAAACCTGTGTTCTGCTTTTCACTTGTTCGTTTCAGCTTTGATGCAAAAAGATATCGTGCTAATGCTGTTACATTATACATCATCCATGCTTTTTCCGCAACAGATGTCTAGTACCATGGATGCTGTATTTTTTTATTGACAAACTCCGGGGCAAAAATATTTGGATCGATGGAATACCCTCTTGGTGCCCTCAATATCAGGCACTGAAAGATAATGTAACCCAAGATATTGTTTTTTCAAGATCTATCGGGGCAATATACAAGAACTCCGCTATGGCTAGTGTTTCTTCATTCGAATCGGGTGATGGGCCGTTTATATACGGAATGGTAGTTGCAATAGTATTTTTTGGAATCAACGTATGTTGGCTTTGCATGTTGTGGTCGGCATCTTCTCTCGGAACACCTACACAGCCCGAACGAAGAGACAAATATTTACGGCCTTTGATCATCTTCCAACTTTTTGCAGGTCTTATTTTCCCAATTATGCTCTTGGTCGCGGGGATACAGTTCATGCATTACGTTCGAATAGATAATTTTCGATGTGGCCAAGGTGTTAGTGTACGAGGTAGAACTCCAGAGGAGCAAGTCTTCTATAACTTCTTTTCTGTTTTGATGGTCACCTATGCACTCGAGATATTGTTTTGGCCAGCATCATTTGTTGGTAATATCGTGCGCTTTGTTAAGAAACAAGGAATGTTTCGGCGAGGGAAAGAGGAGAAGGAGCATAGAATACAATTCATGTTTGGTTTCATGTTCAGATGTTTGCAATGCCTGAGTTGTGGCAAGGCTGGAGGGAAAGATTTCAAAAACAAAGGCGAGCTGAAAGACTTCGCAGTTCAATTTGTAAGTTATTCTTCATAGTGTGTTTCACCATTGCAACATTTCTCGTTCTGACAGCACTCGTCTGCTTTACCTTCATTATATAGATGGAGCTCGCGAATTTCGAAACGAACGTTGACTTTGTTTTATCTGATGTCTACATTGGTCTGGTCATGCTTGGGAGAGATCAACTAGAACGGCGTGAGGCGGCTATTCAATTAGCTGTGGAGGAAAACAATATCATACGAAATCTAGTGAGACCCCAGCTACAAGTAGAAAATAATTCAAAGACAGAGGGTGAAGATCCAATTGCAAGTCACCCACATCGCCAAAAACTGCAAAAGAGAGGATCGATATACATCCTGCAACATCAAGAGAGTAGCACATATCAGGTGTGTGAACGTCATCTACTGCTGCAATCAAATGAAGAGGATCGATTACTTATGCAAGACTTGGCATATTACTCAAGATATGCACAAATTATTTACAAACGTGTGCAACCTTTGACTGTAGAAGAATTTGGGTTGGAAGACAATGCAACACACTTTACGAGAGGATTGGATAAATTGTTTGAGTCCAGGTATAGGCTCTCAAGTTTAGACTGTGAGCATGCAATGCTTTCCTATGCATGTTTCCTTAATGGAATAGTTTCAACACCATATGCTATTTTGGTTGACACCGCCA
Organism: Skeletonema marinoi; assembly: GCA_030544225.1. NCBI lineage: Eukaryota > Bacillariophyta > Thalassiosirophyceae > Thalassiosirales > Thalassiosiraceae > Skeletonema > Skeletonema marinoi. Next base: position 1,015,138 of record CM060493.1, read on the forward strand.
AAGAAAAGGTCGTTATTACCATCAGAGGAACTATTTCGATAGAAGACATGGTCGTTGACATGCAGTACAAACCAGCTGGGTTGGAAAAAGTTGGTGTAATATGTGGAACTGATCTCAAGGGTCATTGCTGTCACAAGGGAATGCTTGCCCGTTCAAAATGGCTTTACAACTCGTTACGATCCGAAAAGGTAATCAAAACTCTGTATTCCGACGACAGCCCATTTAAGGATTATGGTTTAGTCGTCTGCGGACACTCACTGGGTGGTGGGTGTGCGAGTCTATTGGCCGTCATGCTACGGCCTTCATTTCCGTCCATCAGGTGCTTTGCCTATGAGCCACCGGGTGGATTGATTGACGAGGATTTGGCTACAAAGTGCAAGGACTTCATCGTATCAACTGTAAAGCAGGACGATATTGTACCCCGCTTATCGCATCAGAATTTTGATGCGCTACGAGACAACTTCTTCGATATATTGGCGAGGATAAAGGTGCCCAAGATTCAAGCATTTCATGACACTCGCACTCCTTGTACAGGTGCTTCTGTCAAACAACGAAACTCGAAAATTTTGAGGCATCAAACTGACATTCCAACAGACACCACATTTTATCAACAACTGCAGAAATTCAGATCGGAGAGAGCTGAGGCTGATTATGAAAAGCTCTACTTGCCTGGGAAAATCGTGCACCTTCTTGATCCTGGGGATTCAAGACCGCATATTCCGTATTATGCTTCAAAACACGAATTTGATCACGTAGCCATATCGAAAACAATGATATCGGATCATAGGTGCTTCAAGCTTGTCGGATTCTTGCAGAATGCTCAACTCTGCGGGGGCAAAGAGAATTCCATGGCGTCATTTGTATGTAACAACTCGATAGCGATACAAGAGGAGGAAGAGGAGGAGGAGGATGCAGAAAGCTCGCGATTCTTTATGTGGTGCTCAAACCCATACGGCCGATTTCCAATTCTACTCACGCTGGGTGCATCTATTGCTTTACTTTGCTCCATTCTTTCAATTACGACATGCAAATTTTTCACGCGCTCTGTATCGGTGTATCAGAGCGATGTCGGAAATCACTCATCGTTCAATATCACTTCTGTTGGATTGTTCAGCAAAGGACTTTTAGATTGCGACAAACTCGATCAAAATTGCACCGAATTCGACAAGTATACAGACTCTCCATACTGTATCCCCTACAGCGAATCACAACTCAGCCAAAACGATTGGTTGTCGAAAGCACAAATTTTTGTGGCTTGCCAGATGATTTTTGCATTTGTTTCGCTTCTATTACTCTGCATCTCGACATGTTATCGGATTGGAAGAAGTGCATGGATTGTCATTTGTGTCATGCTTCTTTTGAGCACGCTGTTTCAAGGTCTTGTGTTCGTGGTTCACCGTGATAATTGCGGTGATTCTGTGTTTCCTATTGAAGACCCGAGCTACAGCATTGTAACGAGTTGTGACATAGGTCGTGGAGCGTCATCTGCAATAGCTGCATGTTGCTTCTACTTCATGACTGCACTTGGGTCCATTTACTTTGCTTGTAAGAAATAGAGGGTATAGATCTTTGTAGAACTATTTTTTAACGAAGCCTAACTCTGGCTCATCATTGGCTCTGTGTCAAATGTAGCTCTGATGCTTACAGCTAAATCAAGCTCAAGCACCTCAACCTCAATTAAGCTACAGCCTCAAGCTCAGATAAAGATGGGGAGCTTTTGTTCGCCTCTGCTTCTCGAAGAAATCAAGGGCATCTATTCCTGATAATACGACTGCTCCTCTACTTTTAGATTGTGTATTGAACTGAAGTGCCAACCTATTGGCAGCTTGGTGTACATAAAAGCTTTCATTGTACGATACATAAGTACCAAACATGTCTGCTCGTCTAGTTATTATTATTCCGAGTAATTTACTAAGTCAATATTCAATATTCAAACATGAGAAAAGGGTTGAAATGTGCTGCCCGCGTGCGAGAAAGCCCCCGGTCGCAAGATTCACGCCACTTCGTCCAACTAGCAAAAATTTGAACGGCAAACACACCATGAACACCGAGCACCCATCGATGTAAGTAGACTCTTTAAACGGCCCAGGACAACTTTGCACCACAATACGTAGAAAGAGTATCGAGTGGCACAGTTGAGATGGAATGATGTCGATTTTCAAAGGAGTTTAAATTGAAAATAGTTGGTCGTCATTAGACGTGCACAAAAATATAGCACAACAAACATCCTATCCTACCTTACATACCTCTCGGTCCGGGTAAATCAATAATATGCCGTCCTTCATCCTTCGGAAATTAAGAAGTCGAGGCACCTCACGACAGCGTCAGGACGACAATGAGATAATATCACCATCGTCTCGACGGGGCTCTTCCGTCGGTGGTGGTAGCGGCAAAAGAACAAATTCCATGTCTTCAAAGTCTACATTAAAATCTTCGCCGTCAATATCATCGAAATCAAAACAATCCCCAGCAGCAATTGTATCACCCGAACGACGTAAATTCCTCGGTTCAAAACAACGCCCCAACATGTACAGCATGTCCAGCGGCTCCACTCCACCATCACCAAATAAACGAGTCGGAAGACAAATCAGTAACAGCAGCGATGCCGACTCCATGGCCTACAGCAGCAACGCCTCCGAAGGCTCGGACGGCGTATTCATGACGGCATTCGATCGATGCCCTCCCACCTTCAGCGACGATGTACTCGATCGTGCAGACATATTCCCCACACCATCGGCAGACATTGGTGGGACGAGAACTTGGGAGACGGATCATGAATTGGCAGTGTTGGAGGATATGAGTAATGAGTGGACTATGTTTAGTGATCCGAGTTTTGAGAATAGGAGTAATCAACATCCGAGGAATGTTTCCAAAAATATGGGGGCGATGCAAAGGGATGATGATGTGGATAATTATCATCATGAAAAGATGGAGAATGGTGATTATGGTGGGATGCCAAAAGAGAAGAGTGCAAGATTGGTCTCGCCTGATAGGAATACTTTGGCTGCTTCTACTGATGTTCCTCTCACATCCGCCGATGCTGCTACTGCTACTGCTGCTGTTGCCACTCTCGATGATGGTTTAAGTGCATGGGGATTTACACCAACAGCCGCAGCAACAACAACAACAGCAATGGACAGTGCAGAATCTTTAACGACAAAGAGACCAACAACGACAACACATCATGAAAGTGATGATCTGCAGGATGTCTTCGGATCCAACTTTTTTGGAAGTGGATTTGATGACAACGATGGTTTCTTTGAGCAGTCTGACTGGACGTCTCCAAAAAGCTCAACTAGCGATAACATTGGTGTAGCGGTAGGTGATGAGGCAAATGATCCATGGGGACAAATGAAAGGTGGTGTTAATCCTTTTGAAGCGAAGAAGGACGAGGATACAGGATCAGTCGTTTTTACCAACGTGACACTCCCTGATCCAATTACGCCTACAACGGAACCAACGTTTAGTCATCCATTAAAACAACAACAGCAGCCTCACGGTAAAACAAAGAATGAGGTGGTGGTCTCCTTCGAAGATTATAATCATGAGATTATTCAATCTCCCTCGAACTCAAGCTTCTCGTCACGTCCTAATGGGGAACGCAATGTGTCCTCCGAAAGGAGTAACCGTCCACCGGTAACATCAAAGAGTCATCGGCGCATTAACTCGAATGGCTCTCAAGGATCACGTCGCAGGGGCAAGAGTGGAGGATCCGTCGGGTCTAACTCATCAGCCGTCGATCAAATATTGGAACATTATCGTCAAAAACGATTGGCGAAGCATAATGGAAAGAATTCATCGGCAACAAGCTCCACGGTGTCTTCATCTAATCATCGCAGCATTCCCTCCATGGATTCGTTATCGAGTGTCCCATCTTCAGATATGGCTGCTGCCGTTGCTGCTGCTCCTGCTGTGGCGGCGTTGTCCACAATGCACAATCAGAAAAGTTCTCCGGTAGATGATACCATTACAAGTGTTCAATCCTCTTCGTTGGGACCTACGTCATCGTCTCAATCATCGCCACCTTTGTCAACAAAACGAAACAACAACGGAGTAGTAGATTGGCCTGATGACAACGGCCCTGCAGCTCCTCCCCGTCCAAGCCGCAATGTGAATAAAACAGCACGTGTCGACGATGTAGCAGACCAATTCCTAATGGCCAACATTGAGGCCACAATTGGCCCCCGTGGCAGTGCTCCCGATATTGAATCACTGAGGGTTAGTCCTCGCCGACGTAGCCGCCAGGCCTCTGATGCTCAAAGCATTGACAGTCGAACGAGCCGCAATAGTCGCTATTCCTTCCGCACATACGAATCCAATCGATCGTCACTAAAGGGCGCAAATAGCATGTCTCCAGAATCGAAGAGTGTGGCAAATGATCTGTTCCGTCTCGAGGCTCAACTTGCCGAGGTGGCAAGACAGCAGGAGCTGCAGGGTGATGAACCGGTGTCTTCTCGCAAAGAAGTAATATTTGTTGATGACAATGCCCTTGACAAAATCAATTCATCTAATGACATGAGCAACAATAATGGATGCATTGGTGCTGAACCGGTACCACGGTTAAATCCGATATCTGTCGTTGCACCTCCAGGCAAGTTGGGCATTCTTCTATTGAACAACAAAGTTGGGGGAGTATCATCTACACCCACTCATGTTTCTGCAGTACGATCCGAAAGCGTTCTAGCAGGGAAAGTGCAGGTTGGAGATCAACTCATGAAAATTGATGGGGAAGATGTGTCTCATTGCAACTCGAAGCAGATCATGGCAATCATGGCTGGTAAGAGTAAGTTTGAACGAGTCCTTGAGTTCAGGTATTTGCAATCGAGTGATGATCCGCAGGAGTGGATATGATGATAATTTTGGTGGGACCCTTTAGAGAGAATACATTAAATAGTAAATTAGTACTACAAATACCGTAAAGAGAATGGTTAGACCGTTGCCCGCTTCGTATGGTAGCTGTGAAAATTTGACAGCATGTGTGAAAATTTCTCACGGTCGGTCGACGGGTGGCAACAAAGTAATAACTACTCCACAACTCAACCATGTTCCCTTATGAATCAATGTTTGGGCTCTTCGCCCGCCCTAAGCTTCCAATAGAGTGCAACTGTGGAGATGCTAGCACCAAATCATGCACTCAGGTTGGGCTGCGTGATCACCGCAATTTCCCACCATTTGCATACTTGGTAGGTCTTGCTGCTGCTGATTGATAAGGGCCATATTTTTTAGCTTGTTGCTCATCATGTGTCACTGATCGCTCTCCTATCTTTAACAGCCCGAAGAGAATGATGTAGACGAGTCATATTACGCACTGGATGGAGGAATATACTCTCCTACTCGTCACTGGGTGCTGGTAGGAGAGATAATGGAGGTTAGCTTTTTCATAAGACCGCGAGTTACCATCAAGACGCAATATGGAGAAACTGTCCTCGTCAACTTTCATCTGGACACTCCAAGCCCAACGTTTTTCAACTGGGAGGATCTGAAGCCCAAACGCACGCTTGCGATCTTCTACGCAGTGAACCGTACGTTCATGGACATGAACCAGGGTGTTCGCCAAGAGAATGCTCGAACTGTTATGGTCTTCCCTTGCCCACTAGAATGTCTCATGAATGAATTTGAAGGTCATGACTCGGTGACGAAGAGTGCAAAGGCATGTTTCTACTGTGGCAAGTTGGAAGCAGATGACCACAAGCTCTTGAAGTGCATTCGCTGCAAGTACGTCTTCTATTGTGGAAGAACTTGCCAAAGTCCGCACTGGAAGAAATCGCACAAGAGCCTGTGCCAGTTCGCTCCCATGCTAGCCAATCTCTCCAAGCTGACCTTCTCGCACTTTGATGACTTCGTGGACTGGGGCTTTCCTACAATCGTGTCCCCAACTGCCGAGGAGAAGGCAGAGAAGGCCAAGAAGAGTATCCGTGAGGCGCTCTACAACATGGGAGCTACATATACTGGAGATTCGATGCATAGTCGAGTTGACGAATTCCTGTCCTTGATTGAAGGAAGAGATACATCATCTGCCGTACAGATTCTGTGCAGTGAAGCTTCGCCAATCATGACGATGCTCAACGAAAGTGGTCTCCCTCAACTTATCAGAGATACTTTCTTATTCAAGTCTCTCAAAGAGTTTACCTGTGCAGTCATGACAAACCCAGATCTTAGGCAGCATTTGGTTGACCTCAAGTCGGATGAAAGCGGAGGCTTCCAAAGTAGGAGTACCCACGAGTTCACAAGTGATATACTCTTAAGTGCTCTCTTCGCTGTCATTCCTCTTTGGCAACATGAGGAGTGTATGAGTGGTATTTCCTGGTCTTTCGAGTCGCATTACCCATTAAATGTCATCCAGGGCAACGATGCGTTCAAGAGCAATGTGTGGCGGATGCACGGTGACACTGACTCTTTACTCATCAAGAATCGAGTATCCGGTAGTACCAGTCTAAAACTAGTGTGTCCGGTTTGGATCAGTGTGTCCGGTTGAGATATGTTGAATTTTTATGTGCCCTTCCCAAGCTCCTCCCCCGTCGATTTGAATGGAACCAAGCCAGAGGGAGTTAGCTAGGGTGTTGTAGTAGTGGTCTGAATACTCGGTTGGGGTCACCGCATCGTTTAGGAGACCATTGAGAGCAGCGTCCGGTTGGATGTAAAAGATATGTTGAATTTTACCGAAAAGCAAAAATAATTATATTATTCATCACATTTTTCAACGTATCTTTGCATGCCTCGATCTCGGTCAATATGCGGCCGATTAAGCCGCCCACTGAAGCTGTGTGCAGCTGAGAGTATTCTCTTGAAGGCACGTCCAACCGGCGGCCTAATCGGTTGAAAATTGACCAATATCGAGGCATGCAAAGACAACCGGACACACTGATCCGGGCTCAAAACGCGTCGAAATCAACAAATATGGCAATCTTTGAGTGGTTCGAACTCGGTCAATACTTGCCCGATCACACCAAAAATTGATTGTTAACGGAAGACAATCACCTCAGCTCCAGGCAGCTTCAATGGGCGACTTAATCGGCCTCATATTGACCGAGATCGAAGCACGCAGAGATATGTTGAAACTAACCGGACAGATTAGTTTTAGACTGGTACTGCTTTCATGAGCGATCACATGAAACTTGTTGCTGAAATGGGTGAGATGATTGCCGCGCAAGCTAATCCTAGTGATATTGTAATTCGTGTAATTCGAGTCACAGCGAATGAATCGTGGGCTGATTGTGTCCGCAGCATTGCAACGCAACACGACTTGTCATCAAATGTATACACACTTTGGATACGGGAGCATGTGGCAATCTGTGGAAGCTTTAACCCGCTCAACCGTGGAATGAGTTTGGTTGAACAGCTTTTGGACAGGCGGGAACTTTCGTTCGAAGAATTGATACTCGAACGATTAGGCGTTAATGAAGAGAATATCATGAGGAGGGATTCGTCAGAGACGGAAAGTCAAGTTGGCATGAACGAGCAGGCTTGCTACTCGTGTGGTGAACTCAAGTCTGTAGAATCCTTTTCTAACACCCAGCGCCGCAGGTATGGTAACGAAGCTCGGTGCAGAGAGTGCGTCTCGCTCTCTACTTTGTAGGAGTAATGTGTTAGGTTTATGTGATTGTCTTTCCTAGTAGTAGACTCTATTTGAGTCAGCATCTATTCTCTACATCACCACTATCTTTCTTCGCTCTTCCATAACGTCATAGTTGGCATCCCTGCATTCATCCCACTAAATCGAACCAAGTCACACATCATCAATAAATCAGCACCTAAAATGCCTCCTACACCATCTCCCTTGAGCTGTTCCAACACAGGCAAATCCCCTATGTCAATATTGATGCCGTCAAGGCACGGCAGGCCAGCAGGACTGTATGCATTCTCTGTACTCAAATTCCATCTCTTCAACACAAACCTATGAGTCAGCTGCAAAGCCATGTTATCCGCACCCATTGCACCGATAGAAGCCGCGATAGGATTAACCAGTGGAGACTCTTGGCTGAGGTTTAACTGTGACACCCCATTCCAGTTGAGGAATGAGCTTGCAGCCCCAGTATCCACCAACATACTGACTGGTCCACGTCCTCCAAGATTGGTTTGGGTGGTATAAATTCCAAGCCGAGTTAGTGAAAGCCTGCCTTGTGCAACTATAGATAGCTGGCCAATGTGACTCGGTAGTGGAGGGTCAACATCCTTTTTGTATAGGCAAAGCCGTCCATTGGTAAAGTCAAAATCCACAGTCGCAAATTGATTAAGAAATGATAAACCAATTATGCCGTCCAAACCACTCGGGAGGGCTCCTATGTCTTGGACTGCAGCAAGATTAGACATGCTCCCATTAGCGGGGCTAACCACAAAATCCCCAACGATCATGTTTGTAGATACATCCCACTTTGCTACACCGGCTCCCTGGTTCCCTCCCGCGGTGGTCATTGTGGCTCCCATTGTTTGCATTTGAAAAATACCAGGGCACTCTCTGTTCACTCGATCGACTGCATTGGGACTAATCACTAGTCCAGAACAAGCAGTGTCTACCAACAAATTTAAACTGACGGTGGATGATTGTGTCTTTTGAAATGTAACTTTGATTGCTGCATATTTCCCCTCAGATGGACGTATGTATATATCTTGTGAATTTATTGCTGCTACTGACTTTGATGCTTCTAATGAGAAATACTGGAATGGAACGATGATGTTGTCCGGAGTTGATTGAGAGAAGATTGCAGTATCGCCATCCTCGATGTCATCATTGATTATTTCGTTGTGTATTGTCTCACTCATGATGTCGCCATCGTCATCATATCGTCTCCGCTTCTTCTTCTTCTTCTTAGATGAGTTAGAAGATGCACATATTTTAGCAGTGTATAACCGCTGCACCAGTTCTTCCTTCTCAAAGGCATCTCTTGTCGATATTCCTCTTGTTTCTAACTCACTCTTAAGTTCTTTTACCCGAAGCGATCGCAGTGATTCTAACAAATGATGTGCTCTTCCATCTTCATCATCTCTCGTCATCCGTAGTAGTGAGCTGGGATTGTGTAGACGAGGGCGATGACGCTGAAAGGAGTTGAGTGTCGATAACGACTCTGCAACAATGGGAAACAATAAAACGAGGAGCCATAGGAGACTGCAGTATTGTTGTTGATGATGTGTCGTCATTTTGCTCATGAAGTGGCTCTTAGCGTTCTGCGACGCTGTTTGGTTATGCCGGGTTTCAGGGGTGTGCGTTGGCATGTTTGCATGCTGGCCACGTGAGGTGGTTTATATTTAGTTGGGGGTACGTTGGCAGGAAGCGGTTTTCTACAAAGGAACTCAATACACAAATTGCGCCAACCACCACCATCCACCATCCACTCCACTAACAAAACTTGCTGCAATACCATGGACAACGCTAATGATAAAACAGCGTACATAGATGATATTCTTTTGCCGCCTATCGTCACCAAATCATCACTAATGACACGGGTTATCATTGGAATGGTGTCCACGGCCGGAGGAACTTTTGTTTTGACTATCTACGCACTCCGAACATGATGGCGATTATCGGTTGAACAGAATGTCCGACGGCTGGTTGATGCACTACAAAAAAAGAGGTATGCGCCACCATGACCAACTCTACTCCGCATGAATCAATGGTATTGGATAATGTCGATGTTTCAGCTCCTCGGTGATGAAGATAAACGACCATGACGTCCACGTCGGCGCTACTCAACCACGCCGACGATCAATCGAGCACAAGTAGGAAGGAACCATACAATTGCTGGAATAGAAAGCATACACGAATTAATCATCCTCATGACAGCAGCTTCCTATTGTTAAAGGTGTAGTGTGTTGGCTTTATTTGGGCTTCTTTTGAGAATGGAGGTTACAATATCCAATCATGTCGTGCTACAAAACAAACTCGACACAGCTACAAGCCATCATCATGGTAGCAATTGAAGTATAAAGTCAACATCCTACACAAAGCATCCGCCAATGTCATAGGAATGAAGATGCATCGGCTGATTGATAGTAGCCCCACATGACAATAATCGTACCATCAGCTCGTTCTTCTAGCGTGGGTCGAACACTACTGAATGGGCAAAATCCAGCGGCATTGTATGTTTTAAAAGAGAGAGCAGTATTCACATCATTTCAATATGCAAAACTGCTTTCAATATGATCGTACTGGAGGAGGCTCTCTTTGCTCTGCTGGTGTAACCGCAAATCAGGGAATATCAGCGATACTACCACTTGACTCTATGGTGCACACCATTCAACAACGAACGGAAGGCTATTCAGCAACTACGGGGCGAGGAATGGTCTTCCATACTCATACTCATCCAACCTATCCGTGCCCTTCTATGGTATCCCAACAGAGCCGCTACTATGGCCCCCATCTGCCCAACACATATTATGTTGATCAGAATAATAGCAAAACTACCAAATCTATTCTGTTTAATTGGCAAGTGACGATAATATATTATGACAATATGAGACCACGCAACGTAATATAACCGCAGAGAGATAATGTTATTTTTTGTTTGATATTGTAGATTTGGCCACATTATTATGGTCAGGTCATCGTTGATTTGCGCGCCACGCCCGAACGGATACAGTGCCAGTCTCTCTAGAGTATTCAATTTGTTTGTACAATCACAACAACATTGTCTTAGCGTGTTGGTGATAATCGACAACAACTAATCAGACGAAACTTCACCGAACAGCTGAAAGCTCATTCCATCGCCCTAGCCCTTCGCCTGTGCCTCGACAACGACCTGCCGATGAGGACCATTTCTTTTGACATCGTAAAAGTAAAAGGCCGCGTGGTGTCTGAGGTAGTCTGTGACCGAATCTAATGAGGATCTAAGCTTTTCTTCTCAACGATATGAATAATGGTTCACTCCTAATGAACCCCCGTCCAAGTTGGAATGCAGATGCAGGGGCAGTGAAATGTATAATTCCGTCAATGTCAGCGGTAGGAAAAAAAGCAAGGTAGAGATGGTATATTCCTCGTGACCATGACTGTCAGAGCAAAGTTTTCTAAGAAATAAGCATTAAAATAATATATTTAGCGCACGAACAGTGGGGAAAGACCCCAACGTGCGACAGAAGACCGTTGTTTTGGCTCTCGAGAAATGTCATGAGCAAACAAGTTCTTGCTCTTATTGCTCTTAGCATTCACGTTCGCCCTCAAGTAGTCCTTGACAGCTTTTTCTGAGGTGCTGTTTATTTCGAAATTGCTCTTACTCTTGCTGCTTTTGTGGCTCTTTGTACTGGTACCTTTTCTCTTACTCTTGCTGCTTTTGTGCCTACTGTCAGGGCTCTTCGTACCCTTGTCCTTCGAGTTGTCCTTGCTCTTGCTGCTTTTGTGGCTACTGTCAGGGCTCTTCGTACGAGTGCCCTTGCTCTTGCTGCTTTTGTGGCTACTGTCTGGGCTCTTCGTACGAGTGTCCTTGCTCTTACTCTTGCTGCTTTTGTGGCTAATATCAGGGCTCTTCGTACGAGTGCCATTGCTCTTACTCTTGCTGCTTTTGTGGCTACTGTCAGGGCTCTTCGTACGAGTGCTCTTGCTCTTGTTCTTGCTGCTTTTGTGGCTACTGTCTGGGCTCTTCGTACCCTTGTCCTTCGAGTTGTCCTTGCTCTTGCTGCTTTTGTGGCTACTGTCAGGGCTCTTCGTACGAGTGCCCTTGCTCTTGCTGCTCTTGTGGCTACTGTCTGAGCTCTTGGTACGAGTGTCCTTGCTCTTACTCTTGCTGCTTTTGAACCTACTGTCAGGGCTCTTCGTACGAGTGCCCTTGCTCTTGCTCTTGCTGCTTTTGAACCTACTGTCAGGGCTCTTCGTACGAGTGCCCTTGCTCTTGCTCTTGCTGCTCTTGTGGCTACTGTCTGGGCTCTGGGTACGAGTGTCCTTGCTCTTACTCTTGCTGCTTTTGAACCTACTGTCAGGGCTCTTCGTACGAGTGCCCTTGCTCTTGCTCTTGCTCATGTGGCTACTGTCAGGGCTCTTCGTACGAGTGTCCTTGCTCTTGCTGCTTTTGTGGCTACTGTCAGGGCTCTTCGTACGAGTGCCCTTGCTCTTACTCTTGCTGCTTTTGTGGCTACTGTCAGGGCTCTTCGTACGAGTGCCCTTGCTCTTGCTCTTGCTGCTTTTGTGGCTACTGTCAGGGCTCTTCGTACGAGTGCCCTTGCTCTTGCTCTTGCTGCTTTTGTGGCTACTGTCTGGGCTCTTCGTACGAGTGCTCTTGCTCTTGCTCTTGCTGCTCTTGTGGCTACTGTCTGGGCTCTTGGTACGAGTGTCCTTGCTCTTACTCTTGCTGCTTTTGACCCTACTGTCAGGGCTCTTCGTACGAGTGCCCTTGCTCTTACTCTTGCTGCTTTTGAACCTACTGTCAGGGCTCTTCGTACGAGTGCCCTTGCTCTTACTCTTGCTGCTTTTGAACCTACTGTTAGGGCTCTTTGAACCAGTGCCCTTGCTCTTACTCTTGCTACTTTTGTGGCTACTGTCAGGGCTCTTTGTACGAGTGCTCTTGCTCTTACTCTTGCTGCTTTTGTGGCTACTGTCAGGGCTCTTTGTACGAGTGCCCTTGCTCTGGCTCTTGCTGCTTTTGTGGCTACTGTCAGGGCTCTTGGTACGAGTGCCCTTGCTCTGGCTCTTGCTGCTTTTGTGGCTACTGTCAGGGCTCTTTGAACCAGTGCCCTTGCTCTTACTCTTGCTGCTTTTGTGGCTACTGTCAGGGCTCTTCGTACCCTTGCCTTTTGATATTCCTTTGCTCTTTAAGCTGCCTTTACTCTTGGAAACAGGAAAAGAAGGTCTACTTGACGTTAACGTCGAAGGCGATGCACTTGGTGAAATCGTTAGCATCAAGGAAGGAGTGGATAATGGATATGGTGAAGTTGGGACATTCCCCCATTGCTTTGATGCCGATGCACTTGGCACAGATGACGGCTGACTAGACGAAGACGGGCTCAACGATGACTGGGATGACGGTGCGGCTGATTGAGATGGAGGCAGACTCGGCTGAGAGGACGGCTCACTTGACAACGAAGGCGATGCACTTGGCACAGATGACGGCTGACCAGACGAAGACGGGCTCAACGATGGCTGGGATGACGGTGCGGCTGATTGAGATGGAGTCAAACTCGGCTGAGAGGACGGCTCACTTGACAACGAAGTCGATGCACTTGGCACAGATGACGGCTGACCAGACGAAGACGGGCTCAACGATGGCTGGGATGACGGTGCGGCTGATTGAGATGGAGTCAAACTCGGCTGAGAGGACGGCTCACTTGACAACGAAGGCGATGCACTTGGCACAGATGACGGCTGACCAGACGAAGACGGGCTCAACGATGGCTGGGATGACGGTGCGGCTGAATGAGATGGGCTTGAACTAGGATGAGAGGACGGCTTACTTGACAACGAAGGCGATGCACTCCTCAAAGATGATGGCTGCCAAGATGGCATATTTGAAGCGAGTTCTGGTGGCGGCGGTCTTCGACTCGTGGCCGTTGGTCTAGAGGATTCTGCTTGAGATGGAGTCAAACTCGGCTGAGAGGACGGCTTACTTGACAACGAGGGCGATGCACTTGGCACAGATGACGGCTGACCAGACGAAGACGGGCTCAACGATGGCTGGGATGACGGTGCGGCTGATTGAGATGGGCTTGAACTAGGATGAGAGGACGGCTTACTTGACAACGAAGGCGATGCACTCCTCAAAGATGATGGCTGCCAAGATGGCATATTTGAAGCGAGTTCTGGTGGCGGCGGTCGTCGACTCGTGGCCGTTGGTCTAGAGGATTCTGCTTGAGATGGAGTCAAACTCGGCTGAGAGGACGGCTCACTTGACAACGAAGGCGATGCACTTGGCACAGATGACGGCTGACCAGACGAAGACGGGCTCAACGATGGCTGGGATGACGGTGCGGCTGATTGAGATGGAGGCAGACTCGGCTGAGAGGACGGCTCACTTGACAACGAAGGCGAGGCACTTGGCACAGATGACGGCTGACCAGACGAAGACGGGCTCAACGATGGCTGGGATGACGGTGCGGCTGATTGAGATGGAGTCAAACTCGGCTGAGAGGACGGCACACTTGACATTGTACTTGGCACAGATGACGGCTGACCAGACGAAGACGGGCTCAACGATGGCTGGGATGACGGTGCGGCTGATTGAGATGGAGTCAAACTCGGCTGAGAGGACGGCTCACTTGACAACGAAGGCGATGCACTTGGCACAGATGACGGCTGACCAGACGAAGACGGGCTCAACGATGGCTGGGATGACGGTGCGGCTGATTGAGATGGGCTTGAACTAGGATGAGAGGACGGCTTACTTGACAACGAAGGCGATGCATTCCTCAAATATGATGGCTGCCAAGATGGCATATTTGAAGCGAGTTCTGGTGGCGGCGGTCTTCGACTCGTGGCCGTTGGTCTAGAGGATTCTGCTTGAGATGGAGTCAAACTCGGCTGAGAGGACGGCTCACTTGACAACGAAGGCGATGCACTTGGCACAGATGACGGCTGACCAGACGAAGACGGGCTCAACGATGGCTGGGATGACGGTGCGGCTGATTGAGATGGAGTCAGACTCGGCTGAGAGAACGGCTCACTTGACAACGAAGGCGATGCACTTGGCACAGATGACGGCTGACCAGACGAAGACGGGCTCAACGATGGCTGGGATGACGGTGCGGCTGATTGAGATGGAGTCAAACTCGGCTGAGAGGACGGCTCACTTGACATTGTACTTGGCACAGATGACGGCTGACCAGACGAAGACGGGCTCAACGATGGCTGGGATGACGGTGCGGCTGATTGAGATGGAGTCAAACTCGGCTGAGAGGACGGCTCACTTGACAACGAAGGCGATGCACTTGGCACAGATGACGGCTGACCAGACGAGGAAGGGCTCAACGATGGCTGGGATGACGGTGCGGCTGATTGAGATGGAGTCAAACTCGGCTGAGAGGACGGCTCACTTGACAACGAAGGCGATGCACTTGGCACAGATGACGGCTGACCAGACGAAGACGGGCTCAACGATGGCTGGGATGACGGTGCGGCTGATTGAGATGGAGTCAAACTCGGCTGAGAGGACGGCTCACTTGACATCGACGGCGATGCACTTGGCACAGATGACGGCTGACCAGACGAAGACGGGCTCAACGATGGCTGGGATGACGGTGCGGCTGATTGAGATGGGCTTGAACTAGGATGAGAGGACGGCTTACTTGACAACGAAGGCGATGCACTCCTGAAAGATGATGGCTGCAAAGTAGTGGCGGTCGAAGGCTCTAAAGTCCGTGTATTGGGCGTCACAGTACCTCCTTTTTTTTCATATGGTGCTTGTGATGGCATGTTTGAAAAGACTTCTGGTGCGGGTGGACTTCGCTTTGTGGAACTTGGCCAAGACGATGGCTGATTAGACGAAGACGGGCTCAACGATGGCTTGAATGTTGGTAGGGGGCATACTAGATTCAATGCAATTCGACCGCTCCCATTTTTGCTTCCAGTTGATGCAGTCCTTCCTTCTTCGTTTGTACTACCAGCGGAGACCACATTAACGTGGATCTCTGCTTCTTCGATGCAAGTTACTTCTTGGGTTATGTTGTAGCAGGCTTCAACTGCAATGATTTCTGGCGAGTCATTTTTATTGAATATGTTTGTCCAGCCTGATGTTTTGTCAGGGATGCGTCCTTTGTTTGTATTGTCATATATCTTAATCCATCGTTCGTCTTCGCTGTTATTCGCTAATACATACTCTGTCTCATTCAATGTTTTGATGAGGATGCATAGAGTATTGGTCGCGCAATTCCAGTCAATCCATGCTTGTGAGAACTGGGTATTGGCTGCATTTCCGGCTTCATACATGGGTATGCCACATTTGGAAAGATCCCATTCATTGTCACCAATTTCACCGTCAGTTGCACTGATGACACCGTTATTGCCTGTAGGAGCTACGTAGCTATTTTCATTCTCTGTTGAATTGCAGGTAGTTGATCTGATTGCGGGATCACACACCTCCTCTACCAACGAAGGCGATGCACTTGGCACAGATGACGGCTGACCGGACGAAGACGGGCTCAACGACGGCTGAAAAGATGGCTTTGGCGATTGAGAGGGAGTCAAACTAGGTTTTGCACTTGGTGTTGGCAAACGTGATGGCTGTTTAGTTGGTGAAGGTGTTATACCTTCATTACCATTGGATGGCTTTGGTGTAGCTGAACGTGTTGGAAGTGGGGTCATCGCTTTAGATGGAGCCAAGGAAGGGTAATATGTTGCTAAACTCGGCTGAGAGGACGGCTCACTTGACAACGAAGGCGATGCACTTGGCACAGATGACGGCTGACCAGACGAAGACGGGCTCAACGATGGCTGGGATGACGGTGCGGCTGATTGAGATGGAGTCAAACTCGGCTGAGAGGACGGCTCACTTGACAACGAAGGCGATGCACTTGGCACAGATGACGGCTGACCAGACGAAGACGGGCTCAACGATGGCTGGGATGACGGTGCGGCTGATTGAGATGGAGTCAAACTCGGCTGAGAGAACGGCTCACTTGACAACGAAGGCGATGCACTTGGCACAGATGACGGCTGACCAGACGAAGACGGGCTCAACGATGGCTGGGATGACGGTGCGGCTGATTGAGATGGAGTCAAACTCGGCTGAGAGGACGGCTCACTTGACAACGAAGGCGATGCACTTGGCACAGATGACGGCTGACCAGACGAAGACGGGCTCAACGATGGCTGGGATGACGGTGCGACTGATTGAGATGGAGTCAAACTCGGCTGAGAGGACGGCTCACTTGACAACGAAGGCGATGCACTTGGCACAGATGACGGCTGACCAGACGAAGACGGGCTCAACGATGGCTGGGATGACGGTGCGGCTGATTGAGATGGAGTCAAACTCGGCTGAGAGGACGGCTCACTTGACAACGAAGGCGATGCACTTGGCACAGATGACGGCTGACCAGACGAAGACGGGCTCAACGATGGCTGGGATGACGGTGCGGCTGATTGAGATGGAGTCAAACTCGGCTGAGAGGACGGCTCACTTGACAACGAAGGCGATGCACTTGGCACAGATGACGGCTGACCAGACGAAGACGGGCTCAACGATGGCTGGGATGACGGTGCGACTGATTGAGATGGAGTCAAACTCGGCTGAGAGGACGGCTCACTTGACAACGAAGGCGATGCACTTGGCACAGATGACGGCTGACCAGACGAAGACGGGCTCAACGATGGCTGGGATGACGGTGCGGCTGATTGAGATGGAGTCAAACTCGGCTGAGAGGACGGCTCACTTGACAACGAAGGCGATGCACTTGGCACAGATGACGGCTGACCAGACGAAGACGGGCTCAACGATGGCTGGGATGACGGTGCGGCTGATTGAGATGGGCTTGAACTAGGATGAGAGGACGGCTCACTTGACAACGAAGGCGATGCACTTGGCACAGATGACGGCTGACCAGACGAAGACGGGCTCAACGATGGCTGGGATGACGGTGCGGCTGATTGAGATGGAGTCAAACTCGGCTGAGAGGACGGCTCACTTGACAACGAAGGCGATGCACTTGGCACAGATGACGGCTGACCAGACGAAGACGGGCTCAACGATGGCTGGTATGACGGTGCGGCTGATTGAGATGGAGTCAAACTCGGCTGAGAGGACGGCTCACTTGACAACGAAGGCGATGCACTTGGCACAGATGACGGCTGACCAGACGAAGACGGGCTCAACGATGGCTGGGATGACGGTGCGGCTGATTGAGATGGAGTCAAACTCGGCTGAGAGGACGGCTCACTTGACAACGAAGGCGAGGCACTTGGCACAGATGACGGCTGACCAGACGAAGACGGGCTCAACGATGGCTGGGATGACGGTGCGGCTGATTGAGATGGAGTCAAACTCGGCTGAGAGGACGGCTCACTTGACAACGAAGGCGATGCACTTGGCACAGATGACGGCTGACCAGACGAAGACGGGCTCAACGATGGCTGGGATGACGGTGCGGCTGATTGAGATGGAGTCAAACTCGGCTGAGAGGACGGCTCACTTGACAACGAAGGCGATGCACTTGGCACAGATGACGGCTGACCAGACGAAGACGGGCTCAACGATGGCTGGGATGACGGTGCGGCTGATTGAGATGGAGTCAAACTCGGCTGAGAGGACGGCTCACTTGACAACGAAGGCGATGCACTTGGCACAGATGACGGCTGACCAGACGAAGACGGGCTCAACGATGGCTGGGATGACGGTGCGGCTGATTGAGATGGAGTCAAACTCGGCTGAGAGGACGGCTCACTTGACAACGAAGGCGATGCACTTGGCACAGATGACGGCTGACCAGACGAAGACGGGCTCAACGATGGCTGGGATGACGGTGCGGCTGATTGAGATGGAGTCAAACTCGGCTGAGAGGACGGCTCACTTGACAACGAAGGCGATGCACTTGGCACAGATGACGGCTGACCAGACGAAGACGGGCTCAACGATGGCTGGGATGACGGTGCGGCTGATTGAGATGGAGTCAAACTCGGCTGAGAGGACGGCTCACTTGACAACGAAGGCGATGCACTTGGCACAGATGACGGCTGACCAGACGAAGACGGGCTCAACGATGGCTGGGATGACGGTGCGGCTGATTGAGATGGAGTCAAACTCGGCTGAGAGGACGGCTCACTTGACAACGAAGGCGTTGCACTTGGCACAGATGACGGCTGACCAGACGAAGACGGGCTCAACGATGGCTGGGATGACGGTGCGGCTGATTGAGATGGAGTCAAACTCGGCTGAGAGGACGGCTCACTTGACAACGAAGGCGAGGCACTTGGCACAGATGACGGCTGACCAGACGAA
Organism: Skeletonema marinoi; assembly: GCA_030544225.1. Taxonomy (NCBI): domain Eukaryota; phylum Bacillariophyta; class Thalassiosirophyceae; order Thalassiosirales; family Thalassiosiraceae; genus Skeletonema; species Skeletonema marinoi. Next base: position 1,033,983 of record CM060493.1, read on the forward strand.
GACGGGCTCAACGATGGCTGGGATGACGGTGCGGCTGATTGAGATGGAGTCAAACTCGGCTGAGAGGACGGCTCACTTGACAACGAAGGCGATGCACTTGGCACAGATGACGGCTGACCAGACGAAGACGGGCTCAACGATGGCTGGGATGACGGTGCGGCTGATTGAGATGGAGTCAAACTCGGCTGAGAGGACGGCTCACTTGACAACGAAGGCGATGCACTTGGCACAGATGACGGCTGACCAGACGAAGACGGGCTCAACGATGGCTGGGATGACGGTGCGGCTGATTGAGATGGAGTCAAACTCGGCTGAGAGGACGGCTCACTTGACAACGAAGGCGATGCACTTGGCACAGATGACGGCTGACCAGACGAAGACGGGCTCAACGATGGCTGGGATGACGGTGCGGCTGATTGAGATGGAGTCAAACTCGGCTGAGAGGACGGCTCACTTGACAACGAAGGCGATGCACTTGGCACAGATGACGGCTGACCAGACGAAGACGGGCTCAACGATGGCTGGGATGACGGTGCGGCTGATTGAGATGGAGTCAAACTCGGCTGAGAGGACGGCTCACTTGACAACGAAGGCGATGCACTTGGCACAGATGACGGCTGACCAGACGAAGACGGGCTCAACGATGGCTGGGATGACGGTGCGGCTGATTGAGATGGAGTCAAACTCGGCTGAGAGGACGGCTCACTTGACAACGAAGGCGATGCACTTGGCACAGATGACGGCTGACCAGACGAAGACGGGCTCAACGATGGCTGGGATGACGGTGCGGCTGATTGAGATGGAGTCAAACTCGGCTGAGAGGACGGCTCACTTGACAACGAAGGCGTTGCACTTGGCACAGATGACGGCTGACCAGACGAAGACGGGCTCAACGATGGCTGGGATGACGGTGCGGCTGATTGAGATGGAGTCAAACTCGGCTGAGAGGACGGCTCACTTGACAACGAAGGCGATGCACTTGGCACAGATGACGGCTGACCAGACGAAGACGGGCTCAACGATGGCTGGGATGACGGTGCGGCTGATTGAGATGGAGTCAAACTCGGCTGAGAGGACGGCTCACTTGACAACGAAGGCGATGCACTTGGCACAGATGACGGCTGACCAGACGAAGACGGGCTCAACGATGGATGGGATGACGGTGCGGCTGATTGAGATGGAGTCAAACTCGGCTGAGAGGACGGCTCACTTGACAACGAAGGCGATGCACTTGGCACAGATGACGGCTGACCAGACGAAGACGGGCTCAACGATGGCTGGGATGACGGTGCGGCTGATTGAGATGGAGTCAAACTCGGCTGAGAGGACGGCTCACTTGACAACGAAGGCGATGCACTTGGCACAGATGACGGCTGACCAGACGAAGACGGGCTCAACGATGGCTGGGATGACGGTGCGACTGATTGAGATGGAGTCAAACTCGGCTGAGAGGACGGCTCACTTGACAACGAAGGCGATGCACTTGGCACAGATGACGGCTGACCAGACGAAGACGGGCTCAACGATGGCTGGGATGACGGTGCGGCTGATTGAGATGGAGTCAAACTCGGCTGAGAGGACGGCTCACTTGACAACGAAGGCGATGCACTTGGCACAGATGACGGCTGACCAGACGAAGACGGGCTCAACGATGGCTGGGATGACGGTGCGGCTGATTGAGATGGGCTTGAACTAGGATGAGAGGACGGCTCACTTGACAACGAAGGCGATGCACTTGGCACAGATGACGGCTGACCAGACGAAGACGGGCTCAACGATGGCTGGGATGACGGTGCGGCTGATTGAGATGGAGTCAAACTCGGCTGAGAGGACGGCTCACTTGACAACGAAGGCGATGCACTTGGCACAGATGACGGCTGACCAGACGAAGACGGGCTCAACGATGGCTGGGATGACGGTGCGGCTGATTGAGATGGAGTCAAACTCGGCTGAGAGGACGGCTCACTTGACAACGAAGGCGATGCACTTGGCACAGATGACGGCTGACCAGACGAAGACGGGCTCAACGATGGCTGGGATGACGGTGCGGCTGATTGAGATGGAGTCAAACTCGGCTGAGAGGACGGCTCACTTGACAACGAAGGCGATGCACTTGGCACAGATGACGGCTGACCAGACGAGGAAGGGCTCAACGATGGCTGGGATGACGGTGCGGCTGATTGAGATGGAGTCAAACTCGGCTGAGAGGACGGCTCACTTGACAACGAAGGCGATGCACTTGGCACAGATGACGGCTGACCAGACGAAGACGGGCTCAACGATGGCTGGGATGACGGTGCGACTGATTGAGATGGAGTCAAACTCGGCTGAGAGGACGGCTCACTTGACAACGAAGGCGATGCACTTGGCACAGATGACGGCTGACCAGACGAAGACGGGCTCAACGATGGCTGGGATGACGGTGCGGCTGATTGAGATGGAGTCAAACTCGGCTGAGAGGACGGCTCACTTGACAACGAAGGCGATGCACTTGGCACAGATGACGGCTGACCAGACGAAGACGGGCTCAACGATGGCTGGGATGACGGTGCGGCTGATTGAGATGGGCTTGAACTAGGATGAGAGGACGGCTCACTTGACAACGAAGGCGATGCACTTGGCACAGATGACGGCTGACCAGACGAAGACGGGCTCAACGATGGCTGGGATGACGGTGCGGCTGATTGAGATGGAGTCAAACTCGGCTGAGAGGACGGCTCACTTGACAACGAAGGCGATGCACTTGGCACAGATGACGGCTGACCAGACGAAGACGGGCTCAACGATGGCTGGTATGACGGTGCGGCTGATTGAGATGGAGTCAAACTCGGCTGAGAGGACGGCTCACTTGACAACGAAGGCGATGCACTTGGCACAGATGACGGCTGACCAGACGAAGACGGGCTCAACGATGGCTGGGATGACGGTGCGGCTGATTGAGATGGAGTCAAACTCGGCTGAGAGGACGGCTCACTTGACAACGAAGGCGATGCACTTGGCACAGATGACGGCTGACCAGACGAAGACGGGCTCAACGATGGCTGGGATGACGGTGCGGCTGATTGAGATGGAGTCAAACTCGGCTGAGAGGACGGCTCACTTGACAACGAAGGCGATGCACTTGGCACAGATGACGGCTGACCAGACGAAGACGGGCTCAACGATGGCTGGGATGACGGTGCGGCTGATTGAGATGGAGTCAAACTCGGCTGAGAGGACGGCTCACTTGACAACGAAGGCGATGCACTTGGCACAGATGACGGCTGACCAGACGAAGACGGGCTCAACGATGGCTGGGATGACGGTGCGGCTGATTGAGATGGAGTCAAACTCGGCTGAGAGGACGGCTCACTTGACAACGAAGGCGATGCACTTGGCACAGATGACGGCTGACCAGACGAAGACGGGCTCAACGATGGCTGGGATGACGGTGCGGCTGATTGAGATGGAGTCAAACTCGGCTGAGAGGACGGCTCACTTGACAACGAAGGCGATGCACTTGGCACAGATGACGGCTGACCAGACGAAGACGGGCTCAACGATGGCTGGGATGACGGTGCGGCTGATTGAGATGGAGTCAAACTCGGCTGAGAGGACGGCTCACTTGACAACGAAGGCGATGCACTTGGCACAGATGACGGCTGACCAGACGAGGAAGGGCTCAACGATGGCTGGGATGACGGTGCGGCTGATTGAGATGGAGTCAAACTCGGCTGAGAGGACGGCTCACTTGACAACGAAGGCGAGGCACTTGGCACAGATGACGGCTGACCAGACGAGGAAGGGCTCAACGATGGCTGGGATGACGGTGCGGCTGATTGAGATGGAGTCAAACTCGGCTGAGAGGACGGCTCACTTGACAACGAAGGCGATGCACTTGGCACAGATGACGGCTGACCAGACGAAGACGGGCTCAACGATGGCTGGGATGACGGTGCGGCTGATTGAGATGGAGTCAAACTCGGCTGAGAGGACGGCTCACTTGACAACGAAGGCGATGCACTTGGCACAGATGACGGCTGACCAGACGAAGACGGGCTCAACGATGGCTGGGATGACGGTGCGGCTGATTGAGATGGAGTCAAACTCGGCTGAGAGGACGGCTCACTTGACAACGAAGGCGATGCACTTGGCACAGATGACGGCTGACCAGACGAAGACGGGCTCAACGATGGCTGGGATGACGGTGCGGCTGATTGAGATGGAGTCAAACTCGGCTGAGAGGACGGCTCACTTGACAACGAAGGCGATGCACTTGGCACAGATGACGGCTGACCAGACGAGGAAGGGCTCAACGATGGCTGGGATGACGGTGCGGCTGATTGAGATGGAGTCAAACTCGGCTGAGAGGACGGCTCACTTGACAACGAAGGCGATGCACTTGGCACAGATGACGGCTGACCAGACGAGGAAGGGCTCAACGATGGCTGGGATGACGGTGCGGCTGATTGAGATGGAGTCAAACTCGGCTGAGAGGACGGCTCACTTGACAACGAAGGCGATGCACTTGGCACAGATGACGGCTGACCAGACGAGGAAGGGCTCAACGATGGCTGGGATGACGGTGCGGCTGATTGAGATGGAGTCAAACTCGGCTGAGAGGACGGCTCACTTGACAACGAAGGCGATGCACTTGGCACAGATGACGGCTGACCAGACGAGGAAGGGCTCAACGATGGCTGGGATGACGGTGCGGCTGATTGAGATGGAGTCAAACTCGGCTGAGAGGACGGCTCACTTGACAACGAAGGCGATGCACTTGGCACAGATGACGGCTGACCAGACGAGGAAGGGCTCAACGATGGCTGGGATGACGGTGCGGCTGATTGAGATGGAGTCAAACTCGGCTGAGAGGACGGCTCACTTGACAACGAAGGCGATGCACTTGGCACAGATGACGGCTGACCAGACGAGGAAGGGCTCAACGATGGCTGGGATGACGGTGCGGCTGATTGAGATGGAGTCAAACTCGGCTGAGAGGACGGCTCACTTGACAACGAAGGCGATGCACTTGGCACAGATGACGGCTGACCAGACGAGGAAGGGCTCAACGATGGCTGGGATGACGGTGCGGCTGATTGAGATGGAGTCAAACTCGGCTGAGAGGACGGCTCACTTGACAACGAAGGCGATGCACTTGGCACAGATGACGGCTGACCAGACGAGGAAGGGCTCAACGATGGCTGGGATGACGGTGCGGCTGATTGAGATGGAGTCAAACTCGGCTGAGAGGACGGCTCACTTGACAACGAAGGCGATGCACTTGGCACAGATGACGGCTGACCAGACGAGGAAGGGCTCAACGATGGCTGGGATGACGGTGCGGCTGATTGAGATGGAGTCAAACTCGGCTGAGAGGACGGCTCACTTGACAACGAAGGCGATGCACTTGGCACAGATGACGGCTGACCAGACGAGGAAGGGCTCAACGATGGCTGGGATGACGGTGCGGCTGATTGAGATGGAGTCAAACTCGGCTGAGAGGACGGCTCACTTGACAACGAAGGCGATGCACTTGGCACAGATGACGGCTGACCAGACGAGGAAGGGCTCAACGATGGCTGGGATGACGGTGCGGCTGATTGAGATGGAGTCAAACTCGGCTGAGAGGACGGCTCACTTGACAACGAAGGCGATGCACTTGGCACAGATGACGGCTGACCAGACGAGGAAGGGCTCAACGATGGCTGGGATGACGGTGCGGCTGATTGAGATGGAGTCAAACTCGGCTGAGAGGACGGCTCACTTGACAACGAAGGCGATGCACTTGGCACAGATGACGGCTGACCAGACGAGGAAGGGCTCAACGATGGCTGGGATGACGGTGCGGCTGATTGAGATGGAGTCAAACTCGGCTGAGAGGACGGCTCACTTGACAACGAAGGCGATGCACTTGGCACAGATGACGGCTGACCAGACGAGGAAGGGCTCAACGATGGCTGGGATGACGGTGCGGCTGATTGAGATGGAGTCAAACTCGGCTGAGAGGACGGCTCACTTGACAACGAAGGCGATGCACTTGGCACAGATGACGGCTGACCAGACGAGGAAGGGCTCAACGATGGCTGGGATGACGGTGCGGCTGATTGAGATGGAGTCAAACTCGGCTGAGAGGACGGCTCACTTGACAACGAAGGCGATGCACTTGGCACAGATGACGGCTGACCAGACGAGGAAGGGCTCAACGATGGCTGGGATGACGGTGCGGCTGATTGAGATGGAGTCAAACTCGGCTGAGAGGACGGCTCACTTGACAACGAAGGCGATGCACTTGGCACAGATGACGGCTGACCAGACGAGGAAGGGCTCAACGATGGCTGGGATGACGGTGCGGCTGATTGAGATGGAGTCAAACTCGGCTGAGAGGACGGCTCACTTGACAACGAAGGCGATGCACTTGGCACAGATGACGGCTGACCAGACGAGGAAGGGCTCAACGATGGCTGGGATGACGGTGCGGCTGATTGAGATGGAGTCAAACTCGGCTGAGAGGACGGCTCACTTGACAACGAAGGCGATGCACTTGGCACAGATGACGGCTGACCAGACGAGGAAGGGCTCAACGATGGCTGGGATGACGGTGCGGCTGATTGAGATGGAGTCAAACTCGGCTGAGAGGACGGCTCACTTGACAACGAAGGCGATGCACTTGGCACAGATGACGGCTGACCAGACGAGGAAGGGCTCAACGATGGCTGGGATGACGGTGCGGCTGATTGAGATGGAGTCAAACTCGGCTGAGAGGACGGCTCACTTGACAACGAAGGCGATGCACTTGGCACAGATGACGGCTGACCAGACGAGGAAGGGCTCAACGATGGCTGGGATGACGGTGCGGCTGATTGAGATGGAGTCAAACTCGGCTGAGAGGACGGCTCACTTGACAACGAAGGCGATGCACTTGGCACAGATGACGGCTGACCAGACGAGGAAGGGCTCAACGATGGCTGGGATGACGGTGCGGCTGATTGAGATGGAGTCAAACTCGGCTGAGAGGACGGCTCACTTGACAACGAAGGCGATGCACTTGGCACAGATGACGGCTGACCAGACGAGGAAGGGCTCAACGATGGCTGGGATGACGGTGCGGCTGATTGAGATGGAGTCAAACTCGGCTGAGAGGACGGCTCACTTGACAACGAAGGCGATGCACTTGGCACAGATGACGGCTGACCAGACGAGGAAGGGCTCAACGATGGCTGGGATGACGGTGCGGCTGATTGAGATGGAGTCAAACTCGGCTGAGAGGACGGCTCACTTGACAACGAAGGCGATGCACTTGGCACAGATGACGGCTGACCAGACGAGGAAGGGCTCAACGATGGCTGGGATGACGGTGCGGCTGATTGAGATGGAGTCAAACTCGGCTGAGAGGACGGCTCACTTGACAACGAAGGCGATGCACTTGGCACAGATGACGGCTGACCAGACGAGGAAGGGCTCAACGATGGCTGGGATGACGGTGCGGCTGATTGAGATGGAGTCAAACTCGGCTGAGAGGACGGCTCACTTGACAACGAAGGCGATGCACTTGGCACAGATGACGGCTGACCAGACGAGGAAGGGCTCAACGATGGCTGGGATGACGGTGCGGCTGATTGAGATGGAGTCAAACTCGGCTGAGAGGACGGCTCACTTGACAACGAAGGCGATGCACTTGGCACAGATGACGGCTGACCAGACGAGGAAGGGCTCAACGATGGCTGGGATGACGGTGCGGCTGATTGAGATGGAGTCAAACTCGGCTGAGAGGACGGCTCACTTGACAACGAAGGCGATGCACTTGGCACAGATGACGGCTGACCAGACGAGGAAGGGCTCAACGATGGCTGGGATGACGGTGCGGCTGATTGAGATGGAGTCAAACTCGGCTGAGAGGACGGCTCACTTGACAACGAAGGCGATGCACTTGGCACAGATGACGGCTGACCAGACGAGGAAGGGCTCAACGATGGCTGGGATGACGGTGCGGCTGATTGAGATGGAGTCAAACTCGGCTGAGAGGACGGCTCACTTGACAACGAAGGCGATGCACTTGGCACAGATGACGGCTGACCAGACGAGGAAGGGCTCAACGATGGCTGGGATGACGGTGCGGCTGATTGAGATGGAGTCAAACTCGGCTGAGAGGACGGCTCACTTGACAACGAAGGCGATGCACTTGGCACAGATGACGGCTGACCAGACGAGGAAGGGCTCAACGATGGCTGGGATGACGGTGCGGCTGATTGAGATGGAGTCAAACTCGGCTGAGAGGACGGCTCACTTGACAACGAAGGCGATGCACTTGGCACAGATGACGGCTGACCAGACGAGGAAGGGCTCAACGATGGCTGGGATGACGGTGCGGCTGATTGAGATGGAGTCAAACTCGGCTGAGAGGACGGCTCACTTGACAACGAAGGCGATGCACTTGGCACAGATGACGGCTGACCAGACGAGGAAGGGCTCAACGATGGCTGGGATGACGGTGCGGCTGATTGAGATGGAGTCAAACTCGGCTGAGAGGACGGCTCACTTGACAACGAAGGCGATGCACTTGGCACAGATGACGGCTGACCAGACGAGGAAGGGCTCAACGATGGCTGGGATGACGGTGCGGCTGATTGAGATGGAGTCAAACTCGGCTGAGAGGACGGCTCACTTGACAACGAAGGCGATGCACTTGGCACAGATGACGGCTGACCAGACGAGGAAGGGCTCAACGATGGCTGGGATGACGGTGCGGCTGATTGAGATGGAGTCAAACTCGGCTGAGAGGACGGCTCACTTGACAACGAAGGCCCCCCGATGCACTTGGCACAGATGACGGCTGACCAGACGAGGAAGGGCTCAACGATGGCTGGGATGACGGTGCGGCTGATTGAGATGGAGTCAAACTCGGCTGAGAGGACGGCTCACTTGACAACGAAGGCGATGCACTTGGCACAGATGACGGCTGACCAGACGAGGAAGGGCTCAACGATGGCTGGGATGACGGTGCGGCTGATTGAGATGGAGTCAAAACTCGGCTGAGAGGACGGCTCACTTGACAACGAAGGCGATGCACTTGGCACAGATGACGGCTGACCAGACGAGGAAGGGCTCAACGATGGCTGGGATGACGGTGCGGCTGATTGAGATGGAGTCAAACTCGGCTGAGAGGACGGCTCACTTGACAACGAAGGCGATGCACTTGGCACAGATGACGGCTGACCAGACGAGGAAGGGCTCAACGATGGCTGGGATGACGGTGCGGCTGATTGAGATGGAGTCAAACTCGGCTGAGAGGACGGCTCACTTGACAACGAAGGCGATGCACTTGGCACAGATGACGGCTGACCAGACGAGGAAGGGCTCAACGATGGCTGGGATGACGGTGCGGCTGATTGAGATGGAGTCAAACTCGGCTGAGAGGACGGCTCACTTGACAAACGAAGGCGATGCACTTGGCACAGATGACGGCTGACCAGACGAGGAAGGCTCAAACGATGGCTGGGATGACGGTGCGGCTGATTGAGATGGAGTCAAACTCGGCTGAGAGGACGGCTCACTTGACAACGAAGGCGATGCACTTGGCACAGATGACGGCTGACCAGACGAGGAAGGGCTCAACGATGGCTGGGATGACGGTGCGGCTGATTGAGATGGAGTCAAACTCGGCTGAGAGGACGGCTCACTTGACAACGAAGGCGATGCACTTGGCACAGATGACGGCTGACCAGACGAGGAAGGGCTCAACGATGGCTGGGATGACGGTGCGGCTGATTGAGATGGAGTCAAACTCGGCTGAGAGGACGGCTCACTTGACAACGAAGGCGATGCACTTGGCACAGATGACGGCTGACCAGACGAGGAAGGGCTCAACGATGGCTGGGATGACGGTGCGGCTGATTGAGATGGAGTCAAACTCGGCTGAGAGGACGGCTCACTTGACAACGAAGGCGATGCACTTGGCACAGATGACGGCTGACCAGACGAGGAAGGGCTCAACGATGGCTGGGATGACGGTGCGGCTGATTGAGATGGAGTCAACTCGGCTGAGAGGACGGCTCACTTGACAACGAAGGCGATGCACTTGGCACAGATGACGGCTGACCAGACGAGGAAGGGCTCAACGATGGCTGGGATGACGGTGCGGCTGATTGAGATGGAGTCAAACTCGGCTGAGAGGACGGCTCACTTGACAACGAAGGCGATGCACTTGGCACAGATGACGGCTGACCAGACGAGGAAGGGCTCAACGATGGCTGGGATGACGGTGCGGCTGATTGAGATGGAGTCAAACTCGGCTGAGAGGACGGCTCACTTGACAACGAAGGCGATGCACTTGGCACAGATGACGGCTGACCAGACGAGGAAGGCTCAACGATGGCTGGGATGACGGTGCGGCTGATTGAGATGGAGTCAAACTCGGCTGAGAGGACGGCTCACTTGACAACGAAGGCGATGCACTTGGCACAGATGACGGCTGACCAGACGAGGAAGGGCTCAACGATGGCTGGGATGACGGTGCGGCTGATTGAGATGGAGTCAAACTCGGCTGAGAGGACGGCTCACTTGACAACGAAGGCGATGCACTTGGCACAGATGACGGCTGACCAGACGAGGAAGGGCTCAACGATGGCTGGGATGACGGTGCGGCTGATTGAGATGGAGTCAAACTCGGCTGAGAGGACGGCTCACTTGACAACGAAGGCGATGCACTTGGCACAGATGACGGCTGACCAGACGAGGAAGGGCTCAACGATGGCTGGGATGACGGTGCGGCTGATTGAGATGGAGTCAAACTCGGCTGAGAGGACGGCTCACTTGACAACGAAGCGCGATGCACTTGGCACAGATGACGGCTGACCAGACGAGGAAGGGCTCAACGATGGCTGGGATGACGGTGCGGCTGATTGAGATGGAGTCAAACTCGGCTGAGAGGACGGCTCACTTGACAACGAAGGCGATGCACTTGGCACAGATGACGGCTGACCAGACGAGGAAGGGCTCAACGATGGCTGGGATGACGGTGCGGCTGATTGAGATGGAGTCAACTCGGCTGAGAGGACGGCTCACTTGACAACGAAGGCGATGCACTTGGCACAGATGACGGCTGACCAGACGAGGAAGGGCTCAACGATGGCTGGGATGACGGTGCGGCTGATTGAGATGGAGTCAAACTCGGCTGAGAGGACGGCTCACTTGACAACGAAGGCGATGCACTTGGCACAGATGACGGCTGACCAGACGAGGAAGGGCTCAACGATGGCTGGGATGACGGTGCGGCTGATTGAGATGGAGTCAAACTCGGCTGAGAGGACGGCTCACTTGACAACGAAGGCGATGCACTTGGCACAGATGACGGCTGACCAGACGAGGAAGGCTCAACGATGGCTGGGATGACGGTGCGGCTGATTGAGATGGAGTCAAACTCGGCTGAGAGGACGGCTCACTTGACAACGAAGGCGATGCACTTGCACAGATGACGGCTGACCAGACGAGGAAGGGCTCAACGATGGCTGGGATGACGGTGCGGCTGATTGAGATGGAGTCAAACTCGGCTGAGAGGACGGCTCACTTGACAACGAAGGCGATGCACTTGGCACAGATGACGGCTGACCAGACGAGGAAGGGCTCAACGATGGCTGGGATGACGGTGCGGCTGATTGAGATGGAGTCAAACTCGGCTGAGAGGACGGCTCACTTGACAACGAAGGCGATGCACTTGGCACAGATGACGGCTGACCAGACGAGGAAGGCTCAACGATGGCTGGATGACGGTGCGGCTGATTGAGATGGAGTCAAACTCGGCTGAGAGGACGGCTCACTTGACAACGAAGGCGATGCACTTGGCACAGATGACGGCTGACCAGACGAGGAAGGGCTCAACGATGGCTGGGATGACGGTGCGGCTGATTGAGATGGAGTCAAACTCGGCTGAGAGGACGGCTCACTTGACAACGAAGGCGATGCACTTGGCACAGATGACGGCTGACCAGACGAGGAAGGCTCAACGATGGCTGGGATGACGGTGCGGCTGATTGAGATGGAGTCAAACTCGGCTGAGAGGACGGCTCACTTGACAACGAAGGCGATGCACTTGGCACAGATGACGGCTGACCAGACGAGGAAGGGCTCAACGATGGCTGGGATGACGGTGCGGCTGATTGAGATGGAGTCAAACTCGGCTGAGAGGACGCTCACTTGACAACGAAGGCGATGCACTTGGCACAGATGACGGCTGACCAGACGAGGAAGGCTCAACGATGGCTGGGATGACGGTGCGGCTGATTGAGATGGAGTCAAACTCGGCTGAGAGGACGGCTCACTTGACAACGAAGGCGATGCACTTGGCACAGATGACGGCTGACCAGACGAGGAAGGGCTCAACGATGGCTGGGATGACGGTGCGGCTGATTGAGATGGAGTCAAACTCGGCTGAGAGGACGGCTCACTTGACAACGAAGGCGATGCACTTGGCACAGATGACGGCTGACCAGACGAGGAAGGGCTCAACGATGGCTGGGATGACGGTGCGGCTGATTGAGATGGAGTCAAACTCGGCTGAGAGGACGGCTCACTTGACAACGAAGGCGATGCACTTGGCACAGATGACGCTGACCAGACGAAGGAAGGGCTCAACGATGGCTGGGATGACGGTGCGGCTGATTGAGATGGAGTCAAACTCGCTGAGAGGACGGCTCACTTGACAAACGAAGGCGATGCACTTGGCACAGATGACGGCTGACCAGACGAGGAAGGGCTCAACGATGGCTGGGATGACGGTGCGGCTGATTGAGATGGAGTCAAACTCGGCTGAGAGGACGGCTCACTTGACAACGAAGGCGATGCACTTGGCACAGATGACGGCTGACCAGACGAGGAAGGGCTCAACGATGGCTGGGATGACGGTGCGGCTGATTGAGATGGAGTCAAACTCGGCTGAGAGGACGGCTCACTTGACAACGAAGGCGATGCACTTGGCACAGATGACGGCTGACCAGACGAGGAAGGGCTCAACGATGGCTGGGATGACGGTGCGGCTGATTGAGATGGAGTCAAACTCGGCTGAGAGGACGGCTCACTTGACAACGAAGGCGATGCACTTGGCACAGATGACGGCTGACCAGACGAGGAAGGGCTCAACGATGGCTGGGATGACGGTGCGGCTGATTGAGATGGAGTCAAACTCGGCTGAGAGGACGGCTCACTTGACAACGAAGGCGATGCACTTGGCACAGATGACGGCTGACCAGACGAGGAAGGGCTCAACGATGGCTGGGATGACGGTGCGGGCTGATTGAGATGGAGTCAAACTCGGCTGAGAGGACGGCTCACTTGACAACGAAGCGCGATGCACTTGGCACAGATGACGGCTGACCAGACGAGGAAGGGCTCAACGATGGCTGGGATGACGGTGCGGCTGATTGAGATGGAGTCAAACTCGGCTGAGAGGACGGCTCACTTGACAACGAAGGCGATGCACTTGGCACAGATGACGGCTGACCAGACGAGGAAGGGCTCAACGATGGCTGGGATGACGGTGCGGCTGATTGAGATGAGAGTCAAACTCGGCTGAGAGGACGGCTCACTTGACAACGAAGGCGTGCACTGGCACAGATGACGGCTGACCAGACGAGGAAGGGCTCAACGATGGCTGGGATGACGGTGCGGCTGATTGAGATGGAGTCAAACTCGGCTGAGAGGACGGCTCACTTGACAACGAAGGCGATGCACTTGGCACAGATGACGGCTGACCAGGACGAGGAAGGGCTCAACGATGGCTGGGATGACGGTGCGGCTGATTGAGATGGAGTCCAAACTCGGCTGAGAGGACGGCTCACTTGACAACGAAGGCGATGCACTTGGCACAGATGACGGCTGACCAGACGAGGAAGGGCTCAACGATGGCTGGGATGACGGTGCGGCTGATTGAGATGGAGTCAAACTCGGCTGAGAGGACGGCTCACTTGACAACGAAGGCGATGCACTTGGCACAGATGGACGGCTGACCAGACGAGGAGGGCTCAACGATGGCTGGGATGACGGTGCGGCTGATTGAGATGGAGTCAAACTCGGCTGAGAGGACGGCTCACTTGACAACGAAGGCGAATGCACTTGGCACAGATGACGGCTGACCAGACGAGGAAGGGCTCAACGATGGCTGGGATGACGGTGCGGCTGATTGAGATGGAGTCAAACTCGGCTGAGAGGACGGCTCACTTGACAACGAAGGCGATGCACTTGGCACAGATGACGGCTGACCAGACGAGGAGGCTCAACGATGGGCTGGGATGACGGTGCGGCTGATTGAGATGGAGTCAAACTCGGCTGAGAGGACGGCTCACTTGACAACGAAGGCGATGCACTTGGCACAGATGACGGCTGACCAGACGAGGAAGGGCTCAACGATGGCTGGGATGACGGTGCGGCTGATTGAGATGGAGTCAAACTCGGCTGAGAGGACGGCTCACTTGACAACGAAGGCGATGCACTTGGCACAGAAAAATGACGGCTGACCAGACGAGGAAGGGCTCAAACGATGGCTGGGATGACGGTGCGGCTGATTGAGATGGAGTCAAACTCGGCTGAGAGGACGGCTCACTTGACAACGAAGGCGATGCACCTTGGCACAGATGACGGCTGACCAGACGAGGAAGGGCTCACGATGGCTGGGATGACGGTGCGGCTGATTGAGATGGAGTCAAACTCGGCTGAGAGGACGCTCCACTTGACAACGAAGGCGATGCACTTGGCACAGATGACGGCTGACCAGACGAGGAAGGGCTCAACGATGGCTGGGATGACGGTGCGGCTGATTGAGATGGAGTCAAACTCGGCTGAGAGGACGCTCACTTGACAACGAAGGCGATGCACTTGGCACAGATGACGGCTGACCAGACGAGGAAAAAAAAAGGGCCCCCACTCAACGATGGCTGGGATGACGGTGCGGGCTGATTGAGATGGAGTCAAACTCGGCTGAGAGGACGGCTCACTTGACAACGAAGCGCGATGCACTTGGCACAGATGACGGCTGACCAGACGAGGAAGGGCTCAACGATGGCTGGGATGACGGTGCGGCTGATTGAGATGGAGTCAAACTCGGCTGAGAGGACGGCTCACCTTTGACAACGAAGGCGATGCACTTGGCACAGATGACGGGCTGACCAGACGAGGAAGGGCTCAACGATCTCTCTCGGCTGGGATGACGGTGCGCTGATTGAGATGGAGTCAAACTCGGCTGAGAGGACGGCTCACTTGACAACGAAGGCGATGGCACTTGGCCACAGATGACGGCTGACCAGACGAGGAAGGGCTCAAACGATGGCTGGGATGACGGTGCGGCTGATTGAGATGGAGTCAAACTCGGCTGAGAGGACGGCTCACTTGACAACGAAGCGATGCACTTGGCACAGATGACGGCTGACCAGACGAGGAAGGGCTCAACGATGGCTGGGATGACGGTGCGGCTGATTGAGATGGAGTCAAACTCGGCTGAGAGGAACGGCTCACTTGACAACGAAGGCGATGCACTTGGCACAGATGACGGCTGACCAGACGAGGAAGGGCTCAACGATGGCTGGGATGACGGTGCGGGCTGATTGAGATGGAGTCAAACTCGGCTGAGAGGACGGCTCACTTGACAACGAAGGCGATGCACTTGGCACAGATGACGGCTGACCAGGACGAGGAAGGGCTCAACGATGGCTGGGATGACGGTGCGGCTGATTGAGATGGAGTCCAAACTCGGCTGAGAGGACGGCTCACTTGACAACGAAGGCGATGCACTTGGCACAGATGACGGCTGACCAGAGACGAGGAAGGGCTCAACGATGGCTGGGATGACGGTGCGGCTGAGTTGAGATGGAGTCAAACTCGGCTGAGATGGACGGCTCACTTGACCAACGAAGGCGATGCACTTGGCACAGATGACGGCTGACCAGACGAGGAAGGGCTCAACGCTGCTGGGATGACGGTGCGGCTGATTTGAGAATGGAGTCAAACTCGGCTGAGGGACGGACGGCTCACTTGACAACGAAGGCGATGCACTTGGCACAGATGACGGCTGACCAGACGAGGAAGGGCTCAACGATGGCTGGGATGACGTGCGGCTGATTGAGATGAGAGTCAAACTCGGCTGAGAGGACGGCTCACTTACAACGAAGCGATGCACTGGCACAAGATGGACGCTGACCAGACGAGGAAGGGCTCACGATGCTGGGATACGGTGTGCGGCTGATTGAGATGGAGTCAAACTCGGCTGAGAGGACGGCTCACTTGACAACGAAGGCGATGCACTTGGCACAGATGACGGCTGACCAGACGAGGAAGGCTCAACGATGGCTGGGATGACGGTGCGGCTGATTGAGATGGAGTCAAACTCGGCTGAGAGGACGGCTCACTTGACAACGAAGGCGATGCACTTGGCACAGATGACGGCCCTGACCAGACGAGGAAGGGCTCAACCGATGGCTGGGATGACGGTGCGGCTGATTGAGATGGGTCAAACTCGGCTGAGAGGACGGCTCACTTGACAACGAAGCAAGCGATGCACTTGGCACAGATGACGGCTGACCAGACGAGGAAGGGCTCAACGATGGCTGGGATGACGGTGCGGCTGATTGAGGATGGAGTCAAACTCGGCTGAGAGGACGCTCACTTGACAACGAAGCGATGCACTTGGCACAGTGAGACGGCTGACCAGACGAGGAAGGGCTCAACGATGCTGGGATGACGGTGCGGCTGATTGAGTGGAGTCAAACTCGGCTGAGAGGACGGCTCACTTGACAACGAAGGCGATGCACTTGGCACAGATGACGGCTGGACCAGACGAGGAAGGGCTCAACGATGGCTGGGATGAGGATTTTCATCTGTCCTCCCGTGCGGCTGATTGAGATGGAGTCAAACTCGGGGACTGAGAGGACGGCCTCACTTGACAACGAAGGCGATGCACTTGGCACAGATGGACGGCTGACATGACGAGGAAGGGGCTCAACGATGGGGCTGGGATGACGTGCGGCTGATTGAGATGGAGTCAAACTCGGCTGAGAGGACGGCTCACTGACAACGAAGGCGATGCACTTGGGGTGGCCCCCCCCCCCCCGCCCACAGATGACGGCTGACAGACGAGGAAGGGCTCAACGATGGCTGGGATGACGGTGCGGCTGATTGAGATGGAGTCAAACTCGGCTGAGAGGACGGCTCACTGACAACGAAGGCGATGGCACTTGGCACAGATTGACGGCTGACCAGACGAGGAAGGGCTCAACGATGGCTGGGGATGACGGTGCGGCTGATTGAGATGGAGTCAAACTCGGCTGAGAGGACGGCTCACTTGACGAAGAAGCGAGCACTTGGCACAGATGACGGCTGACCAGACGAGGAAGGCTAAACGATGGCTGGGATGACGGTGCGGCTGATTGAGATGGAGTCAAACTCGGCTGAGAGGACGCTCACTTGACAACGAAGGCCGATGCACTTGGCACAGATGACGGCTGACCAGACGAGGAAGGGCTCAACGGGGGATGGCTGGGATGACGGTGCGGCTGATTGAGATGGAGTCAAAACTCGGCTGAGAGGACGGCTCACTTGACAACGAAGGCGATGCACTTGGCACAGATGACGGCTGACCAGACGAGGAAGGGCTCAACGATGGCTGGGATGACGGTGCGGCTGATTGAGATGGAGTCAAACTCGGCTGAGAGGACGGCTCACTTGACAACGAAGGCGATGCACTTGGCACAGATGACGGCTGACCAGACGAGGAAGGGCTCAACGATGGCTGGGATGACGGTGCGGCTGATTGAGATGGAGTCAAACTCGGCTGAGAGGACGGCTCACTTGACAACGAAGGCGATGCACTTGGCACAGATGACGGCTGACCAGACGAGGAAGGGCTCAACGATGGCTGGGATGACGGTGCGGCTGATTGAGATGGAGTTCAAACTCGGCTGAGAGGACGGCTCACTTGACAACGAAGGCGATGCACTTGGCACAGATGACGGCTGACCAGACGAGGAAGGGCTCAACGATGGCTGGGATGACGGTGCGGCTGATTGAGATGGAGTCAAACTCGGCTGAGAGGACGGCTCACTTGACAACGAAAGGCGATGCACTTGGCACAGATGACGGCTGACCAGACGAGAAGGGCTCAACGATGGCTGGGATGACGGTGCGGCTGATTGAGATGGAGTCAAACTCGGCTGAGAGGAACGGCTCACTTGACAACGAAGGCGATGCACTTGGGCACAGATGACGGCTGACCAGACGAGGAAGGGCTCAACGATGGCTGGGATGACGGTGCGGCTGATTGAGATTGGAGTCAAACTCGGCTGAGAGGACGGCTCACTTGACAACGAAGGCGATGCACTTGGCACAGATGACGGCTGACCAGACGAGGAAGGGCTCAACGATGGCTGGGATGACGGTGCGGCTGATTGAGATGGAGTCAAACTCGGCTGAGAGGACGGCTCACTTGACAACGAAGGCGATGCACTTGGCACAGATGACGGCTGACCAGACGAGGAAGGGCTCAACGATGGCTGGGATGACGGTGCGGCTGATTGAGATGGAGTCAAACTCGGCTGAGAGGACGGCTCACTTGACAACGAAGGCGATGCACTTGGCACAGATGACGGCTGACCAGACGAAGGAAGGGCTCAACGATGGCTGGGATGACGGTGCGGCTGATTGAGAATGGAGTCAAACTCGGCTGAGAGGACGGCTCACTTGACAACGAAGGCGATGCACTTGGCACAGATGACGGCTGACCAGACGAGGAAGGGCTCAACGATGCTGGGATGACGGTGCGGCTGATTGAGATGGAGTCAAACTCGGCTGAGAGGACGGCTCACTTGACAACGAAGGCGATGCACTTGGCACAGATGACGGCTGACCAGACGAGGAAAGGGCTCAACGATGGCTGGGATGACGGTGCGGCTGATTGAGATGGAGTCAAACTCGGCTGAGAGGACGGCTCACTTGACAACGAAGGCGATGCACTTGGCACAGATGACGGCTGACCAGACGAGGAAGGGCTCAACGATGGCTGGGATGACGGTGCGGCTGATTGAGATGGAGTCAAACTCGGCTGAGAGGACGGCTCACTTGACAACGAAGGCGATGCACTTGGCACAGATGACGGCTGACCAGACGAGGAAGGGCTCAACGATGGCTGGGATGACGGTGCGGCTGATTGAGATGGAGTCAAACTCGGCTGAGAGGACGGCTCACTTGACAACGAAGGCGATGCACTTGGCACAGATGACGGCTGACCAGACGAGAAGGGCTCAACGATGGCTGGGATGACGGTGCGGCTGATTGAGATGGAGTCAAACTCGGCTGAGAGGACGGCTCACTTGACAACGAAGGCGATGCACTTGCACAGATGACGGCTGACCAGACGAGGAAGGGCTCAACGATGGCTGGGATGACGGTGCGGCTGATTGAGATGGAGTCAAACTCGGCTGAGAGGACGGCTCACTTGACAACGAAGGCGATGCACTTGGCACAGATGACGGCTGACCAGACGAGGAAGGGCTCAACGATGGCTGGGATGACGGTGCGGCTGATTGAGATGGAGTCAAACTCGGCTGAGAGGACGGCTCACTTGACAACGAAGGCGATGCACTTGGCACAGATGACGGCTGACCAGACGAGGAAGGGCTCACGATGGCTGGGATGACGGTGCGGCTGATTGAGATGGAGTCAAACTCGGCTGAGAGGACGGCTCACTTGACCAACGAAGGCGATGCACTTGGCACAGATGACGGCTGACCAGACGAGGAAGGGCTCAACGATGGCTGGGATGACGGTGCGGCTGATTGAGATGGAGTCAAACTCGGCTGAGAGGACGGCTCACTTGACAACGAAGGCGATGCACTTGGCACAGATGACGGCTGACCAGACGAGGAAGGGCCTCAACGATGGCTGGGATGACGGTGCGGCTGATTGAGATGGAGTCAAACTCGGCTGAGAGGACGGCTCACTTGACAACGAAGGCGATGCACTTGGCACAGATGACGGCTGACCAGACGAGGAAGGGCTCAACGATGGCTGGGATGACGGTGCGGCTGATTGAGATGGAGTCAAACTCGGCTGAGAGGACGGCTCACTTGACAACGAAGGCGATGCACTTGGCACAGATGAACGGCTGACCAGACGAAGGAAGGCTCAACGATGGCTGGGATGACGGTGCGGCTGATTGAGATGGAGTCAAACTCGGCTGAGAGGAGACGGCTCACTTGACAACGAAGGCGATGCACTTGGCACAGATGACGGCTGACCAGACGAGGAAAGGGCTCAACGATGGCTGGGATGACGGTGCGGCTGATTGAGATGGAGTCAAACTCGCTGAGAGACGGCTCACTTGACAACGAAGGCGATGCACTTGGCACAGATGACGGCTGACCAGACGAAGAGGGCTCAACGATGGCTGGGATGACGTGCGGCTGATTGAGATGGAGTCCAACTCGGCTGAGAGGACGGCTCACTTGACAACGAAGGCGATGCACTTGGCACAGATGACGGCTGACCAGACGAGAAGGGCTCAACGATGGCTGGGATGACGGTGCGGCTGATTGAGATGGAGTCAAACTCGGCTGAGAGGACGCGGCTCACTTGACAACGAAGGCGATGCACTTGGCACAGATGACGGCTGACCAGACGAGGAAGGGCTCAACGATGGCTGGGATGACGGTGCGGCTGATTGAGATGGAGTCAAACTCGGCTGAGAGGACGGCTCACTTGACAACGAAGGCGATGCACTTGGCACAGATGACGGCTGACCAGACGAGGAAGGGCTCAACGATGGCTGGGATGACGGTGCGGCTGATTGAGATGGAGTCAAACTCGGCTGAGAGGACGGCTCACTTGACAACGAAGGCGATGCACTTGGCACAGATGACGGCTGACCAGACGAGGAAGGGCTCAACGATGGCTGGGAATGACGGTGCGGCTGATTGAGATGGAGTCAAACTCGGCTGAGAGGACGGCTCACTTGACAACGAAGGCGATGCACTTGGCACAGATGACGGCTGACCAGACGAGGAAGGGCTCAACGATGGCTGGGATGACGGTGCGGCTGATTGAGATGGAGTCAAACTCGGCTGAGAGGACGGCTCACTTGACAACGAAGGCGATGCACTTGGCACAGATGACGGCTGACCAGACGAGGAAGGGCTCAACGATGGCTGGGATGACGGTGCGGCTGATTGAGATGGAGTCAAACTCGGCTGAGAGAAGACGGCTCACTTGACAACGAAGGCGATGCACTTGGCACAGATGACGGCTGACCAGACGAGGAAGGGCTCAACGATGGCTGGGATGACGGTGCGGCTGATTGAGATGGAGTCAAACTCGGCTGAGAGGACGGCTCTCACTTGACAACGAAGGCGATGCACTTGGCACAGATGACGGCTGACCAGACGAGGAAGGGCTCAACGATGGCTGGGATGACGGTGCGGCTGATTGAGATGGAGTCAAACTCGGCTGAGAGGACGGCTCACTTGACAACGAAGGCGATGCACTTGGCACAGATGACGGCTGACCAGACGAGGAAGGGCTCAACGATGGCTGGGATGACGGTGCGGCTGATTGAGATGGAGTCAAACTCGGCTGAGAGGACGGCTCACTTGACAACGAAGGCGATGCCACTTGGCACAGATGAACGGCTGACCAGACGAGGAAGGGCTCAACGATGGCTGGGATGACGGTGCGGCTGATTGAGATGGAGTCAAACTCGGCTGAGAGGACGGCTCACTTTGACAACGAAGGCGATGCACTTGGCACAGATGACGGCTGACCAGACGAGGAAGGGCTCAACGATGGCTGGGATGACGGTGCGGCTGATTGAGATGGAGTCAAACTCGGCTGAGAGGACGGCTCACTTGACAACGAAGGCGATGCACTTGGCACAGATGACGGCTGACCAGACGAGGAAGGGCTCAACGATGGCTGGGATGACGGTGCGGCTGATTGAGATGGAGTCAAACTCGGCTGAGAGGACGGCTCACTTGACAACGAAGGCGATGCACTTGGCACAGATGACGGCTGACCAGACGAGGAAGGGCTCAACGATGGCTGGGATGACGGTGCGGCTGATTGAGATGGAGTCAAACTCGGCTGAGAGGACGGCTCACTTGACAACGAAGGCGATGCACTTGGCACAGATGACGGCTGACCAGACGAGGAAGGGCTCAACGATGGCTGGGATGACGGTGCGGCTGATTGAGATGGAGTCAAACTCGGCTGAGAGGACGGCTCACTTGACAACGAAGGCGATGCACTTGGCACAGATGACGGCTGACCAGACGAGGAAGGGCTCAACGATGGCTGGGATGACGGTGCGGCTGATTGAGATGGAGTCAAACTCGGCTGAGAGGACGGCTCACTTGACAACGAAGGCGATGCACTTGGCACAGATGACGGCTGACCAGACGAGGAAGGGCTCAACGATGGCTGGGATGACGGTGCGGCTGATTGAGATGGAGTCAAACTCGGCTGAGAGGACGGCTCACTTGACAACGAAGGCGATGCACTTGGCACAGATGACGGCTGACCAGACGAGGAAGGGCTCAACGATGGCTGGGATGACGGTGCGGCTGATTGAGATGGAGTCAAACTCGGCTGAGAGGACGGCTCACTTGACAACGAAGGCGATGCACTTGGCACAGATGACGGCTGACCAGACGAGGAAGGGCTCAACGATGGCTGGGATGACGGTGCGGCTGATTGAGATGGAGTCAAACTCGGCTGAGAGGACGGCTCACTTGACAACGAAGGCGATGCACTTGGCACAGATGACGGCTGACCAGACGAGGAAGGGCTCAACGATGGCTGGGATGACGGTGCGGCTGATTGAGATGGAGTCAAACTCGGCTGAGAGGACGGCTCACTTGACAACGAAGGCGATGCACTTGGCACAGATGACGGCTGACCAGACGAGGAAGGGCTCAACGATGGCTGGGATGACGGTGCGGCTGATTGAGATGGAGTCAAACTCGGCTGAGAGGACGGCTCACTTGACAACGAAGGCGATGCACTTGGCACAGATGACGGCTGACCAGACGAGGAAGGGCTCAACGATGGCTGGGATGACGGTGCGGCTGATTGAGATGGAGTCAAACTCGGCTGAGAGGACGGCTCACTTGACAACGAAGGCGATGCACTTGGCACAGATGACGGCTGACCAGACGAGGAAGGGCTCAACGATGGCTGGGATGACGGTGCGGCTGATTGAGATGGAGTCAAACTCGGCTGAGAGGACGGCTCACTTGACAACGAAGGCGATGCACTTGGCACAGATGACGGCTGACCAGACGAGGAAGGGCTCAACGATGGCTGGGATGACGGTGCGGCTGATTGAGATGGAGTCAAACTCGGCTGAGAGGACGGCTCACTTGACAACGAAGGCGATGCACTTGGCACAGATGACGGCTGACCAGACGAGGAAGGGCTCAACGATGGCTGGGATGACGGTGCGGCTGATTGAGATGGAGTCAAACTCGGCTGAGAGGACGGCTCACTTGACAACGAAGGCGATGCACTTGGCACAGATGACGGCTGACCAGACGAGGAAGGGCTCAACGATGGCTGGGATGACGGTGCGGCTGATTGAGATGGAGTCAAACTCGGCTGAGAGGACGGCTCACTTGACAACGAAGGCGATGCACTTGGCACAGATGACGGCTGACCAGACGAGGAAGGGCTCAACGATGGCTGGGATGACGGTGCGGCTGATTGAGATGGAGTCAAACTCGGCTGAGAGGACGGCTCACTTGACAACGAAGGCGATGCACTTGGCACAGATGACGGCTGACCAGACGAGGAAGGGCTCAACGATGGCTGGGATGACGGTGCGGCTGATTGAGATGGAGTCAAACTCGGCTGAGAGGACGGCTCACTTGACAACGAAGGCGATGCACTTGGCACAGATGACGGCTGACCAGACGAGGAAGGGCTCAACGATGGCTGGGATGACGGTGCGGCTGATTGAGATGGAGTCAAACTCGGCTGAGAGGACGGCTCACTTGACAACGAAGGCGATGCACTTGGCACAGATGACGGCTGACCAGACGAGGAAGGGCTCAACGATGGCTGGGATGACGGTGCGGCTGATTGAGATGGAGTCAAACTCGGCTGAGAGGACGGCTCACTTGACAACGAAGGCGATGCACTTGGCACAGATGACGGCTGACCAGACGAGGAAGGGCTCAACGATGGCTGGGATGACGGTGCGGCTGATTGAGATGGAGTCAAACTCGGCTGAGAGGACGGCTCACTTGACAACGAAGGCGATGCACTTGGCACAGATGACGGCTGACCAGACGAGGAAGGGCTCAACGATGGCTGGGATGACGGTGCGGCTGATTGAGATGGAGTCAAACTCGGCTGAGAGGACGGCTCACTTGACAACGAAGGCGATGCACTTGGCACAGATGACGGCTGACCAGACGAGGAAGGGCTCAACGATGGCTGGGATGACGGTGCGGCTGATTGAGATGGAGTCAAACTCGGCTGAGAGGACGGCTCACTTGACAACGAAGGCGATGCACTTGGCACAGATGACGGCTGACCAGACGAGGAAGGGCTCAACGATGGCTGGGATGACGGTGCGGCTGATTGAGATGGAGTCAAACTCGGCTGAGAGGACGGCTCACTTGACAACGAAGGCGATGCACTTGGCACAGATGACGGCTGACCAGACGAGGAAGGGCTCAACGATGGCTGGGATGACGGTGCGGCTGATTGAGATGGAGTCAAACTCGGCTGAGAGGACGGCTCACTTGACAACGAAGGCGATGCACTTGGCACAGATGACGGCTGACCAGACGAGGAAGGGCTCAACGATGGCTGGGATGACGGTGCGGCTGATTGAGATGGAGTCAAACTCGGCTGAGAGGACGGCTCACTTGACAACGAAGGCGATGCACTTGGCACAGATGACGGCTGACCAGACGAGGAAGGGCTCAACGATGGCTGGGATGACGGTGCGGCTGATTGAGATGGAGTCAAACTCGGCTGAGAGGACGGCTCACTTGACAACGAAGGCGATGCACTTGGCACAGATGACGGCTGACCAGACGAGGAAGGGCTCAACGATGGCTGGGATGACGGTGCGGCTGATTGAGATGGAGTCAAACTCGGCTGAGAGGACGGCTCACTTGACAACGAAGGCGATGCACTTGGCACAGATGACGGCTGACCAGACGAGGAAGGGCTCAACGATGGCTGGGATGACGGTGCGGCTGATTGAGATGGAGTCAAACTCGGCTGAGAGGACGGCTCACTTGACAACGAAGGCGATGCACTTGGCACAGATGACGGCTGACCAGACGAGGAAGGGCTCAACGATGGCTGGGATGACGGTGCGGCTGATTGAGATGGAGTCAAACTCGGCTGAGAGGACGGCTCACTTGACAACGAAGGCGATGCACTTGGCACAGATGACGGCTGACCAGACGAGGAAGGGCTCAACGATGGCTGGGATGACGGTGCGGCTGATTGAGATGGAGTCAAACTCGGCTGAGAGGACGGCTCACTTGACAACGAAGGCGATGCACTTGGCACAGATGACGGCTGACCAGACGAGGAAGGGCTCAACGATGGCTGGGATGACGGTGCGGCTGATTGAGATGGAGTCAAACTCGGCTGAGAGGACGGCTCACTTGACAACGAAGGCGATGCACTTGGCACAGATGACGGCTGACCAGACGAGGAAGGGCTCAACGATGGCTGGGATGACGGTGCGGCTGATTGAGATGGAGTCAAACTCGGCTGAGAGGACGGCTCACTTGACAACGAAGGCGATGCACTTGGCACAGATGACGGCTGACCAGACGAGGAAGGGCTCAACGATGGCTGGGATGACGGTGCGGCTGATTGAGATGGAGTCAAACTCGGCTGAGAGGACGGCTCACTTGACAACGAAGGCGATGCACTTGGCACAGATGACGGCTGACCAGACGAGGAAGGGCTCAACGATGGCTGGGATGACGGTGCGGCTGATTGAGATGGAGTCAAACTCGGCTGAGAGGACGGCTCACTTGACAACGAAGGCGATGCACTTGGCACAGATGACGGCTGACCAGACGAGGAAGGGCTCAACGATGGCTGGGATGACGGTGCGGCTGATTGAGATGGAGTCAAACTCGGCTGAGAGGACGGCTCACTTGACAACGAAGGCGATGCACTTGGCACAGATGACGGCTGACCAGACGAGGAAGGGCTCAACGATGGCTGGGATGACGGTGCGGCTGATTGAGATGGAGTCAAACTCGGCTGAGAGGACGGCTCACTTGACAACGAAGGCGATGCACTTGGCACAGATGACGGCTGACCAGACGAGGAAGGGCTCAACGATGGCTGGGATGACGGTGCGGCTGATTGAGATGGAGTCAAACTCGGCTGAGAGGACGGCTCACTTGACAACGAAGGCGATGCACTTGGCACAGATGACGGCTGACCAGACGAGGAAGGGCTCAACGATGGCTGGGATGACGGTGCGGCTGATTGAGATGGAGTCAAACTCGGCTGAGAGGACGGCTCACTTGACAACGAAGGCGATGCACTTGGCACAGATGACGGCTGACCAGACGAAGACGGGCTCAACGATGGCTGGGATGACGGTGCGGCTGATTGAGATGGAGTCAAACTCGGCTGAGAGGACGGCTCACTTGACAACGAAGGCGATGCACTTGGCACAGATAACGGCCGACCAGACGAAGACGGGCTCAACGATGGCTGGGATGACGGTGCGGCTGATTGAGATGGTCTTAAATTAGGCTTTTGAGTTGGAGAACGTGATGGCTGCTTAGTTGGTTGTGCAGTTATCCCGTCGTTATCCTTGGTTGGTTTTGGTGTTGCTAATATTGTTGGAAGTTGAGTTATTTCTGGAGAATCGGTGGGGTTGGCACTTGGCCAAGACGATGGCTGACCAGACGAAGACGGGCTCAACGATGGCTTTGATGTCGGCAGGGGGCATTGCTGTAGTTTCACTGCTATATAACCGCTCTTGCTGCTGCCAGTTGATGAAGTGTCTGAATCTGCGTTTGGATTTGCAGAGGGGACTACGTTGGCATGGATCTCCGCTCGTTCGATACAAGTTACTGGTGGGTCTATTGTGTAGCAGGCTTCAATTGCAATGATTTCAGGAGGGTCATTTTCATTTTTTATATTTGTCCAGCCTGATGTTTTGTCAGGGATATTTCCTCCTTTGTTTGTATCGTCATATATCTTAATCCATCGTTCGTTTTCGCTGTCATTCGCTAATACATACTCTGTCTCATTCAATGGTTTGATGAGGATGCATAGAGTGTTGGTCGTGCAATCCCAGTCAAGCCATGCTTGTGACAACTGGGTCCTGGTTGCATTTCCGGCTTTATACATGGGTATGCCACATTTGGTAAGATCCCATTCATCGTCACCGATTTTTTCGTCTGTTGCATTAATGATGCCATTATCGCCTGTAGGGGCTACATAGCTAGTTTCATTCTTTGTTGAAAGGCAGCTTTCTGATCTGATTGCGGGTTCACATACCTCCTCTACCAACGAAGGCGATGCACTTGGCACAGATGACGGCTGACCAGACGAGGAAGGGCTCAACGATGGCTGGGATGACGGTGCGGCTGATTGAGATGGAGTCAAACTAGGTTTTTCACTTGGTGTTGGCGAACGTGATGGCTGTTTAGTTGGTGGAGGAGTTATACCTTCATTACCTTTGGATTGGTTTGATGTAGCTAAACGTGTTGGAAGTGAGGTTATCGCTTTAGATGGAGAAATTGTAGGATGAGATGTTGCTAAACTCGGCTGAGAGGACGGCTCACTTGACAACGAAGGCGATGCACTTGGCACAGATGACGGCTGACCAGACGAAGGCGGGCGCAACGATGGCTGGGATGACGGTGCGGCTGATTGCGATGGAGTCAAACTCGGCTGAGAGGACGGCTCACTTGACAACGAAGGCGATGCACTTGGCACAGATGACGGCTGACCAGACGAGGAAGGGCTCAACGATGGCTGGGATGACGGTGCGGCTGATTGAGATGGAGTCAAACTCGGCTGAGAGGACGGCTCACTTGACAACGAAGGCGATGCACTTGGCACAGATGACGGCTGACCAGACGAGGAAGGGCTCAACGATGGCTGGGATGACGGTGCGGCTGATTGAGATGGAGTCAAACTCGGCTGAGAGGACGGCTCACTTGACAACGAAGGCGATGCACTTGGCCTAGACGATGGCTGACCAGACGAAGACGGGCTCAACGATGGCTGTGGTGTAGCCATGGGGCATTGTTTTAATTTCATTGCAATTCGACCGCTCCCTTGTTTGTGACCAGTTGATGAAGTGTCTCCATTTGCGTTTGGACTTCCAGCGGGGACAATATTGGCGTGGATCTCCGCTTGTGAGATGCAAGTTACGTCTGGCTTTATTGTGTAGCAGCCTTCGACTGCAATGATTTCACCACCGACTTTTATATTTGTCCAGCCTGATGTTCGGGAATAATCTTTATTATTCAAGTCATATGCCTTAAACCACCGTTCGTTGTTGCCGTCAGCCTTGATTGCATACGTCTCATTCAATGGTTTGATGAGGATGCATAGAGTTTTGGTCGTGCAATTCCAGTCAAGCCATGCTTGTGACAACTGGGTCTTGGTTGCATCTCCGGCCTTATACATGGGTATGCCACATGTAAGATCCCATTCATCGACACCGATTTTTTCGTCTGTTGCATTAATGATGCCATTATTGCCTGTAGGGGCTACGTAGCTTAATTCGGGAGGATCATGTGTTGAAAGGCAGGTACTTGATCTGATTGGGCACCCCAGGAGTCCACGTGTCATGAAATTGCCACTGCCACGGAGATATCGATGAGTTTGTGTTTCGGTGTATGACGATGACACCAATGTGATGTTAATGATGAGGGCGAGGGAGGGAAAGAGGCATAGTTTCATCATAATTTGGCAGAAGTATGAGTGGAATTACTGTTCAACTTTAAGACTGTCGTTGTGCGCTAGTGTTTATAATAATTCTTCTTCTGTGTTGTGTTGGCATGGGTTGCGTTGTGGCGTTGGGCGTTGTGTGGTGTGGCGTGGTAAAAGGTAAGCTGTGGGTGAATCCTGAAGCCAGAACGCACGTCGACTGAAATGTCGTAACCGGTATTGCTCTATGTCCGAGTGATGTCGTAACGGGGTCATAATGATAAACGCTTCTAATGTGGGGTCATACAGAATCTTTAAAGCTGATCGTGGGACCACCCAAGCAAGGGTTAACCGGGTTAACTCGCTTCGCCCCGAAAATGCCTGGAGACAATGACCTCGTCCGAAACCGCTCGTTTAGTTAGATTGGTACTGTCTTCTCTTGGGCGGTCATTTGCTCATGATGAGTGTACTTATTTAGTGGAGAAGTACGTAAGTTACCTAATCAAAAGACCACCACGCGATCCGCCCATCACACCGAAATTTGTCGTGTGGTACTGCATTCTCTTGGGGGTCACTGGCTTTAAGCTATCTCTTGGGGGTCATGCTGCCTTTAAGCTTATCTCTCTTGGGGGTCACGCTGCCAGTCATTTTTTGCTTTCTGTGAGTGAATGTAAAGTGAAGTAAAACTACCTAAAAATAATACTAGATGACAGCAGTCTTGTAAAATGTGTATTAAATTGTGTAAAAGTTTAGGCAGCCTGTAAAAGATGTGTAAAAAAGACAATGATCATCATGTATTACTATCTGCGTGGAGTGTTGTCAGACAACGGACATCATCGAAGGGAGTCTTTAGTTCCACAACACTAAGACTCGTATAGTACTACTAGAGGACACAAGCAATTTTTGGTGTGCAAATTGACCAAATCCCTATGTACCTTATTCCACTTCTAGTTCAAGTCTTTGTCTGTCTAGTGATCTTTTCTCTCTTCACCTTCACCTCTAGCCAAGTGCATGTGCACCCGAGGCGCTAGGAGGAGTTTTTCCGCAGGCACGAGGAAAATCGACCGATAGACTTGATAACCCACTCTACACGTGTCACCTTGGACCTACTCCAGCTAAGCACCTTGAGTCCTACTGGAGCTACTCAATTAGAGGTAGAGGCGTCTCAAATCTCGCTACGGATGTAGATAATAATAATAACCGTAGTGCCGCCAAAAAGAAGGACATCCTTGGAGGACACTAAAGCGACCCGCCCTTCCACGCAAATATTGCTTTCTCTTCCTGTGTATCACCAGCACAGTATACCAACGTGAGGAAGATGGAATCTAAGCGATCGATGTGTCAACTTGGGAGAATCCTGCTCCTGCGTGGTATCGCTTATCTTTCTCGACGCACCAAGCTTGGACACTTCAAGCCTAACAATGCCTCCAAAACAGGGGAGGATGCTCTTATGATCAATGATCTTATTGCACTTAGATCATTACGATTGTGTTGGATCCATTTTACAAGGCTGCGATTTGTACTTAGTCTCGGATCTCGAACTATGTTCTTGTCTCAACAATCCAACTAATTTTCCAGACAATATGGACGGTGCAATGAACAAACCTGCATATCTGAATGAACATATCGATAACTGTAAGTGTTTGCAACTACGCACGTCGCTGCATGTTGACATCAAACCCGATGATCACACAATTGAAAAGGTTGGAGTCAGGCTAAGAGGCTCGGTGGAACGCCATCTTGGACTTCCCATTGAGCACCTGCATCAAGAACAGAAGCGTAGACGGTAGCCAAAGGCAAGATGTACAATGAATTAGAGACTCAATACTTTTAACATTTGGTGAGAGCTTAGATTCTCAAGTCCTTGCTGCTACTGGCCTATGATGATGACGCTGTCTTGATTAATCTATGGAGTTTCGGACGTAATGTCCATGCAGCCCAATCCATACCTCTCTAGCATCTATTTCCTTCGATTCCATTGAGGTACCATCGAGCAAGTGTCTGCACACACCGCGAGTATCAATCTCCCATGAATGATTTGCCGGTCAATCTCACATATGTTAGCTTTCTCTCTGACTAACGCAACGGTTGATGGAACGAAGCATGAGTCTTTACTCAGCGAAGTGACAAGTCGTCTGCTGTGCTAACCAAAAGAATTGCTGAGCTCGACTGACGAGTAATTGCTGAGCTCGACTGACGAGTGCATCACACCCTGAATTCTATTGTTCAGATTGTGGTGCACTGTGCCCTACAGACATTGATGGAGATAACTAACATCGCAATGGCCAGAGTTTCTCCAGAGTCACGTATTACATTCCATGAAAGTGGAAGAAGGATGAAGGCGGAAGCAGCCCAGCCTTGAAAGATCCGATGAAACTTGAATCGATTGAATTGGAGAGTAGTTATGTTTCGTTGAGCATCGTAGAACAAACTATTCATGTTTTGCTAGCTCGCTAGAGCATTGAGCAGTCTGCATTTACTTGCTACCGCTCCCTTATCTTGTGTCAGCATACACAAGCAAACGAGTGATGCCTGAGGAAGTGATCATTCTGCCCTGCTGAATACTATTATTCCTTCGAGCCCCACATGGATTTGGAACAAAGGATATTGCACTCCTCCATCCTGACTGAAGCAATATGACTCAACAACAAACACTCGTTGCCTTATTCCAGCACGATAGACTCCAATCTAGCACATACACATGCGCTTTGTTTGTCAAATCATCATGGATAAGCTCAGGTTTGCCAATGGATAGGCCTTGTGCTCCCTTTGGTGGCTGGTTTAAAGAGGAGATACAACTTCGTCATCGATTTGCCTTCCCTCTCAGCCATGTTATTATGTCAAGCACTATTGCTATAGAGTGTAAACCTTCTGCAACTTGTACAGCGGATATCGACACAAGAGTGAGACGTGAATATACTATGTACTTGCATACGCTCAATTTGTTATTGTCGATTATAGCTTAAGACTCGCTTCAAGCTCGATTATGGATGTTGTTCGGGAATGAATTGACTGCTAGAACTGCATGTGCCTCGGCAAGCAGTGATATGTCTCCTTGTGTGTAGTTGGAACTGGCGCTTCGTCGCAACCCTACACTTACCTGATGAAGAAGTATCTTCTCCTTCCTCCTATTAATCTATGCGCTCGATGTCAATCCTCTCTGACAATATATGAAGGTGAAGATCTGAAATAGCACGTGTTATGACCGGCACACAGTCATGCTTCCACCCTTGCTTGATGAGAGCGTTCTACCTCTACTTCGTTTGCTAGTACCCCTTTCTTGCGGCGTCGTCTCTTAGACTGACTGACTGAAGCGACAGGGGAGATGTTGGCCAACTAACGCCGTCGGAATACGCACATCGCTCGGCATTTGCTGCAGCCAGCGTTCTGACTAAACACAACTTGCTGATTCACCAAGAATTAGTAGGACAACTCTACCATCAGTCCAAGCTGGGCCTCGCGACCAAGTAAATCTGCGTTTGGATTGAACGATCATTGAGTGCAAGGAGCTATTGGATGCTGAAGAAAGGTCAATACTGGCTCACTCTTCCCATCCTTCATCACCGTTTCACATATGACAGTTGCAATGCAGCGTTAAACAATGCCTCTTGATCATGGGGAAAAGTCATGGATCAATATTGTTCACGCTTGACACTTAGTACCTGATCTATGGACAACAATTTATGACACAGAAGGACTTGAAGATGCCAGCTGATGTGCCGACAGGTGCGTCGTTGATTTGTTCCCCGATAGTCTGCACTGAAACACCTTATTTTCGGCATAACAGCGTAGAAAGAATAGAGATATACAGTCCATACACATCGACATGGATACTAGCTATAGGGGAGACAAATTCGACTTGAGACACATGGATCAAGGCTTGCTTATTGTATCACCCTGGTACCCTCCCGACTGACTTTGAAGACTGCGTCCCTTGACTTAGCGATATAAGTGGAATACATCATGTGGCAGATCCAGCCGATTGGCTCAATCCCTATTATTACTATGCTGCGGGTCTACGCATTTGTCTGACAGCACTCCACAACCACGAAGTAAGGAGGTCTACCTTGACCTTCTCCCTACCTCGCAATCGCAAGATCCGACGGTCGGTATGACGAGTGGAGTACATCCGAGAACCAATCCAATTTTCTTTTGACTATGTGGATGTGCTACGGTGAACCACAGAAATTTTCATTTACTTTTATTTGGAATCTCTTGGAGCAATTGTATTGTCTTTAGAGGGGAGCTTTCGCAGAGTGCAATCTGACATTGCATTCTTCGAGAGTAATATCAGCTTGAGGGGAGTGTTTAAATATGGTGTGGGACAGACAGATATATAATTCCATGAATTATCACACTATCACCATGACTTCCGCTTGCTGCAGTACGAGGTGTCTCCGCAAGGATGACCACTATTGTAAGCAATTTGTCAATCTGTTTGCCATTTGCACGTGTGGTTCTTTTAGTTTGCTGTAACAAGAGAGTTGTAACTTGTAACAGTAACAATGCGGACTGTTGCATCGAATCCTAGGATTTTTAGAATCCTAGGATTCGATGGCGGCGAATCCTCGGATTTCAGAATCCTAGGATTTTTGTGAGGGGTGCGCATCGATCAAGTGCAAGCACTGGACCTAGGTTCTTGCTCGTCTCACTCTGTCATTCTCAGCACTCAAGGGATACAGTGAGGGGGTCCGATGCACCCTGCCAAGACAACAAACAGAGGTACTTTGGGTGTGTAGGGTGGCAACATGTGTGGGTTAAATCTACGATGCGAATCCACACCCCTAGTTGCAGACGGGAACATCGTAAGATGTTTCGAAACCCCGTTTGGTCAAAGGGTGGGGAGTGGGCCGCTTAAAACTATCTAGACAATCACTGCCGAAAACCCACACACTACAATGTGTGCCTTGGTTGCTAGCAACAACCAACAAAGAAGAATGGCAGGGCAAGAGCTTGGGATGCCGGACAGCGCTGAGACACATGTCCCCGTTCGCCTGTCCATCACCACAATCAAGTGCAAGCACTGGACCTAGGTTCTTGCTCGTCTCACTCTGTCATTCTCAGCACTCAAGGGATACAGTGAGGGGGTCCGATGCACCCTGCCAAGACAACAAACAGAGGTACTTTGGGTGTGTAGGGTGGCAACATGTGTGGGTTAAATCTACGATGCGAATCCACACCCCTAGTTGCAGACGGGAACATCGTAAGATGTTTCGAAACCCCACCGACCTTTAGGTCAACAGCAACTAGGGAGTTGAGACACCCCACCCGGCGATGAACGTGTATGGTAGCATGTATCAGGCAGGCATACACGGCACATCGCAAAGAAACTCACTGTTGTTGTTGGCCGCACTCACAGAGTCTCTTCACTTCACTTCCGCACGATGCCTTGTGCTTTGACTTCACAAGACACTATTCCTACTGAAAGTGATGAAATAAGGTAAAGCTAAGAACAAACAAATGTTAGCAATTTGAGGCATTTGGTTTCGCTGTTGGGTAAACCGCTGCCGTATATATTTTGTCCTGCTGTTGCTGGCGCTACCCGAGGCTGTTGCCTACGAGCCTTGAAGAGAATTGTGTCCTGCTGTTGCTGGCGCTACCCGAGGCTGTTGCCTGCGAGCCTCAGAGAGAAATGTGTCCTGCTGTTGCTGGCGCTACCCGAGGCTGTTGCCTGCGAGCCTCAGAGAGAAATGTGTCCTGCTGTTGCTGGCGCTACCCGAGGCTGTTGCCTACGAGCCTTGAAGAGAATTGTGTCCTCCATTCCCCGCGATGATCTTTCCCTTCTCCCCCCAAGTGCGCCTGCGGCCACCCAACCCCCCTTTGGGAGGAGGTGCAATTCCATAATGCAGCGTGAAATAAATTCATACACACAATAAGGGGGAAGTCGGTTGGACCACAACAGGGAACTAAGGGAAACTCACACCCCCACCCCTATTAGTGGCGAGAAATATACCTAACCTTACCCAACGGACCTCTTTAGGGAGCATACTACTCTCTCAAACCAAGAGCATCGGAAGGTTGTCGCGAAAGATATTTACCAATCCCTTACCCCAAAGAAGATCCTGTGGGGGCTCATATTTGCATATGTTCCCACCGGCGGACACCTTCAGAAGGTTATCGGAAAAAGCATCTCTCAACCAATAGTGATGGAGGCGAGTTGTGTGGCTCAGTCCTACTTCAGCGGCAGGGGCCTGATAGTTGCTGAGGCCTGCTGCAGCGGCAGGCCTCAATACGATGCATCCTCCAGAGCTGCGGCTGCTGTTGGATTTACCGAAGAATTGTGTCCTGCTGTTGCTGGCGCTACCCGAGGCTGTTGCCTGCGAGCCTCAGAGAGAATTGTGTCCTGCTGTTGCTGGCGCTACCCGAGGCTGTTGCCTGCGAGCCTCAGAGAGAATTGTGTCCTGCTGTTGCTGGCGCTACCCGAGGCTGTTGCCTACGAGCCTCAGAGAGAATTGTGTCCTGCTGTTGCTGGCGCTACCCGAGGCTGTTGCCTGCGAGCCTTGAAGAGAATTGAGTTCTTCTGCGGACGGAACTCCCCTCGCCCCCCTCGTCTGCGGCCTCAGGGGTTGAGAGTTGCATCGGGTATGATTTTTGAAACGAGATTAAATAATAAAAGACCATTTAAACGAATGACACGTACCGTGGAGGGAAGATTGCGGATAGTGGTGCTCTGTGCCGGCTCCCCCCACCCCCATTCCCCGCGATGATCTTTCCCTTCTCCCCCCCCCCAAGTGCGCCTGCGGCCACCCAACCCCCCTTTGGGAGGAGGTGCAATTCCATAATGCAGCGTGAAATAAATTCATACACACAATAAGGGAGAAGTCGGTTGGACCACAACATGGAACTACGGGAAACTCACACCCCCACCCCTATTGGTTTCGAGCAATATACCTAACCTTACCCAACGGACCTCTTTAGGGAGCTTTGTCATACTACTCTCTCAAACCAAGAGCATCGGAAGGTTGTCGCGAAAAATATTTACCAATCCCTTACCCCAAAGAAGATCCTGTGGGGGCTTATTTACATATGTTCCCACCGGCGGACACCTTCAGAAAGTTATCGGAAAAGGCATCTCTCAACCAATAGTGACGGAGGCGAGTTGTGTAATTTAATGACCGCTGGGACGACTCTAACATAAGATATCTTTTTTTCATCGGCGGCGGAGGCGACCGAGAAAAGAATTTCTAGATGAGGCCGCCAAACAGCAAAGCCGCCGGGTGTAGCGTCTCGACGGGACTCTCTCTAGCACTAGCATGGGCTTCCGCTTAAAACTATCTAGACAATCACTGCCGAAAACCCACACACTACAATGTGTGCCTTGGTTGCTAGCAACAACCAACAAAGAAGAATGGCAGGGCAAGAGCTTGGGATGCCGGACAGCGCTGAGACACATGTCCCCGTTCGCCTGTCCATCACCACAAATCCTCCGATTTCAGAATCCTAGGAATAAGTTCTTAGTGAGTTCGTAGGAATTGAGTACAAAAATAAGATTGGTGTCATTTTCCCTACTTATGTTGGATGCGTTACAAGCTGTTACAAGATGCGTGTAGCAATAGCGATGAGGCAAACGTACACAAAGCATTTAAACCATGTACTTCATTGCCTTGCCATGACTCCAAGATACTCTGACAATACCCTTAATCCTCCTCGTTTGTATATTAAACATGTTGCTCTTACATTTCATCCATTTGAGTGTTTGATTGGTAATCTTTTTGAGCACATATTATGTACTGTTGAGCAGTCCTTGAAAATATCTTATAACGCTGAATTGACAAGACGTTGCTCCCAAAACAATTATTGCGGAAACGATGTAATTACTATGTGCTGTTATCTACTTAGATTTGATCTGGAGCGGGGGGTCAAGAATCCTAGGATTCTGAAAATCATTTTCACCGGATTCGGCGGGGGAATTGACCCTGTTCCATAAGCTCCCCAACAAAATAATTGGACTTTTTGGGCCGCAAAGGATTTTTGCTCGCCCGGCGGCCAACATGTCGACAACATGACAGCACACAAGACGTCAAGAGTGAAGGAAAATAATAGCTAACAGCAAAGCTATACAACACTCCTCATATAGCGTTGCTTACTCATTAGAATTTATGGTCTAGCCACTTGATTCTAGCCAAGATTGTTTCAAAATAATCATCTAACAGCATCTCCTTGCCAACCAAATGAAGTACTTCATCAATTTGGAAGTGTTCCATTACATTACGATATGAACAGAGTAATAGTCGTCTACTTCTAATTGGCTTATATTAATTATATAGTGTGACGATTAAGCATTTGCATTCGTCTCCTTCACTTTATATGGATTGAGCTGCTTATATTTGTTGTATGTGTTACCTTGTGTCCTTCGTTCTACCACTACTAGATTTGGTCTATCCAACGAAATAACTGACTTTGTCTGTGCTCTAAATGTTTGAATTGAGTGTCGTGTGTGTCTTCTGTGTTGTTGTGATAACAAATCTCTTCACATATTCCCAAGGCTCTTCCACAAGTGTCACATCGTCCGTGCAACACAACCTGCACATTCGTCGATGCATAGACAGCACTCTTGTTTTTTGTCGCAATCATTCACAATATCAATGCTTCGTTGGCCGTTGCAATAGCTGCTTAATTGATGTATCCTGGAGTAGTTGTTGTGTTTCTCGTGTTTGTCGTATTAGGGTCACAATGGATCCTCTCCCTCAGCCTCTATCCAACTTGGCTTTAAAAGTGAAGCCATAATCCTTATTCGCAGACCACTCTCCTCTCTGTTATCAGCTTAGGCATGTAAGGTCCTGAAGACGCATCTTCCCAGTTAATTGTTGTGATGGTCGATTTTTTGTTTCGTCTTAAGCAGCCAAATGTGGCAAAGGCGGTACCGACTCTCGACTCTCCTATCCTATCTTCAATAAGCTGCACCCGCCACCTACCAACCAGATAAACATCGGCATTTCACCCACAGCCGATCACTTCATACGAGATCCAACCGTGGTTGTATGCTAGTAATTCGCATCAGATTGAGTTGAACTATGTCTGAAGTACCTCTTACACACGAATCTGCCACTATTGTTACATCAATCAGCATGGCATGGAGGAAGCTCATACGACGGATGATGGAAGCCTGCACAACAATTTCCAACACCACCCCCAATACACTGCAAACCCCACCATGCTTTTAAGAAACGCTCATACTTCAGTTGTTGCTACCTCCCTCTCCCCCATACACTGATTCGCCGTATTGCACAATAACTACCACTATATCTAGATGGACGAGCTACATCGCCATCCACGAGCAACAATATTCCCATTGAACAAGTCATAAGTTGTTGTATCGTCAGTAAGTGCGATTTGGTGTTTCTGAGCGTGTTGATTGCCATGTATCCTCCAAAGGTTACCTCGAAGCAAAAGACACGCCCACAAATTTGCTATTATTTGTCTCTCTAGAGTGGCAAGTGGCAAACCAGTGATGGCAGCATGACGAACATTCCAAAGACCAAATGTACAAATAA
Organism: Skeletonema marinoi; assembly: GCA_030544225.1. NCBI lineage: Eukaryota > Bacillariophyta > Thalassiosirophyceae > Thalassiosirales > Thalassiosiraceae > Skeletonema > Skeletonema marinoi. Next base: position 1,072,364 of record CM060493.1, read on the forward strand.
CATATTATCCCGAGGCCCCCGTGTAACTTTAGACCATAGTGCACCATAATGATGCTGTTGTTTCTCCCTCCTCCTGGACTACGAGGATTGTGCCGATTTAATTGAAAATCACGCCGCATCGATGGAAGTAGATGAGCCGTATTGGCGCCCGTCACCATTAATCACGCCCTCCATTCGTGTCAATCGCAAATAGATCGGTTTGTAGCGTCTGAGAGGTGTTTAGATTCAACAATGATGTAGCGTATAATGGGAGAGTTCGTTATTTTGCACCAACGGACACAAGATGTGTCAATACACCTAAACCGAAAGTAGGCGCACAAGATAATAATTTATTTTCGGCCAGCATCGATCGATATTGATCCGATACGGTTGTTGGAGGCGGATGGGGTGTTAAAACCGTCAGTGGTGGAGGGGCGTAGGGGGATTATCGGCCATCATTGTCCGTTACTTTTTGGGTGGGCGCTTTCAAAAAAATCCTTTGCGGCCCAGGAGAAGCGGGGAAGCTTATGGAACAGGGTCAATCCTAGGATTCAGGAATCGGCGAATTCGATGCAACAGGACCACAACACACAACTAACAACCACAAACCACTCACAGCTAATTCCATTCTAAAGTACTACAAGGAGTGTACTTGACTGAGAAGAGTGATCCTAGACGGTGACATCATATTGTGATGAAGAGTCTACCCAGCTGGGACTATGATGTTCTCATCCCCGGAAGTCTATTTTTCGCTTCCGCCTTATGTTACCAAAATCCACATATCATATCACTTAGAAAATTAGGTAATGTATTATCTCTACCTAGACATCATTTAACCAACAACAAGATGGAGTCTTCATACGCCGAGGGCAAAAACCAAACAGCGTCGCAGTCGGAACCACGGGAGAGTTTCGTCTCTCCTACCACAGCCTCAATGGGCCCGGGATATTCGACTTCATTTATGAAGTCCAATGCCAATCTAATGGCTTCTATACTTTTGTACGAAGGTGCCAACCGACACCCACCTTTATCCGTGATCGTGCGAAATATCTGATCGTCTTCGCTGACGCCGTAATAAAGTCTCCACTCATCATCACCTGAACTTGATCCTTAATATTGAACATCCACCAAACCCTTTTCTTCTCCGTCCACCCAACCGATCGTAGTAATTCTAGTTGTGATCGGGCGTGAGTAAAACAGTGAAAATGAACATCCCTGAAACATATAATCCTAATCCGCTGTGTCTCAGTAGCAGGGCTTCTACTGAGATAGCTGATGCCGACTATACCATGTCCGTCGCCTCCTCCACCCTAGCCATCTCTTTGTCAGAGTCTTGAACAGGGTTCGTCGAGTGTGGCGACGTTTGAACTTCTTCGTTGGGTTGGTGGCCCGTAGGGTCGATCTCCGCTGCCGACATTTCTTCATCGTCGGAGTCAAGAAGATTGACTTGGTTTGAGGCAGTCAGTAGGCCCTTGGCGTCGAAGGTGTCGCCAAATTGCACAGCCGTCTGCCGTTTTTCATCATTTTGGGGGTGCATAGTTCCAAGAGACATGTGATCGTCGAGTTTAAAGGTGGCATTTTGACGCTTTTGCACATTATCTTCTTTCACTTTATCCAATTCGATCATCCACGGTTGCTCCATGAGGTCGTCTGCTTGCGCATCAACCTCTCTTTCCTGGGGTGTAACAAGAGTAAGAGTGTCCACATCCCAATCACAGTCGTCAATCTCAGCAACTGCATCGGCATCCGTAGTGTTCTCAACCAGCTTGCGGACGAAGGCTTCATCCATTGTGCAAACCGTAGTGAGGTAATAGAAGAGAAAGGCAGCAGCATTCTTGTTCATCATCTCCACTATGCGCTGATACTCATAACCTTCTGGGATCACAACTTCAGCATCCGACATACCCACACCTTGATGGACACTTGCAAAGAGGGGCGAACCGTCTGGAGCTCTGATCATATGAAGGAGGATTGGCCGAAGTGCATAAGACTTCGAGATAGATCCATTATCATCATACACATTGACAGGTTGGTCGATACAGTGGATACCTTCAATACCAGCTGGGGCTGTGCCTCGAATGAACTTTTGAGCCTTGAAGCGGGTCTTTTCCTGACGTTGTTTTGCAACAAGAGGATCACCCTTGACGAGAGGAGCGGTAACAAGGGCCCATCTGCCCCATTTACTCTTCCACAGGCCCATCTGAGTGGCTTTGTCAACCAAGAGAGACGCAAGGGCTAACTCAGACTCATCGACTTCAATAATCAGAACCTTCTGTGCCTCTCTTTGCTTATAGGTCAACTGCTCTTCCTCATCCTTCTTCCTGCGTTGCTGCCCAGGTACCCTCGGCTTTTTCGCAGAGATAAACACTTCAGGGACTCGATCACCATTGAACTTATCCGGGAGTTCTCCATCTGCAACCAAACTGTTGAAGGCCGACGTAAAAACATCATAGGCCTCTTCCTGAATGATGGGAAGTGTGAGTTTGTTATGAACAAAGTACGCTTCTCCGGCTGGACTAGATGTAGCACATTGAGTATCACTTATCTCAAGCTTGATGCCGCCGACGGCTTGCCACTTGAAGAGAGAACATTTGAGGACACGTTCCGGTTCCTTAGTGCACGAGAGTGCAAAGGTACCCCAGATTGGAATAATGGATGTTTCTCCAGTCGACCTGTCCGTTTTTGCTTTGAACATGTACGGCTGGGTGTTGAAATAGGTAAGATTGAGTTGCGTCATATCAGGAGGAACTTGGCTTTTCGTACGGATCACAGGAGACGTGCGATCATTGGGGTTGAGAGGGACTATTACTACCGTAGAATCAACAGACTTCAAAGTGCCGAACAGATTCTTGAAGTTATGGAGAAAATCCACCTGAATAGAGTTGGAGGCATGATCAACATTCTGGGGTTCGAATCCAAGCGTGACAATCACGTGATTATGAGGGAGCTTTGGGGTAACGGTACCTTGAGATCTCAAGGTCCTCCCAGAGGCGGTCTCCACGGCGGTGCCATCGTTGGAACGTTTGGTGTTGACTGTAGGAGTAACTGATGGATTCTTCAATTTGCTTGCTGCGGCAGTTGAATCATCTTCGGACCTTTTGACAGCCTTCCTGACAGGGGATGTAGACGGGGAGCCAGCTGGACCTTGAGCTGCTTGAAGAAGATTGGTGGTGTTGTTCTTCTTCTTGGGGCTCGCCGGACCAGCCTTTGAAGCGACGGCAGGAGTTTTCGACGTGCCAGCGTTGGGTCCCTTTTTACTTGCAGTGCGTTTGGTCCGGACACGGGCCTTTTGAGGACTTCCCATGGGAGTCTTCCCGGCAGCGGCGGCGGCGGTGGCGGCGGTGTTAGGATCAGTAAGCATGGGCATGATGACAGACGGTAGAATGTTGATGGTGGTAATAGATAGTTGGAGAGTGGTGAAAATGGGTTGATTTGTGTTGATTTGTTGGATTTTGTTGGCTGACTGACAGCTGCTGAGACACTTGAGAACACTCACTACCGAGGAGAGCTTTCTCGAAGATTATGAAATCTAAAGTCACGTAGGAATCCAATACTATTTCAACGAAATGAGAGAAAGGGGATGGCCTTTCCTAACAATTGAACTTGGGAATTGTTAGTCTCGATCGTAAGTAGACGTGGTAGGTAGGAATTGAAATTCAAATCAATTCTTTCTGGCAGATTGCGAACCGGAGGCGAGGCTCGATGGGAGGTGGATCGGCTGGGTCGATTAGCAGCCCGTAGTGGCTGCTAGTTAAATTTGAGATATCGAAGCACTGGCGTCGGCGGTTCCAGGCGGCCTACAGGATATTTTGCTGTTAGTAGATTAGAATATTGGCGTTGACGGCAATTTAGTTGTCGGCGTGGCCATGTAGTGCGGTGGTGTTATGTTGCGTTTTTTAGTTGTTTTTTGTTAAGTTGGTTTGGTGGATTTCTACGAGGATTTTGAATTCCTACGTAGAATTGACTTTAGTACCAAGTGCGGGCCGTCGTGCAGCCAGAAAAGTATGTTACCAAAATCCACAAATGGCACCCTCCATTGCATTTATCAATCAGCATGGCATGGAGGAAGCTCATACGACGGATGATGGAAGCCTGCACAACAATTTCCAACACCACCCCCAATACACTGCAAACCCCACCATGCTTTTAAGAAACGCTCATACTTCAGTTGTTGCTACCTCCCTCTCCCCCATACACTGATTCGCCGTATTGCACAATAACTACCACTATATCTAGATGGACGAGCTACATCGCCATCCACGAGCAACAATATTCCCATTGAACAAGTCATAAGTTGTTGTATCGTCAGTAAGTGCGATTTGGTGTTTCTGAGCGTGTTGATTGCCATGTATCCTCCAAAGGTTACCTCGAAGCAAAAGACACGCCCACAAATTTGCTATTATTTGTCTCTCTAGAGTGGCAAGTGGCAAACCAGTGATGGCAGCATGACGAACATTCCAAAGACCAAATGTACAAATAACATATTATCCCGAGGCCCCCGTGTAACTTTAGACCATAGTGCACCATAATGATGCTGTTGTTTCTCCCTCCTCCTGGACTACGAGGATTGTGCCGATTTAATTGAAAATCACGCCGCATCGATGGAAGTAGATGAGCCGTATTGGCGCCCGTCACCATTAATCACGCCCTCCATTCGTGTCAATCGCAAATAGATCGGTTTGTAGCGTCTGAGAGGTGTTTAGATTCAACAATGATGTAGCGTATAATGGGAGAGTTCGTTATTTTGCACCAACGGACACAAGATGTGTCAATACACCTAAACCGAAAGTAGGCGCACAAGATAATAATTTATTTTCGGCCAGCATCGATCGATATTGATCCGATACGGTTGTTGGAGGCGGATGGGGTGTTAAAACCGTCAGTGGTGGAGGGGCGTAGGGGGATTATCGGCCATCATTGTCCGTTACTTTTTGGGTGGGCGCTTTCAAAAAAATCCTTTGCGGCCCAGGAGAAGCGGGGAAGCTTATGGAACAGGGTCAATCCTAGGATTCAGGAATCGGCGAATTCGATGCAACAGGACCACAACACACAACTAACAACCACAAACCACTCACAGCTAATTCCATTCTAAAGTACTACAAGGAGTGTACTTGACTGAGAAGAGTGATCCTAGACGGTGACATCATATTGTGATGAAGAGTCTACCCAGCTGGGACTATGATGTTCTCATCCCCGGAAGTCTATTTTTCGCTTCCGCCTTATGTTACCAAAATCCACAAATGGCACCCTCCATTGCATTTGCTATGCTTGCTCTCGCTACGATATTCATCACGCCTGTCACCAAGTACTTCACGAGGCCAGCAACGATGTCTCTTACAGCCACAGTAACCGATGCGATAAACACAATAACTGATGAAAAGCATGATGAACAAACGGAGAAACTATTTAATGCCATTGCTGATCTTATTTCGAAGTCGGTAAAATCAAGTGCCTTGACTGCCACCTTGAAAGAATCTTTTGTAGCTTCGCTCATGGATGATGATTTGCACGAAGCAACCCTGAACACACTGCAACGCTCGCTAGTGAAAGCGTCTGAAAATGAACGATTGAGAATGACAGTCTTAGAGGTCACGAAAAAGGCGTTTGTAGGGGCACTAAATGATGATGATTTCGTTAGAGATTTGATGGCTAGTATAGTGTCGGCACTAGTACAAGCTTCCAAAGAGGAGGAGTTGACATCATCATTATTAGAAGTCATGACTACAGCTGTATCACAAGCGTTGGCCGATGAGGCGTTTGTTCAAGAAATTAGAGGGGCAGTGAAAAGCACATTACAAGATGGAGATTTGTATAAGGCTGGGGCACGTGGTGTGTTTGCAGCAGCGTTTGGACAGGGGAGCGTTAATAAAAGAGAAGGGTGATTCTTTCTTCTTTTACAATGATAAAGTGACACATCATTATTCATTGCTCGAGAGGAGGGGTACTTAATAATAGAGTAGAGTTGGAGTGGAAGATGATCTTGTCACATAGCATCATCGTGTGTGATATAGTCTGTATCTTTATTTGATGAAATGGTATAAATTGAAGATGTTGTGGGGAGGGAATCATTTCGGATGTGGACTGTGTGAGAGATGAGAGATCAGGAGAGAGCGAGGAGAAACCTACTATGACAGTGAGTAGTGGACAAGGTGAATCAATGGAGGTATTGCAAGATCGATCAAATTATTATAGGAATAGTAGATAGTAACGACGTAGTGAGTTGTTTATCTTCTCCCAAACACTTCTCTTCCTCATACAACAAATTGATAATTTAGGTATGCTTTTTCCGCTCAGGGATGTTGCAATAAACGACCGCCGTGGGTTATTGGATAGTTGTATCTGGCATAGCTGGCATTCATATTAAATGAGCCTTGGATGGAATCTGCAATACCACAATAGAACGCAAAGAGTGCAAAAAAGTGAGATGCGTACACAAAAGAATACATCACAGTTGTCTGGTCGTAGTCACTTCTCTCCTCACATCATCGTCAGGGGAAACCTATTTCAACTACCATTTTGATAAAGAAGGCCACAATGAAGAAAAGTGATCTAAGCTAATCTTCAGTGGATATATTCTCATCAAATACATTCAATTTTGGGTTTCAATAATTGCAAATACAGACAAGGAACGCACTGCTTCCAATTGCTTTGTTACGGCAACTTTTAGGAATGCTTTTCTTTGTTGCATATTGTGATTGGACTGGATTGTACTGGTGAGAAGTTTGACAGAGCGAGATTCCCACACCAAAGTTGGCGGTTCCCCCCACTCTGCATATTCAGTTCATTCCATAATATCATCACTTGAAACCCTTGGTCCTCCTTTGCATGTTTCATCGATTCTAACCAACATCCTCAACTCCATACAACCTCGCATCAAACATTTAAACATATATCGTGTACTCACATTATTATAGAAAGTATCAATGTGTTGCATGCATCCATACCATTGAATAAGAGATAAGAGAAACAGGACCAACATCATATACCAAAATGTTTCTTACCCCGTCCATCCTTTCGCTTTCTCTTCTGCACCTCCTTCCACTCCCTATCCTTCCACTCACTTCTCTTAACCTGTATAGGTCGACTCCCCAACCAACTCTGATTCATCTCCCTAATCGCCCTAGCACAATCTTTCGGATCCAACACACTGACAAATCCATACCCGCGTGATTTTCCATCCGTCTTGTTGTACATGATTTTCGCCATGGCAAAGGAGGGGTATTTGGAGAAGGCTTGGGATAGATCGTGATCTTTGAGATCTTTGGCGAGATTTCCGACGAAGAGCCGAAAATCGTTTTCGGGCCATTGGGTTAGGGTTGGATCGGTCCATGTTTGTCCTGCTGCTGCGCGGATGTGGGATTTTTGGGTGGTGTTTGTGTCGGTGGTGGTTTGTGCTGTTGTATTATTGTTTGCAGCACTGCTGTAATATTGTGAATTGTTATCATGATTATTAATTGAGGGAGGAGGGGGTGGTGGTGGCGGCGGTTGTGCAGCGACAGCCATTGATGGTGCAGCAGCAGTCTGTACAACAGCGGGAGCTGCAATTGAAACTGTCGAAGATGCCACAATATTTTTTACAGCACCAGATGATGCAGCCACCACTTTGACTCGTTTGGCTGGTCGTTGCTCATCTGCTGCTTCTTTGCCTACCTGCTCTTGTTGTATCTTTGTTTGATTGTCAGAGGACGAAGAATCTTTTGCCGCCGCCGATGATGATGGCTCCGAATCGTTATTACTTTTTGTTGCCTCCTCCTCTTCTTGAACTTCCTTGACGGCGTTTTCAACGTCGTCGAAGAATGCATCGAGATCGTCATCCATGGCGGCGATATTCTAAGGTGCTATTGACGAGAAGTAATCAGCTGGTAATCCTCTGGAGATCATAAATATTATTACCATTACATTGCCATCGTTCTCAGTATGATTTGACGCAGAGAAGGGAAGGAAAAGCGAAAAAGCTCGACAAGGCTCACGCACGCACTTTCGAGATTTGCCATCACATCATGAGAGAGAATCACATGCTGACAGCAGATGAAGATGGAGCAATCTCTCTCTCTAGAGCTAGAGAGAAGAAGCAGATGGAATCAAGCGATAGTACAGAAAACTACGATGATGTGGGTGCCTTGATCTACCAAGAGAGTCAGCTGAGGAAGGCAGAGGCGGCGCCGCAGTTGCCCAGAGAAAGAAGACATCAACTGCTCCAGCACCTCGACGAACTTCGACTCGAAAGAGATTGCCTGTTACCAACAAGAGAGAAACATCAGTGCCAAGTAAACGACGAGGTTCGCCAAAGAGGAAGAGAGAATCTTCATCGGAAGATGATCGGCCCAGAAATAAGGTGACTAAAAAGAAGTACAGATATGAATGCTCTGCTGATGGGTGCACAACACAAGCTAGGAAAGGAGGAGTGTGCATCAGGCATGGTGCAAAGCTCAAGCGATGCAGCAGTGAAGGATGCACAAACCATATTGTCAAAGGAGGTGTGTGCATTAGACATGGAGCAAAGGTCAAACGTTGCAGCAGTGAAGGATGCACTAAACAAGCTCAAAAAGGAGGAGTATGCGTCAAGCACGGGGCAAGTGGCAGAAGATGCAGTTGGAAAGGATGCACTAATGGAGCTATCAAAGGAGGAGTGTGCATGAGGCATGGGGCAAAGGTCAAACGCTGCAGCGTTGAAGGATGTAAAAGTTTCTCTGTAAAGGGGTGTGTGTGTATAAGGCACGGAGCAAAGACCAAGCGATGCAGCAGTGAAGGATGTACGAATCATGCAAAGACGGGAGGAGTGTGCATGAAGCATGGAGCGAAGAAGAGACTATGTGGCAGTGAAGGATGCACAAATCAAGTTATCAAAGGAGGTGTGTGCATGAAACATGGTGCAAAGACGAAACTATGCAGCAGTGAAGGATGTACAAAATTAGCTCGACTAGGAGGGGTGTGCATGAGGCATGGTGCAAAGAGGAAAGGATGCAGCATTGAAGGATGCACAAACCAAGTTCAGGGTAGAGGAGTGTGCATGAGGCATGGTGCAAAGAAGAAATTTTGTAGCAGTGTAGGATGTACAAACCAGGTTCAGAGAAGAGGAGTGTGTTGGAGGCATGGGGCAAACCGCGATACTAACGATAAATCTACTACATTTTGATCAGATTGCGATGAGCCTTCTGCAACTTAAATTCAGCTACCGTCGGAGTGCAAGAAGGAATGGTGAACATTTTCTGTAGAGGTCTGATACTACACTAAACCTACTTTTCTGCCTTGCATCGTTATAAACTCATTATGATACTCGAGTATCCTACGTCATGCATCGGTACGAGGACCCAAGGTGCGAACAAGGACTCCATCCCGATCCCGATACAGGGAGTTGAAATAACAATCAATTGACTGTGTAGACAACATGTTCGGACTTGAAGTCAATTGAAAGTGCATACCAAACATTTTCAACTATGCTTCCCTAAATGAAAATGCCAGCTCAAGTCGCGTATGGCTGTAATCCTGATTGGATGGCGTCAAGTCATTATTTTAGTCCAACCATGATCAACATCCACTCATCCTCATCTTGGTGGTGGAGGGATGAATCGATGCTTAGAAGAATTCATGTTGAACTTTCTCATTTGACGCTCATGTCGACTGTTTGTTACTCTATGTGAAGTGCTAAAAAATCGAATATCTAGGTATATTGGGGAAATATGAATGCTTAGAATAGAGTAAATATTCAATATCCATTGAGCATAGGGGCCGCTTTTGGCCATGGTTGGCTTCATTTTGTGCGGAAAGGTGGGTTAGGTTGATGAGTTTGGGAATAAATCGGCCCAAGAGATTATCACACCATCAACTTGTCAAATGTACCAAACTCACATAGGAATCAAACCACCTACGTACGCAGGTCGGCGGACACGCATCTTTTATTTTGCGCGAACAACAAGAAAAGAAGCAAATCCAAAATCCTTCCACAAAACCAACATCCGTTCGATCGCGAGGTGCTTTGATCTGGTGCTAAGTGAGAAGCCTGTGCGAGGCAACAGGTATAGTAGGAACACCAACAACAATATGAAGCAAGTCAGAGGACTCGGAAGTAGAATCAAGGAAGCAGCCCATGATGTTGGCGGCGGCGGCTTGGTCACCAAATTGAAGAAGGGGAGTAATCACAGCGGCGGTGGTGGAAGTAGTGCTGGTAGCGTTGCTGAAGAAGAAGTAGAAGAAGGGTCGACTGCGGATGGGACAACTGCTGTTGTTGTTAGTGATGAAGGAGGCGAACAAGAAGAAAAGGTGGTGAAAGAGGAGGTAGCAGCTGATAATAATAATATTGGTGTCTTTTTCAAGAATAGGATACAGAAGATGGGAACTGGTATTAAGACTGCAACAGATGCCGTGACTGGAGGGGCGGGTAATGTCGTTCACAAATTGGCAATTACGAAAAAAGATGATGACGACGGTGGTAGTAGTGGTGGCGTTGCTAAGGACCGAGAAGAAGGCGAAGAGGAAGTTACCGAAGAGGAGACGAATGAAGAGAAGAAGAAGTTTCGCATGCCTCCAGACGATGTCCTTCAAAAGATGATTGTCATCGGAAAGCAAAAGATAAAGGGAGTATCTATTCAGGATTATTATGAAGTGGCATGGTCCGAGGGCAATGATTGCGACAAAGAGCCCATTTATGGTCCCTTCTTGACCAGCTGTGGGAAAAATGATGTGAATGTTGATAAATGGGAGAGTCAAGAAGGGGGGTACAAGGGGGAGTGGTGTGGTGAAAACTACACGCAGCAGCGCATAGTCACCTTCAATTTCATGAAGCAAACTATTGGACAAACACTGGTGTCGGTTCAACATACACAGCGTTGCCGTCGCATTGAAAATGATAGATGTATTCTCCACATGACACTAAAGATGAAAGGCTTCCCCTACGCTGACTGCTTTGTTGTAGAAGTTCGGCATGTAGCGTCACGTGTGGGAGAGAATGATATTCTAGTGGAAATAGGACTTCATGTGCGCTTCCTCAAATCCTGCATGTTTGAGAGTAAGATCAGAACAAATACAACCGCTGAGACAACAAAATTGCAAATGGATTTGCTTGCCTTGATTACTGAAGGATGCAAGCCTTATGCAAAGGAGATTGCAGGTGATGAAGACGAGGAGGTAGAAGAGGACGAAAATGATGAAGAAGAGATTGATGATACTGCTGAAGAATCAAAAGATATCATTTGTGATCTCCCCTTCATTCGATTCTTCATAACACTCGGTGCTAAGATCTTTCTTTGGCCATTCATTAAGTTGGATTTGTTTGATCCCTTTCCACCTACAACTGTAGACGAGGCACTGACGAACGTTCGACGTAGGGTTGCATTGCTGGACAAGATTAGCTGTGATGGAGTGACGGACGAGCAGAAGGACGAATTGGCCAAAGAAATGAAAGCTATTCAGGCATCACTCAAACACATCGAGGCGATTACATCTATTCCCTAGAAAGTGTTGCTTCATAGGGTTGTGTTTGTACGATAGTGTATGCTTGTGAGTAAGAAAATGACTTAATGTAAGCTGTGTAGCTGTTCATGTTGGATATCTTTATTCAACTTAAATATCTTTCAACATGTACTGCCAGCCAAAGCAATACATCTCTCACAGCTGTAGTCACTGCTTCGTGGAGGAATAGAGGGAATGTTCTCTTCATTTTGTTGAAAGTCCCTAAGTTAGTTGATGCAGCCTTCCGCTCTGTTTCGTGCACTCTAGCCCTCGAGAATTCACAGACAAAGACTTGCCAGAACTTTTAAATGTCGTTCCTGATTTTTTGGTTCTGCATACATTCAACAAATGCAGCAACGGTATCAGACCTCTACGATTTCTTGACAGAGGATAGTTACCTCTCCTGGGACGCTTCTTTCCTCTTGTCCTCTGACGGCATCTCTAGAAAAGCACGCTGATTTGGGTAGGGGTTGAGCTGTAGTCGTGTCGTATACTGATCCAAATGCATAGATTCATCGTTTGTAATGCGATTTGCCCCGTTCCTGATGCACACTCCTACACGCTTGGCATTGTTGGTGCATCCTTTACTGCTGCATCATTATTTGTGCGTTGCGCCATGCTTTATACACACTCCTTTGTGCTTGGTTCGTACATCTTCACTGCTGCATAGTTTGACTTTTGTCCCATGTCTTATGCACACTCACCTTTTGACGACTTGATTGTTGCATCCGTCACTGCTTCATCGTTTGACCTTTGCTCCATGCCTCCAACATACTCCTCCCTTGATGACTTTATTTGTGCATCCTTCAGCACTACATACTTTCCTCTTTGCCCCATGCCTTATGCACACTCCTCCCTTGATGACATAGTTTGTACATCCTTCGCTGCTGCATCGCTTGACCTTTGCCCCATGAATCCTGCACACTCCTTCTTTGACGACATAATGTGTGCATCCTTCAGTGCTGCATAGTTTGGCCTCTGCCCCATGCTTTCTGCATACTCCTCCTCTCTGGGCAAACTTTGTACATCCTTCGCTGCTGCATAGTTTGGTCTTTGCACCATGCCTAACGCACACTCCTCCCTTGACAACTTTATTTGTGCATCCTTCGCTGCTGCATATGTATCGCTTACACTTCGCCCCATGCCTAATGCATACTCCTCCTTTTCGAGCTAGATTTGTGCATCCATCAGCAGAGCATCCATATCTGTACTTCTTCTTGGCAACTTTTTTCCCGGGCTGATCTTCTTCCAACGAAGAGTCTCCTTTTCTTCTTTTCGAAGCCCCTTTGCGTTGTGGAATGGGCAACAATTTTTGACCCTGGTTGATAGCAGGCGTTCTCTTCCGAGTCGAAGTTCGAAGATTTAAAGCAATTGACTTTCTCTTGCTCTCGGCAGCCACAGCCGCCTCCGCCTTCCTCAGCTGACTCTCACGATAAATCAGTGCACCCACGTCATCGTCCTCCTCTTCACCGCCCTCGTTCGGTGGCACTTTCTTCTTAGCTTGGCTCTGTTGTTTCGTCGACATGATGTTTTGGATACAATAACTATTTCCTTATCGATCACCCAAAATGCACACTTCTCCCCTTCAACACAACTAAAAGTGACAGCTTCTCACTTTCTCCGTTCATTCTTCTTCAAAAATTCCATGCCGCTGACGCGATACAGCTTGTTTTCATCGAAGTTTCATCGACCAAGTCGAGAATTGTATGATCATCATCGTTGTTAGAGAGAGCAACACCTTCATCAGATATGGATAATGAGCATGTTAATTGCCGCAAAGATTTGGTGGAAGGGGGAGAAGGGCACCGCTGGGAGAAGAAGCTAAAAGTGAGGAACCGACGTCGCTTCGCCAGGGAAAAGTTTGTGTCGGTAAAAATGAGTTTGATCGTCACCGCACTCCTACCATCAGTGCTACTGTTACTGCTTTCACTGCCTTCTTCCCAAGCGTTCGTGAATCCAATCGACGTCATCACACGAGACTTCCAAGCACTTACACGTAAAGTTACCGCACATCATATCTTACTGCCCAAGTCCACAGATGTCGCTTTATCATTAAAACAATCAATACGGAACAAAGTATCACCAAAAAGCAGCGATGATCCCAAATACATTGTAGATGTCTTTTCTGCTGCTGCACAAAAGTACTCACGAGATGAAGAAACTGCAGTCAGAGGTGGACTACTGGGAACTAAAGTACCACAGGGATATTGTCGCGCCAAGGAGTTAGATGCAGCATGCTTTAAGGCGCCATTAGGAGAAATAGCTGGCCCTATCGAATCCGAATATGGATATCATTTATTGCTGGTCACAGAACGTACCAACTGTCCCAAGCTAGATGGAAAGTACAATAAAATCATACGTGATGCCGATGGTGTTAGTACAAAATTTGTGCGTGGTGATAGTCAAGAGGGGAGCGAGGAGATTCAGACTGTGGCATTGCAGCAGGTTGGATTTTGGATGGGAGTGAGTTTGGCCGGAGGTGTTTTGGCGGAGGTTGCTGCCAAGGCTGCTAATGTCGTCGATACGCTTCCATGGGAGTGATTGTAATTGTAAATACTGTATTGTCACACATTACATTAACACTAAATTAATATTGACAACAATCCTATCAAATCTTATATATTACTTCTATTCGTTTGCATTGCTTTCGACTCTCGTGAAAAGTACACACCCCACATGACAAGTGTAACTAAGGCAACCATTGCCATGATCAACGAGACCTGCGCTGCTGACAAACCAGCGTCATCTTGAAAGACGCCAGCCAACAGAGCACTCGCAGATTCACTCAACATTGCAAGGGCATAGTCTACTCCAAACACCCTGCCCCTCATCGATGCAGATGATAGCTTTTGTAGCAATAGACTAGAATACACCCAGACAATATTCGAACCAGCTGATCGAACTGCTGAAAATATACATATCAAGATGAAACCATCGAATTGCCACAGCCCATAGCAACCTAATGCCATTAGGAAATACGATATCAAGCAAGCTCTCTCCAAAGATGATATTTTGTCCATGTGGGTGCAAGGCTCAATGGTGACTGGTCCGAGGACGCATCCTACTCCAACAAAAGCAAACAGGATGCCCAGACGTCGGCTACTGCTGCCGAGATTGATCTTGGAGCTGCCCTCTCCTTGCTCTGAGAAGGATACGTTCAAGACATCTCCAGCACCGTAGATCAAAGCTGCGAAGAATTTGAGAAGGACAAACGCACCCCACGATTGCGACACAAGGTATGATATTCCTTCTTTGGTCATTTCTGTAAAGTTTGGAAGCGAGAACCAGCTCTCTTCTACTTCTGTGGATGACTCTGCTTTTTCATTCATTGCTACTGTGGCCTCATTTGACTTCACTGGATTGTATTCGCCACTGATTTTCCATAGGAGTAATGCACTTGCAAGATACGAGAAGCTATCGATTATGAAACAATATTGTATGCCCACAATGCCTATCAAAAGCCCGCCTATTGAGCTTCCCACTGCTTGCATTAACTCCCCTGCCGAAGATACCAATATCATGGCCTTCTCCAGACTGTCCTCTTCTTGTACTATCATCGGAACAATGGCAGAATGACAAGGATCGTATAGTGCGGCCACTGCCATCTGCAATAGTGTTGCTGAATATAATGCCGCGATGGATTCCAAATAGTATGAAAGAACATAAAGCCAGGCAACTAGCGCTCCCATTCCATCTAACATGAACATGATTTTGCGTCTATCATACGAATCAGCGAGAGTCCCCCCAATAGGAGCAAATAATGAACTGGGCAGTAGCCGTATAATGACTAGTATCGATATCGTAGTGCGAGAGATACTTCCATTAGATGACTGTATTTGCTCAATGGTTGCAATGGAAGCAACATAGCTAAGCCATTCCCCCGCTGTGGTGACAAGATAGCTCAATAAGAACCATCTAAAGTTGCTGTTTTCAGATAGAAGTCTCCAGTATGTTACACTATTGTTCGCTTTTGATGATTGCTTGCCGTTTGGATAAATGTGATTGATTGCATCGTATGTGACATCATGTAGAGGAGATGATGATTGGGTGTAGAGGGGAACATCTTCTGAATTATTTTGTGGACTTTTTGATCCGGCAACCATAATATTGTTAATTCTTCTCCTCAGCCCCGAGCCTCTGTAGCAATCGGAGGAGAATACTCTCCGTTAGTTGCTCCTAAAATGTCCACCCAGTTTGAGTTGATGTGTATGTTTCATCCACGCACATCTATCTATCACCTCCTCCTCCACTCGAGGAGGAAAATAATCTATTGATTCCTACGTTGAATAAAATCTGATTTTTGGGACCCCTTTTATGTACGTAGGAATTAGTAGCAAATATTTCGTTAGGTGTCAGACGGACGGAAGATGGAGAGGAAGATGATCGGACTATGAGGTAGAGACATGGAGTGCCTACCGCCTGGCAGCAACAGAGAACTTGTCCCACTGCACTCTGTAAGTAGTGTCAGACTTGGATCAATCAAACTGCTGGCGAAAGGCAATCCCTCAGCAGTACAATCTCCCGACAGTAGCGGCGCAATAGTACGATCTCGAATAGCAAATCATCCTCTCACTCTCACCCTCCTTATATATCACCCTCACGACCCTACCATTCTAGCTCATCCTTGTCGGACGACATGTCACTTGCAGAGAAAGGTGATGCGTCCTGCAACGGCGTTCTTTCTTCGCCGTCTAAGCCCGCCGCCTCTTCTACGGTAGATGTACCTCCTCATAATAAGGGCGAGCCGCATCATAACGAAGAACATGGCGATATCAGAGCAGCCACAAAATTGTGGCTTGATTCGATGTTTAACAGCTACTCATTTATGTGGTGTTTATCGATCGTACTCGTGGCAATTCTTTCTTGGTATTATGCATATCCAACAACCGGCGACACCCAGCAGCAGGAATACGATCCATGGGCCATATGGGGCCGCGGCTTTGACTTCACGAAGGAAAGAGAATTTTGGATCCTCGATGAAGATCTTCCAGAAGATATTGCAACCGATTTGCTATCTACCAATGAAGAAATTCGACTGGAGGCAACGGCTCGACGTCAACTGGACCCATTGAAGTGGGATACTTTTGACTATTGGGAAATCTATCATTACTTTGCATGTAAAAAATTGCTCACCAACCGGCCAGTGTGGAGTGAGCAACTGTTTAGGGATATGCGTGATTTCTATCATGAATTTGTCGAGAGTGACGACACGCCGTTTATTGGGCTATTCCGATCTACCTATCAGGCAAATGATGATGTTTATGACATGAGTCAGAATGCCATACCATATCTAAGTGGGGGTGAGAAGGGACGAGGGTTAAAGGCAGCACGGGACATCAAAGAGGGCGAGGTGATCTTTAAATTTACCAACAACACAATCATCTTCAATGATGGGCATACAATGCGCAAGTTTCTCTTTGCCATGAATGAGCGCTTTTCTGACCCGGGTATGGTGTGTGATATTTTGATTTGGGCTTGGGTACAAGATATGTCATGTGGAACACCTTTTGCGGGTGTTGTGGATTTGGATAATGGGAATTTGTTGAACGATTGGGCTAACGAAGAAGGATTATTGAATACTGACTTCGTAAAGGCTGCTCAAGATTACTCTGCAAATATACGATGTGAAGTAGGTGTTGATGTGAGATGCTATGCAAGCAAAGGCATTATTGAGGGAGAGGAGTTATTGGGTGATTATTCAGACTTTGTCTCGTATTATTCTTGGACAAGCTTGGGGTTGTGAAGAAGTGTGACAGTGCTGGAGAACGAGCAAATTGAGAGACAAGAAGTATTGACGATTCTACACTAAGTGACATAATTCTACTATCCATGTCCATGAGAGCTATTTGTTAATATATATGAATGGCAAAGACAATTCATCAAGAAGATGTTTCGCACGTGTTCTGTGAATCTTCTACCAAAACGTGAAGCCAAGTAGTATTGGCATGGCTATCGTTGATGTCAGCAATAAGAATCTTGATGTAGGACATGAACAACCACCAACTCTATCACTATCACACCGAGCTGGCGCGATGGAATCAGTATTCTAACCTAACCCTAACATGGTTCATCGTTTATCATTAGTCAGTGTCGAGCTGGTCTTTTACTCCATGCCGTCTACACCTAATCGCATGCACAAGATCAGGCTCCTCCATTGTCAGCTGAGTCATCCGATGGCTCATCTTCGCTAAGTCGTGACGACTCATCTTCAACTGGTAAAACGACATCCTCAATAACAGTAACAGCTATTTCGATATCTCTATCTTAACTATCGTCTTCAAAGTGATCATCATAAGGTGCATCACCTATTACCTTCTCAAAGGTTGCCGATATGGCATTGACCATCGCATCGTGATACGTCCAGGCCGTTTCCCATTCATAGCTTGGCATTGATTTCTTCAAAGCGCCATCGCTCTGCAAGGAATCCTTCAACTTGTGCAAACGCTGCAAATGTTCGTCCAGCCACACTAAATTTTCCATGTCGGGCACCTCATCTTCTTCACGACTGCCATTCTCACCAAATCTTCTTACGAACACTCCGCCCTGATCATCCCGGTCCAGGCAAATTGTAATGTCATCAACATGCCTTCCATCCTTAACTTTTGGAATGTTCCAATACTGAGGATAGTCTTCCACAAACCCAAACTGGTGAAACAAGTGATCTGTCCCGCTGAGTTCACGTGTGTCATAACACACCACATCTTCTTCACGACTGCCATTCTCACCAAATCTGCTCAGGAACAATCCGCCCTGATCATCTTGATCTAGGTCAAGTACGAGTACTGGACCTTGGTTCCTACCTACTCGGGCATTTGCTGGACACAAGTAAAGCTCAAAGGTTAGTGCATGTATGCATGCATGGGGTGATGCCTAAAACTGTGGGTTAGAGTTCTGACCCACATCCTTGCCCGCTAAGCCAATACCGGACGGCATAGGCCAGTACCGGATGGCTTGAGGAGCCCATTTGGTTAAAGGGTGGGAAGTGGGCCGCTTTTAATGCTACTGCACTATTACTACGTTTCTATCCACACTCAGCAATGCCCATGGTGCAGCTGGAGCACCACAAGAAGAATGAGCTTTTGTGTTTGCTCCTCCGCTCGTCCGTCCGTCAACACAATCAAGTACGAGTACTGGACCTTGGTTCCTACCTACTCGGGCATTTGCTGGACACAAGTAAAGCTCAAAGGTTAGTGCATGTATGCATGCATGGGGTGATGCCTAAAACTGTGGGTTAGAGTTCTGACCCACATCCTTGCCCGCTAAGCCAATACCGGACGGCATAGGCCAGTACCGGATGGCTTGAGGAGCCCACCGGCTTGCAGAGCAAGCAACAGGGCAAGGTCAAGGCGTTCACCCCCCACCAGCATTGGGCAAAAGAGACAAGGTCGCTGTGTCAGGCGGGCTCGTCTCGCAGTGCCCCATGCACAAACCGTCTAGAGCTGATCTGTCATTCTTTCCTCTCCAGTCGTCACTGAAACATCACGGCGTCCGTTTTTGCCACCGCAACACCTAAAGTTATAACCTTCCATTCTATCATCTCGTCGCTCCGTCACATCTCCTTCCGTCATCTCACTCACGCTCAACATTGCACTTGTGCCACTCATTACGCATTTCGCAGTAGTGATCATTACAACACTTTCTCCCCATATTCTAGCTCTCCATTTCTGGATACCTCGTTTGGAGGAAGTACTTTGTTTCCTCGCTGGCAATTAGGGTCACAACATTGCACCTCCCCGGAAATAAATGTCACAGCCGGGAAAGGTATGGTCTTGCCGCCCATCCCCCATCCCTCCATTTCTGGAGACCTCGTTGGAAGGAAGCAATTCTGTTCTCGCTGGACAATGGGTTCCGACCTGCCCGGGTTGTATGATTATACCTAACCCGGGAAGGTACTGTCTTGCTCCCCATCCCCCATCCCTCCATTTCTGGAGACCTCGTTGGAAGGAAGCAATTCTGTTCTCGCTGGACAATGGGGTCGAACAACCCCGGGTTTTATTATTATACCTAACCCAGGTAAGGTACTGTCTTGCTCCCCATCCCCCATCCCTCCATTTTTGGAGACCTCGTTTGAAGGAAGCAATTCTGTTCTCGCTGGACAATGGCGTCGAACAACCCCGGGTTTTGTTTTAATACCTACCCCAGGAAAGGTATTGTCGTGATCCCCGGATTCCAGCTCTCCATTTCTGTGACGTACTATCAATGGATACCTCGTTGGGAGGAAGCAATTCTGTTCTCGCTGGAAGATTGGGTCGGACAAGGCCGGGTTTAGTTTAATGCCAACCCGGGAAAAGCATGTGAAATCTCCCCAACACTCACTTCTACTTACACCCAAGTGTGCACCTTCATTTCCAAGTCCATCCCGATGATTTAATCATGATATAGGTCCAGGTCACGAGATGGCCACAAGTCATAGCATAAAATGGCCAAGGTCCCCCTCCAATGAGAGCAGCTCATGTGGGAGACTGCTGTCATTAGTGGAGGCTCCCCAGCAAAAACGCAATCATTCACCCCCTGTGGGTGTTGACTGAGTTCACTTCTACTTACACCCCAGTGTGCACCTCCATTTCCCAGTCCTTCCCAGTGATGTAACCATGATATTGGTCCCGGTCACGAGATGGCCACAAGTCATAGCATAAAGTGGCAAGTGTCCCCCTCCAATGAGACCAGCTCGTGGGAGACTGCTTTCAATTGATTGAGGCTCCCCAGCAAAAATGCACTCGCCAGAATATTTGTTGTTCCCCAAGATTTATGACATTAATAATGAAACAAAAATACATCCGGCGATTCATCAGTTGTGTTGTGTCGACGACCTCCTCCCCTCATGTGCCTGCGGCCACCCAACCCCCCTTTGGGAGGAGGTGCAATTCCATTATGCAGCGTGAAATAAATTCATACACACAGCAGAGAGGGGGTCTGCGTTGTTGATTACGTCGAACCCAAACGTCTAGGCGTGCCCATCGATGATGCATGGGCATGCCGCTCCCAAAAGATCAAAATTCGCGAAGTCGAAGAGCTCTTTGCTGCCAGAAAGAAAATTTTGTAACGGCAATAATAATGCCTTAAATAACAGTGTGAAGGCACTGATATGACCGCTTTTAATGCTACTGCACTATTACTACGTTTCTATCCACACTCAGCAATGCCCATGGTGCAGCTGGAGCACCACATGGCTTGAGGAGCCCATTTGGTTAAAGGGTGGGAAGTGGGCCGCTTTTAATGCTACTGCACTATTACTACGTTTCTATCCACACTCAGCAATGCCCATGGTGCAGCTGGAGCACCACAAGAAGAATGAGCTTTTGTGTTTGCTCCTCCGCTCGTCCGTCCGTCACCACAACAAATTGTCATGTAATCAACATGTGTTCCATCCTCAACTTTTGGAATGCTCCAATGCTGAGGATAGTCTTCCACAAATCCAAACTGGCGAGACAAGTGATCTGTCCTGCTGAGTTTTTGTGTGTTAGCGCACGGGCAGTAGTCACAATCTTGATAATTTTCGTCAAACCAACATCCATGGCATGTATTGTACGAATGCATGATTTGTTCTCCAGGCGCTATATTACGTCTGGCACGCATGGTGAACGATTTGCCCGCAACTTTCGGCTTGGCCAGGATTGCATTTAACTTCTTCGGGTCGTTGGAGTGATTGGCCATGTCGAAAAAAGGTACCATGAGATTATCCTCATCTCTTGACGTGAACTGAAAAAAGGCCGAACGAGCCAAGGGTGTATCCTCTCCATTGCACTCCTTCATCCACTCTTCTTCAAAGCGATCCAGGGCATCGTATGGAGGAAGTGGAAGTCCGACATTACGATCCTGATTAAGAATCTTGCGCAACAAATTCTTGCCGACCGCTGACCATTCCGATGGAATACGTCCGTCAGGTTGATTCTTTAGATAGTTGATGTATGGTGCATACTTGGTTTCATCCCCAAGTTGGAACAGATGATAGAATCCATGAAGAGCATCACAATTGGTACCATAATCATTGTAATGATAATTTGGAGGACTGATAATCAACTCCCAGGGTATCTCACAGATGATTGTATCCTTCTCAATTCCGTCTGGAATACCACTGTCCTCTCCTCCACCACTTTTGACAAAGACACCACGATATTGGCCCGTAGGATCCAAATCAATCCGAGTATTGGGATGGATGAATCCTCCGTTAGCTTTGATCCAGTCAATGAGATCAGATCCATCGTAGGCAATGTTTCCGTCAGCTTCCTTTTGAACCTCTTCTAATGTTTTGAGAATCTCATCAGTGCTATTATCTTTGGCATCGCATGTTGCATCCGCCTGTTGTTCAGAGATCGATGCCCGTGATTGTCCACTGACGACTGCATAAATCATTCCTCCAACATGTGATAACCCCGGCACATGATGCCTATCCATAAATTCACCAAACAATATTCCGATCCGTTCCAATCCTCCTACTTCCATCCTCGTCTTCAAGTTGTCCCCATCATGCGCATAGACGTAGCGGATGAATAAAATTAGAAGTGCAGAGACGTAAACAACACAAGCGCATAGGCAGATCTGGATGATGACTGAGACTGAGAATTTGTCATTATTTCTCACAAGATATGGCGGATTCTTATCTTCTCGAGGAGACGAGGCTAATGCCGGTATATCCTCCTCTGCCTCTGCCACAGAATGATCAATGCTATGATTGTCCTTGTCCTTCATGGTGTTGAAAATTATTCACACCCACCATACACTAGAGACACTAGCTCAGAAGTCGGAAAATACCATAAACTTAGGGTGACGATGTAGCTAGCTAGAGATGGCGACTAAAGCGAGTGTTTTGAAAGATATTTGTTGATGATACAAGAAGACAATTCTTCCTGCGATGGCGAGACCTTCGGAGAAGTGAGGGCTGAAGTGTTTTTTTGAGTTGAGGGAAGAGGTAAACGCTGGAAATTTGCATCTTGCTAGTTTAGCAGGACCCCTGTCATGCTCTGCCCAAAATGTTACGCACCCCTGTGCAAATCTCGGGTTTTGCTCTGGCGGGCGGGCAGTAAGTAACGCTAGTTGTGCCGAAAAATGTGGCACCCTAGTGCTTTTATCAACAAGCCTCTCGGCGGGCGAGTTTGGATGATTTATCACCCGTGTCTAACTCCGCGGGTCTTCTATCCTTTTTCTCTCACGCGCACAGCTGTAGTTAGTCAGTCTTGCCCGGTATTATTGGCACCCGGGTGCAAAGGCAAAAGCTCCATTGGCGGGCAACATTTACGGGCAAGTACCGGGGGGTCCTCAAAAACTTACCCATCGGCGGGCAAAAAAAGCACCCGACATAACATATCAATTCCTACGTAGAAGGCCTACGGATGACAGGGGTCCTTAGTTTAGCCGTAGTCTTGATTTTGTCCTTTTCCGAAGGACAAAAATCTTTGTGCATATTGAGGGCTGATACCGTGGAGGCTTCTTGGCGCAGCTATGTTGTGATTTTGGCAACAAAGGATGAGGAGAGGAAAGGGGGCAGCCCCTCTTTGCTACGTAGGAATCGTCCATTTTACGTGTCCTTTTTCGAAAGACAGAAATATTTTTGACAAAAGCAGTCATGAGCACATAATTGTGAGTGTGCATCTATGCTATAATAGCTGCCAAACCAAACATATTGGCCGAAATAGTGGTCAATACTTTCCGTATACGGTTATAGCTGAAGGTCAATGTGCGCACTATGGTGCACAGCGCCATACAGTACAATTAATTTCGGCCTCAAAATGGCTAATTTTTGTCCTTTTTTTTGTCCTTTTTTGAGCGAGACTACGGTTAGATATTTAGCTCCTTGGGATTCTCCCCCCTTTGTGACCTACGGATATCCATATATAGTGAGTTTTTGGGGGGCTATTTTTTCGATGATGGACACATGTGTCGCTAGTAAAACTACTAGAACAACCATTTATATAGTTCGTACACACTAGTAATCGCTAGGACTATCGGGATCTAACGGTTAATATCCCAATTAGATCCCGATAGTCCTAGTGTGTACGAACTATAAAAAGGGCTCTTCTAGTAGTTTTACTAGCATTTGATGATGGACATATGTGTCCATCGCTAATCGATGATGGACACATATGTCCATCATCACTCACTATGGATATTGAGCATTTACCATAGTTCGACATAAAGCGAGCAACTATCACAACCGAAGACCAGTTCAACGCTGCGTCTTTGCATTGAAAGCACATCAACCACAACAACAACAGCAACAGGATGAGAATTCTGCAAGAAGATGGAAATGAAGTGATGATTGAACCATTGCTCTCGCAGTCAGGTCCTCGTAATAATGCTATATCAGATGATGTGGTAGAGAGCGGAGGTGGTACTGCTGATAGAAATCCTTTGGTGGAGAAAGAAAAATTGATGTCATCATCGTCGTCTTCTCTATCCCTACCTTTACACAACACCATCAACAAAGATTCTGGAACGTCCCGAGCATGTCCTCCAAATAACAAAAAAGGAACATATTCGGTGATGAGGTAAGACGTCTTTTCTCGCTGCTGCTGCTGCATATGTATTGATGTGATGCTCAGCGGCAAATGTTGCTGTTGCTGTTGCTGTTGAGAAAATGACTTATTCTTACTTATACAGCCAAATATGCATTCATCATTGTTGCTCATATTATCTCACATTCGATCTTTTCAACCATATAACAGATGGCAATATTATGCTTGCTGTGGTAGCATCTTTAGCATGACTGCATTTGTTCTATCTTTGATATCCACCTTTGACTGCGGCCTAGGACTAGTAAAGTTTTCATCCACAGTTGGGACACCTTCGATTGATCGTCACTTCGGATTGTGGTGGTATGGGCATTATGAAATGAACGAGTCTTTAAAGAAGGTGACATATGAGGGATGTCGGCCTTATCATGACCTTCTTGATATCGATTCAAGGTGGTCGGCCGCACGTGCATTCAACATTCTCACTCTCGTTGGGGGCTTTACTTGGCTTGTGGTCGATACCCTCACGATGTTTGTTCGGGGAGGAGTCAAAGCACAATCAATTTGGATGGTCAATCTCCTCCTTCTGAACTGCTTCTTTTCCGGGTTGACGTTGATCGCATTGGATAGCAATATGTGTAACAACAATGAGTTGGTTACAATAAATGAATTAGAGGGCTACGAATTCAATGGGCACTGTGAGCTATCTAGTGGAGCCAATCTTGTTATTGCAAGCACTGTGATTTGGTTTGTGGCAAGTCTTTGCAAATTGATGGCCATCAAAAGCAAGAATAGCCACGATGAGAAACCACCAATAAATAATATGACAGAACCATCGCTTCTGGGGGATGGGACGGTAGCAGATGATGGGCATGACATCTCATCAACAATGACAACAGAGGCAGAGAGCGAAAAGGATGGAACACACCGATCATCTTCTCCAAACAACAACAACAAAAAAGTAACATATTGGGGACTTCTATCAGAAAACAGCAACTTTAGATGGTTCTTATTGAGCTATCTTGTCTCCGTAGGGGGGGAATGGCTTAGCTATGTTGCTTCCATTGCAACAATTGAGCAAATACAGTCATCTAATGGAAGTATCTCTCGCACTTCGATATCGATACTAGTCATTATACGGCTACTGCCCAGTTCATTATTTGCTCCTATTGGGGGGACTCTCGCGGATTCATATGATAGACGCAAAATCATGATCATATTAGAGTTAACAGGAGCACTCGTTATCTGGGTTTATGTTCTTTCGTACTATTTGGAATCCATCGCGGCATTGTATTCAGCAACACTATTGCAGATGACAGTGGCCGCACTATACGATCCTTGTCATTCTGCCATTGTACCGATGATAGTACCAGAAGAGGATAGTCTGGAGAAGGCCATGATATTGGTATCTTTAATAGAGGAGTCAATGCAAGCAGTGGGAAGCTCGATAGGTGGGCTTTTGACAGGTTTTGTGGGCATACAATATTGTTTCATGATAGATAGCTTAACGTCTCTTGTCGGTGCATTACTCATATGGAAAATCAGTGGCGAATACAATCCAGTGAAGTCAGATGAGGCCACAGTAGCAATGAATGGAAAAGCAAAGGCATCCACAGAAGTAGAAGAGAGCTGGTACTCGCTTCCACAATTAGCAAAAATGACAAAAGAAGGAATATCATACCTTGTTTCGCAATCGTGGGGTGCGTTTGTCCTTCTCAAATTCTTCGCAGCTTTTATCGCACACGGTGCTGCGGATGTCTTGAACGTATCCTTCTCGGAGCAAGAAGAGGGCAGCTCCGACAGCAGTAGCCGACGTCTGGGCATCCTGTTTGCTGTTGTTGGAGTAGGTTGCGTCCTCGGACCAATCATCATTGAGCCATGCACCCACATGGACAAATTATCATCTTTGGAGAGAGCTTGCTTGATATCGTATTTCCTAATGGCATTAGGTTGCTATGGGCTGTGGCAATTCGATGAGTTTATCTTGATATGCATATTTTCAGCAGTCCGATCAGCTGGTTTGAATATTGTTTGGGTGTATTCTAGTCTATTGCTACAAAAGCTATCATCTGCATCGAAGAGGGGCAGGGTGTTTGGAATAGATCATGCCCTTTCAACGTTCAGTTCATCTGCGAGTGCTCTGTTGGCTGGCGTCTTACAAGATGACGCTGGTTTGTCAGCAGCGCAGGTCTCGTTGATCATGGCAATAGTTGCCGTAGTTACACTTGTCATGTGGGGTGTGTACTTTTCAAGAGTATCAATTGCAGAGAGGTCTATCACTACAGAAAGAAGCAATATAATCTAACAAAAATGTGGTTATGATTACCTCCCTTTGGCACTTGTTGGCATTCAGATGTCGAATGCGATAGGATAGGATCAAATCTGGTATTTTACAACCGAGTGCTACACTTGTGGATCTTTCATTTTGGAACCTGTACATTTCTTCGTCTCTTCCACTTCCAAGAAAGACGTTTTGAAACCCCAAACATCAATACAATAATAAATACTCTCTTACCCCAGACCTTTTTCTGCCTCTCACTTCCAAGTAATCACAAGAACAGGAACGGGACAACGAGTCGATGCCATAACATGCTCCGGATGGAATGTTGACACAACCACCTTCTCCTTCAATGATGGCATGACACGAATGATATTCGAAACCTGACCCGCAAAACGATCAAAGCTCGTGGCCGAGGTTGGTAGGAATTTCGGCAAGACAATGTATGACTTTTGACCACGTTTAGGTTCCTGAGCATTTAGCATGGCTAGATTGTTGAACACGTATTCATATGCCGCATCGACATGATGAGTGTTACTTTTGGTAAAGGTGGATGACTCTTGATTGAATGCAGGGTCATTTTCGAGTACCCAGTTTTGTGCCAAAGTTAGTGGAGTTTGAGCTGCAATTTGCTTGTTTCCAAATGCCTGTACAATTGGTGAGATGAGTGGAAAGGTGTAGGTAACAGTTTGAGCAATACATCTACAAGAACGAATTCGAATTGTGAATAGCCAACCAACAAAACATTATGGTACGCCATCACAATGTTTATTATTCTCACCTCTCCCAGAGCATCATAGAAAGGATCATCAGCCTTCTTCGTAGCCGCACTCATACCAAACAACGCCTCCAACTTCTTCACATCATCACTAGTAACATCATCATCCGGCTTGGGTTCCTCTGCAGCAGCTTTTGCCTCAGTCGCTGCAGCTGCCGCACCAAAGTCAGGAGGAGGAGTACTCTGCACCTCCACAATCACACTAGGATACGGAGATCTACGCGCCTCATCACGTTGCTTCTTATACTCCTGAAGATTCAAATCCACCTCACCCTCTTCCTCTTCATGTTTCATGGATGTCAATTGTTCTTCGGGTGTTTGCATCCCATATTGAGGGTGGAGATGGGCACAGTTGATGGATACTACCCAATCTTTCCCCAAGTTGTTGTCATCCTTCGTTTGGTCCTTGTCCATTTTGACGACAAATTCACGTGCCCTCCTTCGTGCTTGGTTGATTGCTTGGATCAACGTGTCGAATGTGCGGAATTGAGCAATTTCTTCACAATTGGGAATGACGACGACGTTGGTTTGTCTCATGGTACCGATGGGTGCGTCACCTGTTTGTTGTGAATTCAATAATACAATGATATATATCATGTCAGAATAATAAATGACAGACACACATCAATTCATTACATCACAATCAAATCATACAGACATGAACAACCATAATATATACAAGCATCAAGAATCATCATATATATACTTACCAATCCTCAAATCAGCATTCTTGCCATGACTCTCCCCCAACTCCCTCGCCTCCCTAACCCTCCTAAAAATGCCACCCACCACCATACACAACTCACCCCCCGTCTCACAAACATAACTCACCTCCTTTCTCGCATACGGATTATCCTGCGGCTGCATCCTCCCACTTTCACTCTTGTTGGTGGAAGTCTTGTCATCGGCAAAGTGCATCTTGGCCTTTTGTTCAATCTCCTCCCGTAGTTTTTTATTGCGATCATTGGCAGCTTTATTGGATTTATCGAGAGTGTCGGAGATCCATCGCTCGGTGTTGGCTAGGACTGTCCAAATGTTGGAGGAGTCGGAGGAGGAGGAAGAGGAGGAGTCATCTTTGCCTGGTTGGTAGTTGAGGCGGGTGGAAGAATGGCGACGGTGGTGTGTTGTAGTTTGAGAATTTGGGAGTGATGGGAGGTAGGCCAATGATGCGGTGGGGCATGATGCCGCTAGGATTAGATGGAGTGCGAATTTCATTTTGGAATAATTATTTAGTGCAATGTCGTCAATTCTTGCGTCGATCTCTCTACGTTGTGGACTTCAAGCCAATCAATACAATGAGCAATGCTGCAGGCTGATTTATATTTTCAAATGTGTGGCTCTCACAATGATGCTCAAGATGGATCTCGATGGAGACACATCATTGCGCCATGATGATCAGTAGTTGACATCAAAAATGCCGATTTTGTTCTGACAGAATGTTCTGATCTGGAGTGTATGAATTCCTACGTTGATGATCGCTGGATCCCAAGACATCGAATCGAACCAAAACATCTGCTGCACTTGGCTGAGAAGCGGTCAGCTGTTGAGGAGTCCCGATTAGTTGATCCATCATCAAGAGAGACCAGTGCGCACAAACTGATTCGACCATGTCAACATCGAAGAGGGCAGCACCAGTGGCGGACGAGAGATGGAGGACGATATAGGAGCTCTGATTTATAAGGAGAGTCAGCTGAGAAAATCAGAGGCGGCGGCTGCTGCTGCTGCTGCTGCTTTGGCGGCTGGAAAATTGGAGAATTCATCTATGACACATCATCGAACTTTGACTCGGAAAAGATCTACTACAAGTGGTCGTGACATCAACGACTCATCCAAGGTTGTACAAAGGAAGGCCCTTGTCCAAACGGGAAAACGGGAGTTAATAGAAGAGAAGAATGATAAGGGGCTGAATACAGTAGCTAGGAAGAGGCAAAGATTATGCAGTAGCGGAGGATGCACAAACATAGTCAAGAATGGAGGAGTGTGCATGAAGCATGGAGCAAAACCCTACCTATGCAGCAGCGATGGATGTAATAATATAGTCGTCAATAACAGAGTGTGTGTGAAGCATGGGGCTAAGACGAAACTATGCAGCAGCGAAGGATGCACAAATAAAGTCGTGAAAGGAGGAGTGTGCATTAGGCATGGAGCAAGCCGCAAGCGATGCAGCAGTGAAGGATGCAACAATCAAGCCCTCAAAGGAGGAGTCTGTAGAAGGCATGGTGCGACGGCCAAGCGATGCAGCAGCAAGGGATGCACAAATAAAGTCGTCAATAGAGGAGTATGCAGGAGGCATGGGGCTGAGGTGAAGCGATGCAGCAGCAATGAATGCACAAACTATGCCATCCGAGGAGGAGTGTGCATTAGGCATGGTGCAACAAGACCAACTTACCTATGCAGTAGCGAAGGTTGCACTAATATTGTTCAGAGAAGAGGAGTGTGCATAAGACATGGGGCTAATATCAAGCGATGTATATAGTAGTAAAGAATGCACTAACATGTCTCAGATAGGAGAAGTGTGCATGAACCAAAATTATGCAGCAGCGAAGGATGCACTACTTGTTAGAAAAGGAGGAGTGTGCTTTAGACATGGGACGCTTATTATCCGATGCAGTAGTTATGGGTGCACAAATATCGCAAAGCGTGGAGGAGTGGTGGGTGTGCATCATGCATGTAGGGAAGCAGTGATTGATGCACAAATACAGCCGATGAATTGTACTGTCATCATTGTGGAATAAAAAAACAGGCTGAGTCATTTGCCGGAGATTCGGCAATTTTCACAAATAAAAGATACGAGGGTTGGACACCACTGCCGGTATCCTTCAACAACAACAAAACAGTGCTATCAATAGGATAGCGCATCGCCTTTCTCACCAGGATGGTGGATTAGAGAGAAGCAGAGTAGGGAAACACCCCAACAATCTAAAGCTTTGGGCAACAAAAATGGTGACATGAATTTCAACTCTGACATTATTTATAATTCTTAGAAGTATATGTTAACCACGATTGGACTTCACTCGCATAGACAATACGGGACGCAATTCTAACGCGATAGTAGTGTATCAGAGAATGTAGGGTGTGGTACCTACCAATTTGTGAGGTTGAGTGACGGCTCTGTGAAATATTCATCACGACCGCTCAGCCCAACGCATCCACAATACAATACCATTGATTACTGTTGGGTCCGCCTACACAACTGCTGTTATCACCCACGTCAACCATCCTACTTCATCATGGATTCTTCCACCTGTGGACATCAACCAAAGAGGGTGCGAAGGCCCATTCCAGTATCGTATGTAAGGTAAGAAAAATGGGTGGTACATAAGTAAGTACGCCTTGGTGAAATATTCATCCACGACGCTCATCAACGCCCACAATCCATTGATTATTCTTGGGCCCGTTTACCTTTAAACAACTGCTGTTATCACCCACGTCAACCATCCCACTATCATCATGATTTCGTCCACTCTTGGCGGAGAAAAGGATGACATAGCCGCACTCATTTATCAAGAAAGCCAGCGTCGGAAGAGAGATGCATCTACGCATGAAGAAGAACGTGCAGCGGCTTCAAAGAAACGCAACAAAGCCTCGTCTCCTCCAGAGGTATATGCTTCTACTGCTCGAGCTGACAGGGTTTCGAAGAAGAAAGGGAGCGAGACTCCCTTGAAGGAGAAGAGAAAGTCATCGGAAGATGGCGAAGAGCACGCTCAATCTGAAGTTGCTAGAAAGAAGCACAGAAGCAAATGTTCCGTTGATGAATGTACCAACTATGTTCAACAAGGAGGAGTGTGCTTTCGACATGGTGCGAAGGTGAAGGTCAAGCGTTGTAGTAGTAGAGGATGTACAAACTATGTTCAGAGAGGAGGAGTGTGCATTAGGCATGGAGCACCGATCAAACTATGCAGCAGTGAAGGATGCACGATTAAAGCTCAGAAAGGAGGAGTGTGTGTTAGGCATGGGGCAAAGAAGAAACGATGCAGCTCTGAAGGATGCAGTAATGGTGCCATACAAGGAGGAGTGTGCATGAAGCATGGGGCAAAGGTCAAACTATGCAGTAGTGAGGGATGCACAAAAAATGTTGTCAACGGAGGAGTGTGCATTAAGCACGGGGCAAAGATCAAACGATGCAGCAGTGAAGGATGTACAAACCAAGCCATACAAGGAGGAGTGTGCATGAGGCATGGGGCAAAGATCAAACTATGCAGCAGTGAAGGATGCGAAAACGTAGCTGTTAAAGGAGGAGTGTGCATTAGGCATGGAGCTAAGGTCAAACGCAAACTATGCAGCAGTGATGAATGTAACAATCAAGCTCAGAAAGGAGGAGTGTGCATTAGGCATGGTGCAATAAAGTCAAAGCGTAAAATATGCAGCAACGAAGCATGCACAAATAAAGTCGTCAAAGGTGGAGTTTGCAGGAGGCACGGGACAGAGGTGAAGCGATGCAGCAGTGAAGGATAAACTAACCAAGTGAGAAAAGGAGGAGTGTGCATTTATTAGGCATCGGGCAAAACGCAATGAATCGCTGCATTTGGATTTTGGATCAGAACAGACGACTGCAAGTCAAACCTCACCAAATCAGCGTGTTTCTAGAGCTTTGGTCAGAAAACAAGAAGAAAGTGACGTTCCCGGAGCGGTGATCATCCTCTGTCAAGAAATCGTGGAGGTATGCAGGGATTAAGTTTGAGTTACAAATAGTCTTTGAGACCTAACATCATTCACTCATTCTTTGGCGTTTAGCATCATTTCCCTCCTCTCGTACTCTTTCTCTATGACACTCATCCAATGCAGCACTAACAATACCAAGACTAGCAATAACAGCCGTATCCACTCTCAGAATGCTATTTCCCAATGTGGCAGATTCAAATCCACATTCATTGACAAACAAAGCCGCTTCTTCTGCTGTCCATCCTCTTTCTGGCCCAACAGCGATTATGGCTGAGGGTGGAGCAGTTGATGTAATTCTTCCACAGTGTTCTATAACCACATCACGTGCAGGAGTTGGCATAGCCGTCTCGTCACCACAATCCAAGAATACTCTTGCAATCCCATCATGAACATTGTTGTCATCTGATTTGCAAAGAAGTCCCAATTTATCCAATAACTCTTTAGATACTGTATCATCATCGCTTACGCATACATCAACTTTAACTTGCCGCGTTCGTCCGCCCTGCATCATGCCCTTTTCGATTAATGATGTGTATACTTCTGGAAGTAAATTCTTTGTTGCGTTGAATTCTGGGTTGGATAGTTGCCCTGTGACGATATCAAATAAGCACACATCATCATCATATCAGTTATGATCATATCAGTTGAGATGAATTTATGTAACATACTATCACACACTCTTCCTTACCCTTTACAATAACAATTCGAGTGACAGCACTAAACGAAGAAATCACCGGCCACAACGCCTTAATTCTCATTGGAAACGGCACTGCCAAAATCAATGTAATCTCTGGTTCATCCGGTGGTGCAAATAATGTATCCGCCTGAATCTCTAACCGAATACCGCCACCATTTTGATGTTGTACTATTGCTTTGCCTTTGTTTCCACCGATGATGCCGATGGATACAGTCTCGCCTGATTTTTTGTTTAGATGGTTTGCTATGTGTTTTGCCCTCTCATCTTTGGAGGTTAGGTGGACTACTTGATGATGTTGCTCCTCAGTTTGAGAGGATGCAGTGCTGCAGGTAGATTGGATTTCGGACTGCTTGATTAGGATTAGGTTCATCTTGCTCTATTGATGGTAGGAGGAGTGATAGATCTATTAGCTAGGTGATAGATTGTCATGGTTGTTGGTTGGTTGTGGTGGGCGGTGTGGCGTGGGGATGCGTACCCCCCTCGCTGCAACATATATTTCTGCACATGTTGAAATGTATGGTAGTTTGTACCCAGCGGAAGCTCCCATCCCGCAATCTCAATGATTAGTTGGTCCGACCAACAACAACTTGTCAAACTAGCCATAAGTATCCCACTGCAGATATTGTACAGCAATCAGTTAGTTAGACCTTAGTAACTTCTGGACAATGAGAGTCACATTTTCAGGAATATTACTTTTATCTATGTGTTGTCAATCAGCATGCTACATATTATGCAGCTCAAGGAGCTCGCTTTTGGGTAGAGTTAAAGTGGCAGTATCCTCCGATCCAGATGCAGTAGATTCGTCGCAGTGATTGCTGTTAGCCCGAGGCAAACCCCTCCTTTGAAAATACCTCCACCTGAACTTGATTAATGCATCCACCAGTACTGCATAGTACACACCTGCCTTCTACACACATTCCCCCTTCCTGAGATTGATTTGGACACCCTTCACTGCTGAATTGTTTTTCACTTTTTCCTATGTCTCTTGCACACTCCTCCACTCTGAGTTTGATTGGTGCATCCTTCAGCTCGACATAGTTTCCTCTCTGCCCCATGTCTTTGGCACACTCCTCCCTTTCTAGCATAGTTTGTACACCATTCAATGCTGCATCGTTTGGACTTTGCCCCATGCTTCATGTACACTCCTCTGCTGACAACTTTATTTGGGCATCCTTCTCTCCGACATTTCTTGACCTTTGCCCCATGTTTCATGCACACTCCTCCTCTCTGAACTTTGTTTGTACATCCCTCACTGCTGCAAAGTTTCTTCTTTGCACCATGCCTCCAGCACACTCCTCCATTGACGGCTCCATTCGTGCATCCATCACTGCTGCATAGCTTCTTCTTTGCCCCATGCTTAATGCATACACCGCCCTTCTTAGCTATATTTGTGCATCCTTCGCTGCTGCATCGTTTGAGTATTGCCCCATGCTTGACGCACACTCCTCCGTTGATGGCACTAGTACTGCATCCTTCACTGCTGCAAACTTTCATCTTCGCCCCATGTCTAGCGCATACCCCTCCTTCGATGGCATGATTGTTGCATCCTTCACTGCTACATCGATAGATTCCACCATGCCTCTTACACAATCCTTTATTCTGAGCTGCGTTTGTGCACCCTTCAGCAGAGCACTTCTTTCTGGATCTTCCATCTCGTCCAATCACCCTGTCATAGCTTACACGCCCTTTAATGCTGCATTCTTTCTGCTGCGCACCATGCCTCTTACACAATCCTTTATTCTGAGCTACGTTCGTACATCCTTCAGTGGAGCACTTTTTTCTGGATCTTCCATCTAGTCCAATTATCTTCGTAGCCGAATCAACTTCTGACGAACTGATCTTTCTCTTGACCGACTTTCTTTGTGTTTCCTCCGCTGATGCACTGTCATCATCATCATTGCTACTTGAAGCAGATCTCTTTCTAGTTGAAGTTCGTCGGCCCACTGAAGCAGATGCCACGTGCATCTGTTCCTCCTCGGCAGCAGCAGCAGCAGCAGCAGCCGCCCTGGCTTTCGCCGTCTTGCTGGATTTGTAAATTAGCACAGCTAGTTCATCCTCCTCGTCCTCCCAAACACCCGCCGTTGATTTGGTTTGGTTGCTCGACATATCTTGCTCTCTTTTTGAGTGAGTTGGGTGGGAAGGCTACTGGCGGGAAAAAAATGGCACTTGGAATTAATTGGCACTTGGGAAAAACGCTAACAAACCACACACAAAATGGAACTTAGCACGTTGAGCACTCTATTGGAGCCTTCTAGCCTACTCAAATACTAGTCACCGGCCATAACATGATAACATATACCATTAGCTCTCGATAGAGCCGCTGGGGGGCGTTATCAGTACTATATTGGCACTGCTACAGCAGCTTCGGGCGTCAGAATTCTAATGCGTCATTCTTAGATAGTGCAATTTGTAGCCGATAGGTGGCTTATTTTCGTCGATCGGTGCTCTATATCGATGAATTATAGTTTCTTAGGCATCAAATAGTATATATAAGACGTTTGGTATTAAGTTTTGATGCTTGTCTAGACATTTTTGGCCATTAGAGCGGCCGTGAACGCCAAAATTATGGCTTTGCACTTGTTGTGTGGACGTTTTGTGTGTAAAAAATCGAATGGAGATAAAAGTAAGGATTTGATATTTACTTATCTTATTTTGTCGAAGAGCTGTCCCAAAAGATCATTCTTCCTCCCCCAAGACAGGCTACAATTTCTTGACTGAGTGCTGTCCTGTCACCTTTCCTGAAGCCGAAGCACTCCTTCCTTCTTCTTTTCTCCCTGTCAGCTCTAGAAGCACGCTGATTGGGTAGGGTTTGAGTTGCAGATTTGATTCAAATGCAGTAGATTCATCACAAACCTCCAAGCTTCGCTTCAT
Organism: Skeletonema marinoi; assembly: GCA_030544225.1. NCBI lineage: Eukaryota > Bacillariophyta > Thalassiosirophyceae > Thalassiosirales > Thalassiosiraceae > Skeletonema > Skeletonema marinoi. The sequence goes on from CM060493.1 coordinate 1,107,526, forward strand.
TTATACATCCTTCGATACTGCATCATCTGATCTTTACCCCTTCCCAACACCCCACCCCACTTGACTTGGTTTGTAACTCTTCGATATATACTGCACAGTTTGACTGTGTGTTGGCCCATGTCTCTTGCACACTCCTCCTCCCACAATTTGCGCATCCTTTGCTCCTTCATAGCTTCTTGATCTGCACTCCATGTTCAATACATACTCCTCCTTTGATGACATGGTTGTTGCATTCTTCACTACTGCATCGCTTGACCTTTGCCCCATGTCTAATGCACACTCCACCACATATTGATTGTTGCATTCATCACTGCAGCATCGTTTGATCGGTGCATCATGCCTCTTGCTCTTGCACACTCCTGCTTTGACGACTGCAATAGTGCATCCTTCAGCATTACAAACTTTCCTCTAGCACACTCCTCCGTTGACGTTGATGACATAGTTGTACACCCTTTGCCTTTGCTGCTGCATCGCTTGTGACTTGCCGCCCCATGCCTGAAGCAAATAATTCCTCCATTCTGAGCTATATTTATACATTCTTCAAAGCTGCGCATAATTTGGTCTAAGGCACACCCCCATCACTTGGCTTGGTTTGTACATCCTTTGCTGCTGCATCGCCTGGACCTGCCCCATGCTACCAGCTTTCAAAAATCGCACCACCCAATCTGGTGTGATTTAATTTCCCGCCACACAAACACTACACAAAAAGAGCGATAAACACAAAACAACCATGTGAGTATGCCATCATAGTGCGCACCTATCATCAAGTTAAACCCAAACAGATAGGCAGGAAGTCTTGAGGAAGTATATCCAAAATCAATTTTATCTTAGTTGACCGACTTATAACCAATAGATAAAGCGCAATCACCGGTCCAAAATGGCCTATTTTGCTAGATTAGCTGCCATGTAGAGCTAGGCATGACGCATGTAATGAGCACCTATGCCGCTGCAGTAGCGTGAGTATAGTGCGTATGATGGCTCCCAGTGGCTTAATCGAAAGGTAATAATATGTGCTATCAGGTTATGGCCGGTGGTTGTAGTTGAGGGGTCGATTTCGAGGCGTAGATGCACCTGTTTCATCAATGTTGGTGTTTTGTGTGTGATTTGTTAGGTGGTGCGATTTTTGCAGTGGTGCGATTTTTGAAAGCCGGTAGCATGCTCTTGCACACACCTCGGTTGGCAGCCTTATATTTGTGCATCCATCGCTGCTGGCTCATCGCTTCTCCTTTGCCCCATGCTCTACACAAACTCCTCCTTTGAGGGCTTGATTGCTGCATTCTTTACTGCTGCATCGTTTCCTCTGCTGCGCCCATGTCTTATACACACTCCTGCTTTAACGACACGTTAGTACATCCTTCACCTTCAGCAGAGCATTTCCTCCTGGATCTTCTATCTCGTCCAATTACCAGTTGAGCCGTATCAACTTCTTCTGACGAATTGATCTTTCTCTTTACCGCCGTTCTTTGTTTCTTAGAAAATAATAGCATCTGTCTAACACGGACAGGATGGGTGTCGCAACTCGCCTCCCGCCAAAATATGCTACCTGCGGGAAGAAAACCTATTTTGCGTCTGCGAGGTGTCACACAGCGTGTCAGTCGAATGAACAGCGTGTCATGTCGAATGAAAAGCGCGGCACATACGCGAGTGACACCTCGCCATTATTTACCCTTGACCTCGCCGACACGAAAATAGGTTTTCTTCCCGCAGGTAGCATATTTTGGCGGGAGGCGAGTTGCGACACCCATCCTGTCCGTGGTCTTACCTTCTCTCCGCCACCAGCTAGCTACATCTCTCTTATGTAGTCTTAGCTTGTCTCTTGTGCTTGTGGGCGTGTGGGTGTGGGGATTGGGGATGACTTTTCAACTTTCTATCACCCCTCCTATTGATGTCGAGGAGTTTGCCGGTAGAGCGTTCATCAGTTTAGCCAAAATCCTTTTACCAGGGAGACATTCGCGCTACAGCGTGACATCCCCCATCTCATGATCAAAATTAAGAAAATCGCTGTGAATTTTTCACACCCCACCACACCAGTTTGAGTGGATGCTACTTTCACCTCTTGCAAGCATTACTATATACGATTACCCGGCGGCAGCGGTTGTGCAACTGCAAAACGTAGTAGGAGATGATTCCATCTCAATTTTCTCTTCAGCACCTTGCTGCAGATGCACTGAGGGCAGCCAACATCAGTGTGGACGACCAACCTGATGCAGAGCAGATCAAATCAACTATGCGTGAGGCCCTCCGGTCATCAATCTACGCCTCTCTTCAATCTTTCATCAAGCCGTCAATGGAGGTTCTGATTGACAGGATCAACAGCCGCTCTGAACTAAACGCTACAATCGGCACTGTGTTGAGTTGGGACAAGAGTAAGCACCGATGGGCTGTGACGCCCTTTGATGGCAAGGCGATTCTTCTTCGTACTCAGAATTTACTCCCAATCTTTCCAAAGCAGGAGTCCAGTCAATTGAAGTTATTGATCGATGAAACAAGGCAGGTGACCCAATCAAGCGCCATGAATCATTTATTTTCTACGAACGATAGAGAAAATGCTTGGTCAATGATTGGACAGGGATACAAAACTTGCCCTTTCCTACTTCTCAACCGAGTATTTGAGATTTGTGATTCCACTGCACGACAACCTCAGTTGGTTTATTGGGCAGCTAAATTACAGAGCTCCGTGAGCAAAGATTCAGATAAACACCTTGCAACTCAACTAAGGAACCAAATCGACCGTTCCGAGGGGAGAGGTGAAGAATCAAATTATTCTAACATTTTCTCCCACTACACGGACTCCTCTAAATTCAAAGACGAGGAAATCCCTGCTGCGTATTGGTTTCTTCTTTTCGTAAGTCTTGACGCGGAGGAGTGGGCGTTGGCGATGGAGTGTCTTGTCCAAATTCTTAAGCACATTGAAGAGGGAAAGTGGCCCGAATTTTTCTTGACCGAAGTTCTCCACTTCTTGGCGATTGTCGAGTTTGCTCTGAAGGACAAAGGATCATGTCGCCGAATGTTGAAGATGTATGATGCCTATTCTGACACGTTGGACCGTCATCGTTACTCGGCTGCTATATTGCAGCTCTGGGTGGATGACAAAACAGCAGATCAATTCCACGAGGCCATCAAGAAAGACTCAGAGCTTGGGCAAGTTGCTGAAGCTCTGTCCCAAAGTAGAATCTGGTCCTCAGATGAATTCTCCCCGTTCCCTTGGGTCGCTTTCAAGGTTGCTTCTGAGATTGGGACTGAATATGAAGGTCCTTGCGCAGAAGTAATTAGAATGATTGAGTCTCAGTGGGAACAAATTACTGGACATACTCCTCACCACATCCAAGAAAACATCAACGAGATGAAACTTCCAGGATTTCCTCATTCCGTGACAGTTCGTCACCGCAAGTCAAGAGAGACCGAACATGAAGAGCAAGAAAAACACGAGAGATATCTCCAGCGGATGTATGAGGACTGGTAGTAGATAAGTGTAAAAGGTGAAATATTGATAGTGATAGAGCATGGATTGTGTCAACCTGTTGGAGTTGGAGGCTTGGAAGAGGTGGATAGTTTCTGTCTGCTTTTGGTGCATAACACGGCCATTGCCTCTTATCGGCTTCTACATCATCTTCAGCACTGACCAGTATGGTTCTAAAACTTAAATCTAGTAGAGCATATTAACTACACGGAACATCGCAAACCTTCATCAGCAGTGTTGGTAGAGTGGACGCGCTTGCAGTTCGAAGTAACGAACGAAGAGTCATTTGTTTGAAGGGAAAGAGAGAAGCCCTCTCTCGCCACCCACTCTGTTTTATTCTGCCTAATCAATCTACCTTTCATTCATTATCTATATTGATCAGAATTCTTTTCCACTCTAGTATGGATAATTCCCCAACTATTCTCTTCTCACTGGACGAAGGGCATCCGAACAATTCGTGAGAGTTTTACATTTTTTGAAGGAAGCCAGTCCATGGAGGTAGGAATATTTGGATGACACCTGACTCATCAGTTAACCGAATGAAATCCTATTTTCTGGCTCGTTTGACACACTTTATCATCTCTTCAATTCCAACATTTGGTGAATAGTGATCTGTCACAAATTTCGGTGTCGAAGCATTCCACAGAGTTTCAGGCTTCAAATTATTACTGATTCCCTCGTCAACGATCAGCATCAACCTTTCAACACCTGCATCAAAGACTGGTTGGAAGCCATATTCATCGGCAACGTGCCAGCAAGAATGAGCAGCTTCATTGTCACCATTACATTGCTCAAGCTCGTCGGTCAATTGCAGAGGTAGCCCAACTCGTAAAAGCATTGAGGTGCTCATATCATTCACAAGATCTTCCCCGTTATTTAATGGAGTAAGCCCAACTCCAACAGCATGCCTTCGAATTCCGTCAGTACCCACAAACATTGGTAGGGGATTCATCACATCCATACATTCAAAGTTTGGCCATGAGTTTGTTCCGAAGTCTCTGTCAATTGAGGTTACTATATCAATGCCCGTTTTAACTTCACAATCTTCAACTTTTGTACGTGCAATCTCTTTTACAAATGCCGCTATGAGTTTCGAGAGCCCCCCTACCACTGTGCAGTCCATTTCCGTACAGAAACGAAGAAGTTCATAAGAATGGAAGTCACTCGATGCCCGTTTGATCTTGCGTTTATTGGAGAATGTTGCCACAGCCACAAGCTTTGACTCCTTTTCTTTTGCTGATATTTTTGTGTACAAGCCATAGGCATACTTTGCGCCAGTAGCACCCCATAGATGGTTTTTATCTAAAAATGGATGATATTCTGCCTTTGGAATACGCTTCACAATGGTTTGTCTAGCGTATATCCGCTTGTTATGTAGACCACACTTACTTCGTAGGCGTGACTGCACTATTTCTGGTGAGCGGTTCCAGACATCTTCATGCAAATGAACAATGGTGTGGTTGTTTGCTGCAAAAGCATTTGTTAGGTGAGCATTCCGCCAAGCATATAATGCAACTTTGTCTCCTTCGATTGCAGTTGTATTTGAATTCGGCGTAGGGCAAAGATGGAGTAAAAAGGAGAATGGTTGAGATGTTGATGCATCGACGTGATCGGATATCTCAGTCCCAACAGCAAGAATTGTGCGATCATCTGCTCCTAACGACTTTAAATCATGGTTAGTAAAATTTCTCCATTGTAATTTTGACTCTTTCAAGAATGCTGTGACTTCATCAACGAACTCATTGTTATTTGATGTGGGGTGAATTTTTTTGCACTGCGCAGAGAAACTCCGGTGGCATCGTGATTGTCTGTTACTACTGGCTACCACAAATGCAGCAACAACAGCATCTATGCTCTGTATTTGCGTTGCAGCGGCTGTACAAAGAGCCAGCAGAGTTCTTCTTGATGCTGTCATAACATTACTATTATCGTTGACAACAGCAAGCTATCGACGGAGGAGATGAGGCGATGATATGAAGGAGGAAGTTTGATTGCTAACCAAAGACAGACGGATACACAGGTAGGATGTTTAGTCGGCAATAAGGTGGGAGGTTGTTTATGATGAATCTTTCGAGGTGAACAGGCATTATCTACAGTTAACAGGGAAGTTACTGCTTTACTATGCTACTATAACTACTCTCTAATTGCCTTCATCGTTGTTTCCCCTCAGGCGACGGCGGCTCTCACAAGGTGGTTGACTAAGGGGACAGTTCATCGTCCCACCTCCACTCATGAAGCAGCAAGATGGACGACCACCATTGGGATAGCAATTGTAATTTGGCTGATATGCACAATAGTCCCATCCTGTGTATCCCTCGGGATAGTTGTTGCACATGGTATCGTAGCTTGGACAGTTACGGCCTCCGTTGTAGCTGCAGCACTCGGGTTGTCCGGTCTTGTAGCACGAGTAGTCAGGAGAACGAGTGCAAATACTTGATCCAGGCGTAGGAGATGGAGGTGAAGGTTTCTTCGTTGGCTTTCGTGTGGGTTTACGTGTGGGCTTGCGAGTAGGACTGCGTGGTGAAGGACCAGGAGAGTTGTAAGCACATATATTTTGGCCACTATTCCACTTGCATTGTTTATTGCAATCATCATAAATCGTTTCGCAGCTGTTTTGGCCATACTTCGTACATTGCGTCTTTGTGCTACAGTTGGTGAAGCCGATCTGAACTGCACCTAACAAATCTGGTGCCACATTTTTGTTCGACTCTTCATCGTCTCCTCTCATCATTTGTGTCCTGAGATCGATACCTGATGCTAGATCGTGGCGTGCTCCTTGTTCATCATCTGCTCGGATGATATCCCTATCCCTTTCGACCCCTTCCGCAAATGCAGACGATGCAGAAGCAGCAGCAGAGAATAGAATGAAGATGGCAGTTGTGGAGGAAGCGGAAGTAAATTTCATTTTGAACTTGATTTTTTTCTTTGACTTTGATTAAGTGAGAGTTGAGTTAGAGTTGGACTCTTTGAATGTTGTTTTGTTGATGTTGATGCTTTGTTGATTTCTATTTTATGAGCAGTAGTAGACCATTACCCCCAGAGAGGGTGCTGGTTCAATCGTAACAAGAGGCGCCCTTTTGTGAACTTGTTGGGAATGAATCTTGCTCTTTTGATTTGCACGAAGGATCTTGTGACATAAGCTGTGACAGGTAGGAGACGTAAAACAATGCGTGTGGGATGTCACATTCACTTTCCCGCCCTATGACGCTGTTCCCCGCTTCTCCTGGGCCTATCAAGATCAATACAATGCAAGAGCGAGCTAATGCGTGACTCAAATGAAAATGCAACCAGCTAACTTCAACTTCACCCAACTCGGAAGATCGCCTGTTAATCAGGGAGAGGTATCATGCCTCTAGACCACAACGCAAAGGGCTTCGAAAAGAAGAAAACCAGAATCTTTGCTGGAGGAAGAAGACCGGCCCACCAAGAAAAAGGTTGCCAGAACGAGACGTAGATATGAATATGAATGCTCTGCTGATGGGTGTACAAACATAGCCAAGAATGGAGGAGTATGCATTAGGCATGGGGCGAAGTGCACATTTTTAAGTATTGATGAGAGCAATGCAAATCAAATACTACGAATCAGCTTGCTGTTAGTAGATCTACCGGAATGGGATTGAAGGAATGAGCGTTTTTGGAGAGGCAGGATGCAACAGCAATAATGATGCGTGCAGGAAGGAGTCTGTGTGCATTGACATGGGGCAAAGTGCCAAAATGAAGGAGCATGAATTATGCTGTGCAAGTGGGAGAGTCATAAAGCATGGGGTAAAGTTCAAACTCTGCAGCAATGAAGGTGAAGGGTGTACAAGTACAAGCCACGCAATGAAGGAGTGTGCATCAAGCACAAAGCAAATATCAGGTTATGTAGCAGTGATGGGTGCACAAACAATGCTAGACAACTACGAGCATGGGGAAAAGAAGAATGTTGCAGGACTGAAGGATGCGCACACCAAGCTCTGAGACTGAAATGAGGAGTGTGCAAAATGCAAAAGCAAAAGGCACGGAGCATTCCAATTCCAGTTCCAGTTCCAGTGGAGCGACACTGTCCTAGCTCTGTTCCTGGATAATGTATGGTAAAGCCGTCGTTATCTTAAGGTGCATACTATTTATCTTTAACAAAACAAAGCTCTTTATCAGCCAAAAGGCTAAAATATCAGGAGAGAAAATAGAAAGCAAGAGTGTTCGAGATCGAGATGATGGTGACGTGAAATTTATTTGTGCCCGTCTCCACTCGTCGTGGTCTCAATCTGCGCCCGCCCGCCCTACAAAAGACTGAAAGCAAAGATGATGATGATGATGTTGTCGTGAAGCGCAAGCGTCTCAGTCTTGTCATTGCAATGGATCCCTTGCTCGTGCTTACAATCATCTAACCATCTTGCAGACATCTGGAAGAAATGGTCATGTTATCAATAATATAAGTCATCTTCAATCCAACACATCATTATTAACATGACATCACAAAAACACCATCACACTCTTCTCACCAAACAAACCAACAACAACACCCGACAAAAACGAATCTGGGATCTTCTCCGCCACCTCCCAACCTTCATGTTCCGATTCCTCCGCCTCCTCTCTTTCGTCTTCTTTTTACTACCCGCCTTTGTCGTCTTTTTATATCATTACTTTGCATGTGATCGAATTGCCGTATATTATGGCTTGAAGGGTGCGATTGGGGAGAATGGGGAGAGGATGTGGTTGTCAAGGCATTATTTGGATATGTATGGTAGTCGTACTCATGTGAATGGCAACAAAGAGAAGAAGCCAGTGGTAATATTTCTAACAGGCGGGGCATGGATCATCGGCTACCGAATGTGGGGATGTCTATTAGCACGAGCACTCGTCCCATTCGGTATTTTAGTCATCATACCCGACTATCGCAACTTTCCAAAGGTCAATATCAAGGGGATGGTAGATGATGTGGATATGAGTATTCAATGGGTGCTCGATCATGTGGAGGAGTATGGGGGAGATGGGAAGAGGGTCGTATTGGTTGGGCAGAGTGCTGGTGCTCATATTGGTGGTGTAGTTGTGGCCAAGAAGGTTTTGGATTGGATACGACAACAACAGCAGCAACAATCGTACCAAAGAGGTCAAGGTAGTAATGAAGAAGATTGTCGTCATCTTAAATCGACATATTCTCCACAGCAACTATGCGGATTCATAACAACATCGTCGCCTCATAATTTGGTTACAATGAGATCAGTATTCCATCGTCATGGGTTGAGTGCTAGTGTGCAAAGAAGTATATTTGGTGGTAGTAGTAGCAGTAATGATGATGATGATGACCTGAATGATGATAATGCCAAATCTGTCGCTACCAGTGATGATATGGATGTGTTTGAGGCATGGAGTCCCTATCACTTGGTGAAGAAGTGTCAATCAGAATATATTACTTTGATCAGTGAGGGAAACACCAACAGAAGCAACAACAAAAATGAAAGCATCGATCAACTAAAAGATATCTTTCCAAAGCTCTGTGTCATTCACGGAACAGCCGACAAAACAGTCCCAGTCGAAGAAGCAATCGAGTTCCTCTCACTCTTATCCAACTTGCAAATACCAGCACTCTCCAAAATGTATCCAGGGTGGAGTCATACCGACCCTATATTAGAGAAGCCCATGTTGGGTAATCATTTGTATCATCGTGATATATATGAGATGGTGCGTTTGTGGACGGGTGGTAGCGGTGCCGTGTCAGATGAGGGACTTGGATTCTGCAATGGTAACATTGAGTGTAACAGTGAACACAAATCGGAGAATGCCGAGATTATTGGAATAGTGGATGATTCGACAAAGGCAGTGGAGGATGATTTAAATCTCAGGCCGTTTGATGAGACACATTCCATACTTCGACCTATATGTCCAACGACGTTAGTGGAAATTGCAAGAGTATGCAACCCATTCTAATTCGCTGCAGAGAATATTGCATTGTGTAATTGAGAAGAGTGTTTGTGTAGTATGTACTTATAAGAAGTTCATTCCATAACGAGAATGCTTCAATTGTCACTGCACTTTTTCTACTTCTTCTTTTCGTCATCTTCATCCCCTTCCTCCTTTCCCTCTACAATAATAAACTCCTTCAACTCATTCCAAAGCTTCTCCCTCTCCTCTCCTTCCACGGCACCCGTCAATTTCGCTGTTCGTTCTTGACCATCCACAGCAAACCACAATTTACAAACGTGTGTATCAGTTTCTTCTTCAGCTAATGGGAGGGCTACCTTGTCAGAAACATATATTGGTGGTCCGGAGGCGAGTAGTCGACGTAGTTCTGCTTGGCAATCTGTTTTCTTGACTCTATCGACGTATTGTTGAAATTGTGTATCAATTAGCTTCGATTTGTTTTGATTTGATCATTGTAAATGATTGAGATATCATTGATTCGTGCAAGTCAGAGTGAGCCGTTGGTATTCGTTCAGATGAAATCATAGGAGTATGTATAATATTTGATTCAAAGCCAATCCAAACTCACCTGCTGCACGACACATAATTCAAATTGTGCAGGCTGCCACTTCATTGATGGATAGGATTGAAACTCAACTGTAATAGCAATATTGCGACGACAATTATTAGAATAAACGACGGTAAGAAGATCATAGACATTGTAGAATTGCAATGGAGCACACAAAATTAATACATATCATAAAGAGATCATCAGATATGCACAGAAAATCGCCTCGTATCGTCGAGCACATACCATAATTTTGATCTTCTTCTGTGATATCCTCCATAGTACATAGACAGCACATCCCCTCTGTGGGCTTCCCGTGCTGGTAGTCGGTACTTGATGATGCTTCCATGGTGGTTGTGTTGCTCGCTTTTAGCGTGGTGGCTGGCAGGTGGCTGGCTTCTGGCTTGTTAGCTAGCTCTCTAGTTTGAGTGGGAGCGTGCCGGCGGGCGGCGGGTGGCGGTGGCGATGCAGCATTCGAGATTTGGTAGTACCGCATCCAACTTTTTGAAGCCGCTACGACACTGACAAAATTCATCTCACATTTTGCTGATGTGATACACATGCCCACATCCCACATCTGATGCATATAACCTATCAAGACGATTGGTTTTTGGTGGGATGTGTTTGTGTTCGATTACACTGTTCGCCTTATATGTAAGATGCTGCATCATGGCTAACTCACATTTTGAGTTCATTGCTCTTGCATCTATATCTAATTGATAATATGTTTCATATTCCATATTCCCATTGTCTCTTTGTTCTCAGGTTAGTTCTACAACAGGGCAATCGCTTCAAGAAATACCGAGATCATAGTGAATTCAGTCATCGTTCTATTCGTCATGGATGTAGACGAATACATCTTTTCTGCATTGGAAGCAAGCAATGAGAAATGGACTGCTGGAAGTACAAGGGATAAAATGGAGGACGAAATTGCACTTCAAAGGGCGGAGATTGCATCTCAACGGGAAGAGATTGATAATCAACGGGAAGAGATTTATAATCAACGGAAGGATCTCAGACTTCTACGTGAGGCAGTAGAGAAGATACATGTGTCGCAAGCAGTAGCAGTAGCAGTTACATCCGACTTTGAAAGGACTGAATGTGATCGCAGTACAAATGCACAACATATGGAACAGGACGATCAGGTTTCAATTTCAATAATGTGTTAGGCAGAGGAGATCATGCAAGAGCAAGAGTTGAAAGCAGCAGCAGCAGCAACTACGTCATCCACAACCATACTTCAATGAGCTCTCTACGAGATCATGCCTACGAACATTGCAAGATACTGGTTACGATACTGACGCAAATGAGTGCTGAACAAAGAAAAGAATGAAATGAAAGCAGGACGAGAACTCTATAAACTAATCAAAAGGAGATTACAATGCCCTGTGCCTGTGAGATGAGTGATGAAGAGCAGGAGCAGGAGAAGAGGAGTCACACGGAGCTTCACCCGAACCTGAAGCAGTCTCCGAATGTGAGGGTTGCGGGTTTGCAATTTGTGTTGTCTTGCTACTATCATATCCACTAGTTTCATTATAATGATAAATGCACCATCATTATGCATAATCCTCCATTCCATCAGCAGAATCATCTATGATCTGTACTTCTTCTTGGCCACTAAGTATTGGGCTTGTCTTCCTCCAGCGAAGTCTCTCGTTTTCTTTCATGTGGATACCTTTGCTTTGTTAACTGGGTAATGATTATTCGCCATGGTTGTCATCAGGCAAGCTCTTCCGAGTTGATTCCTTAGTTCCTTGTACTTGTACAATATTTGTATAATCAGTTATCAGTTGCGGTTGCGTGGCAGTTGAGCTTTCAGCTTTCAGCTTTCAGCTTTCAGCTACAGCTACAGCTACAGTAGCCGCCTCCTCCTCACATTCCTCAGCTGAACCTACGTTGTCTTCCTGTCCACCACTTTCGTTTGGTGCTAGCTTGATATTCTTCTTGGCTTGTCTTGCTTCATCTCTTCTTTCGGTTCATCATTTCGCTCTTTTCCCTTCCCTTTTCTTCCGATTTCATATTTTGTATTTTTTGGAGTCACCGATGTTGCGTTGCTGTTGCTGCTATTTTACTACTGAGCGACGGTGGTAGTAGTATCATTAATAATAAACAACCATGGACAACCAAGACGACCCATCACGAAGAAGAAAAAAACGGGTCGAAGAGTTGGAAAATGAAAACCGTCGTCTCCACGATGGTGTTGTCCGCTCGCTCGTCCAATCGAATGATTTGATGGCACGTGAATTGGAGCAGTTAAAAAATCGGATGCGTGCTTTAGAGGCCGGAGGTGATGGTGGTGCTGCCGTTGCTGCCGCTGCCAGTGGTGGCGGTGCTGCTAGAAGTGAGACTGCAGCTGCCCCAACTACAATTGTGAACAATTCGAATGAGGGCCGAACAAAGTCCATCAAGTGGGCAGAAGAAAAGATAGATCGAACGTCAACCAAGGCATTATTAAATACTCGTGGACTTGATGATTCCGATCATGCGGTTACAGCCAACACCAACAATAATGATCCTCCGCCCATGAGGAAAATTAAATTTGTGGATCACATCATTGAAAATCCACAAGATGTGAACACCACCAACAACAATATCGAAGATGACGACGCAGCAAGTTTCGATTCATCATCCAGCTCATCCTCCTCTGAAGTCATCGCCTTCTCTGGATGGGCACGTGTCTTCTTCCAAGCACGTCATCATCGTGCCTCGACTCAAATCACCAGCAGTGCCACCACAACTCCCTCCCAAGACACATACCTCCACCTTTCCATCAGCTCCACATCAAATGTATTGCGAATCTCCGATACAGATGACACCAACAACAACAACTCCTCATCCTCTAAAAACGACAAAAAGCCACCATTAATTGATCCACCCATCCCCCTCAAATACTTTCATGCGGTCAAAGTCCCCGGTTCACATTCCGGTGCGGCCCTATTCCTCAAAAATGATACCAGACGATTACGAAAATACATCTTTCGATTCGAATTTGTCAATCGATCCGTCCATCAACCACCACAACGCTACATTCAATTCCTACGAAGTGGAAAAGCTGCCAAAAAGAGTATGAGGAGTATTAACAAGATGAAACGTGCCTTCAAGGGGATGGGGGGTGAAGAACGAAAAGAGAATATGAAGGAGGATAAGAAGAAGGCGACTGATGCCTTTGCGGCACATTTGGGGACTTTGGATGAATTGTTACGTGAGAGTAATGATTTGGCCGATCGATTTGTGGAGTGTGTGAATGAGAGGAATGAGGAGGAGGAATTGATGATGAGTCAGGCTGCGGCGGTGGGGAGTGGTGGGGCGAATGGTGGTGCTGTGGGTATCAAGCGTTCACGGCCCCCTCCCCCTTATTGGGGGAGTGGGTTTAATCGACCTAGTACCAATGATCAAGATGATGATATTGAATCGGATAGTGATTTTTCGGATGATGATGAAGAGTTGTACTATGATGATGATAATGATGATGAAACTTTGTTTGATAAGGTGCAGGTTTCGACGGAGCAGACTTTGGAGACTTTGTGGAATCAAATTGTGAAGTAAGTGTAAGTTAGGATAGTCATAGGAATCAGTTTGTGGTGAGTTAACATTTAATGCTTAGATGTGATAGCAATGTGATGGGAATGACAGCATAAGTAACTGATTCTTCCAGTTACATTTGAACGAAAAGAACACTTGGTGAACGTGATTTTCAGCTGGTAGGACTTTTTCTGCCTGATATCTTCTTTCCCCGGCCACTGCTTTAATGTTGTTTCAACATTATTTAATTCAGCTGCACGCTTCTTTCAGGCTCCATTTTGATGATTAAAACTACGTCACACACTGCCACAAGACCAGACTGAAAGTATCAGACCTCCGTCTGATCCTCCGGGACGCTTCTTCATTCTTGTACATGTTGCTAGCTCTTGAAGCACGCTGATTAAGTTGGGTTCCAGTTGCAAATCTTACCCAATGCAATGCATCGATTCTATTGCGATGTGCCCCGTGCCTTTATGCACACTCCATCACGCTTAACATTGTTTGTGCATTCTTCGCTGCTACATAGCTTGGTCTTCGCAACGTGCCTTTTGCACACTCGTCCCTGTTTAACATTGTTTGTACATCCTCCGCTGCGACATCGTCTCACCTTAGCCCCATGCTTGATGCACACTCCTCCTTTCTGAGCTTGATTCATACTTAGTTCACTGCTGCATCGCTTGGTCTTTGCCCCATGCTTGACGAACACTCCTCCTTGTTGAGCTTGATTAGTGCATCCTACCGCGCTACATCGTTTACGCTCGATCTGTGTCCCATGGTTTGAGCACACTCCTCCTTTCTGAGCTTGATTCGTGCATCCTTCACTGCTGCATCGTTTGATCTTGCACCGTGCTTAACGCACACGTCACCTGTCCGAGCTTGACTGGTGCATCCTTCACTACATATGTGACAGCATAATTCTCGCACCCAGCAGTTTGATCTCGGCTCCATGCTTAATGCACACTCCTCCATTCTGAACCTTATTCATGCATCCTTTACTGCTGCATCGTTTCTCCTTGCTCCGTGTTTGATGCGTATTCCTCTTTTGAAGACTTTATTTGTGCATCCTTCACTGCTACACAGTTTGACCTCTGCTCCACTCTTTAACTTTAATGCACACTCCTCCTTTCTGAACCATATTCATGCACCTATCAGCAGAACATTCATATCTGTACTTCTTTTTGGTCATCTTTTTCCTAGGCCTATTTGCATCCGAGGAAGACTCTTGCTATCTTCTTTTCCCAGCACGTTGCGTTGTTCTGGACTCGCAATCGACTTTTTGCCCTGAATGTTTGCAGAGCAATCACATTTTTCTTAGGGTCGTCGTCCTCCAACGAAGCTTCTCGTTTTCTTCGCTTCAAAGCAACTTTGCGCTATAATGGCTGGGTAGCGATATCCACCCTGGCTGTCAGCAGGCGATCTCTTCCGAGTTGAAAATTGATGATGAGTTGAAGAAGTTGTTGTCTTCTTTTCCTCGGCAGCTGAGGTCGCCTCTGAATTCCTCAGCTGAAACTCTCTGTAGCTTCCAGGCGTTGAGGAAGTCTGATGTGGCCTATTAGTCGGCGAGGCAGCGAGCTGATGTTGGTGTTGGCCCTTGAAAGCTTGACGCAAAGTCATTTGCCTCACATACAAATTCAAACAAGGAAGTATCTTCATTGGCTCCATGCTCAATGTTGGCCTTGGCTCCATGCTCAATGCACACTCCTCCTTTCTTAGCTTTGTTTGTACATCCTTCACTGCTGCTGCTGCTGCATAGTTCCTTCTTTGCCCCGTGCTTGATGCATACTCCTCCTTTTGAGCAATGTTAGTGCATCCTTCGTTACGTTGTTCTGGACTTGCAAGCGACTTTTTGCCCTGAATGCTTGTTATCAGGTACTCTCTCCCGAGTTGAAGTACGATGGGTCTGGGGTCTGTTCAGGTAGGTATGGTTGATGTCTTTTTGCTCTCGGCAGCTTGGGCAGCGGCCGCCGCCGCCTCTGCCTTTCTCAGCTGCTCTACCTGTAGATTAAAACACCTGTGTCGTCATCTCTTTATCGTTTGGTGCAAGTAACTTCTTTGAGTGGCGCTGCTTTGTTGACATGATGTTTCTCAAACATCAACATCATGACCAAAAGTGTTGGGCTGATGGGGCGTACGTGGGAGAGGCCTCTCTCTTTTTCTCCACTTCTATTCTGTTCAATGGTGGTCTGCTCTGTACTCTTACCAATACTATGTATGCTGTCAGAATGAAAGATTATCATAGCTGCGCAGCGCCAAGCTCTAGAGGCTGATGCTGATATAGCTATGGTGCTCGATAAAAGTTTGGAACTGGTGAAGGAACATATCTACCAGTTACATAATCTACAATTCAAAACAGCAAACAACAAAATCAAACAGCTCGAACAAATTGGCACGTTTCAAACGTGGCTCGGCATAACTATCACTCTAATCTTTGTTCTTCTTCTTCCTCTTCTTCTTTCCGTCTCGTCTTTTCTTCTTCTCAGTGTTTCCTTCTCCATCTACAGTAGTTTCACCATCAGATGGCTCTTCCAATCCCTCACTCTCAACTGTGACGATACTGATAGCATCAACATCAGTCCAAGAGCCTCCAGGACAAGCACTGCTAGCAGCTGCACCACTCTGACTGTATCTAAAGACACCGCGAACGGCTTGAACCTTATTACTATCCGGAAGTTCATAGGTTGCCGTGATGGTATTGTGGCCTCCTCCGCTTGGCTGCTTGGTAGTAATAAACTCCCATTCAGGATCGCTTGCATCTTCTGCATACCAAAGATCGAGGTAATCTTTATCACCATTTCCCCAGGCATATACTTTAACAGAGATTTGGACTTCTTCTCCCGCTTGAAATCTGTTCCCACTCAATGTTTTGAGCTCGATAGCTTCAATGGACTCATCATCTTCGTATGCACCACCATTTCCATCAACGCAATCATCCATGGAGTTGGGCGTGTTTGACTCGGGCTTTCCTGAAAAGGTACCTCGACCTTCCAAAAGATTCCCACTTTTACAGTGGCTGGTGAGGCTAGAACATTTGGGGCCGCCAAGTTCTTCGTCATACTCTGCAACTTCGGGTTCAAATGTCGGCGGAGGAGTAGTAGGAGGTGACGGAGGCTTCGTCGGTGCGGGTGTTGGCTCGCTTGTTGGTCCTGCTGGTGGAGGTAAGGCAACACAATTACCTCGAGTAGAAACATGCTGTCGCATCTTGTGAGGGACACGTTGGGGATCAGTAGAAGTTTTTGTATTTCCCAGCTTATTGCTCCGTTTCCAGTTGGATAATTGGCTTTTATTACCACTGCCTTTGTACTCTCCTCCAAAGGTGTATTCTACCTTGCGGAATCCTCCACACATGTGACAGTAACTCATTAGTGTAGCACTATCATCTTCAAGTGTGTAGTCGGGACATTCCGAATTCTGCATACAAGGATCAACTGCGGGGGAATACCCATTGAATGTATGACCTGAGTTGAAGTTATGCCTGGAAAAGATAGAGATGAAATATTCATTTGAAATTAGCAAAGGAAAAGAAAGAGACGAAGAGGCGATGAAATACAAACAGGCAGCTACTACTCACCCTATTTCATGCGTAAATACCATAGAATCCCAAGTCACTCCTGCGTTCATGTTGATATAAGATCCTTTTATACTAGTAGACACACCAAACCCATAGTTCTTGTTGCAAAGCACGCCAACGTACGCAATTCCACCACCCAAATCTTTGCCCGATAAAACATGATGAAGATCTACATTGGGGTTTGACCACTTGTTGCCTCCCCATGTATTCCTAACGATTTTGAGTCCATCACTCGCACTCTTGATGTTATTATACCTTCCAGTTTGTTCCATTTGAAAGACGTGAAGATGTGTATCAACTCTGTTGCAAAAATGGATAAGATTGGATTAGTTCAGAAATTGAAGAGAGCAAGAAATGCATTACTTTCAGTTGGACTTACTCATTCTCATAAATTTGGTTGGCCATAGTCACAAGTGAGTTGATATAGGCGTAGGCCTTCTCAAGAGTGCCTCCATTGTTATCAACCAACTTTTGATCGAACTCAATGTACACATCAACTTGGTAGCTGTAGCCCACATTGGCATCTTGGAGCTGACGTCGTTTGCCGATTTTACTCACATCTGCGCCACGGAGAGACTTTCGTAGGTTCTCAAAGGAGCCCGGTAGGTCATTTCCATCGAGACCGTGATCATGATCATGTTCATGATGATGATGATGGTCATGGTCGTGATGATGGTGGTCATGACCATCCTCCTCCAGATGGCGATGACGCAATGGATCCTCCTCATGTTCCTCAGCCACAGTACAAGCCCATGCCGGAGGTACAAACTCTGCCTCCTCCTCAGCAACAATTGACCGTCCCTTGCTTTGATGAATGTGCATCGCTTTCGAATCCTTCTTTTGGACAATCCCATTGGTTTCACCAGTCTTGTGATCGACAGAAATGAGGGCCATGGTGCCGGATTCACGATCTGTGGAAGATGGAACGAGGAGTGAGTAGGCAAGCTCGCCCATACGCACGAGGTTGCCTTCTTCATCACGAATCAGTGTGTCAGCGGTAACGGCCGGGGCGGCTACATTCACATCAAAGGAGAATGTAGACTCATCTATGGATGCTTCCACGTCTGGTGGTAGAATGGCATCCTGCCCAAAGTCCATGTGAGATGCCGAGATGGTGAACGTAGCCTTTGCGTCGACGGCATCTGAATCTATAGCGGAGGCAATGTCATCCCACGGTTTGACAGTACGGACGATACTGGCGATGGTGTTGTCGGAATCATCCTGAGCATTGACGATGGTTAAGTAGGTTGTTGCCAAGACGATGGCGATGGAGAGATTCTGGAATATCATCTTGTGGGGCCGTTGTGTAGGTAGCGAACGTAGACTGATGAGCGATTGACAGAGGCGGAGATAGCAGCTGATGCAGAGAGGAGGAAGAGCTGCAGCGGTGTTGCGTAACCTTGTTGTTACTTGCGTTCCTAGTTGAAATTATGATAGTGAGCACTATCTTAGCGCAAAGGGTGAGTGCAACGAGGCGGTAAACGGCGGTGAAATCGAGAATGAGTGTCGTCGGGGTTCACATAAATCTCATTTAAATGTCTCCTTTACAGAGAGGGCTACCATAGAGCGCAAGAGGGCTTACCCTCTAACTGGGGATGCTGTAATTTCTTAAAGAGAGCATAAAAGAGAGGGCTTATTGTGCTATCCCCCTTAACCAGGGTTTGCCCCCTCTCACACTACTAGCTCACATTTTTTAGCTCAGTTGCCCGTTCACCCAAACTGGTAAGTTCTCACGAGAAAATTGAAACTTCCCTCCACCTCCCAGGCACCTGCCTTTTGATGAAGTAGAAGCACACATCAAGACCCTGCTGTTAGCCTCTACATAATTTGGGGGGTAGTAATATTATCTTCTGCTTCTGCTGCGTCGGTGTCAGCAACACCATCAGGCAAAAATATCAGCTGATACTCAGGCGAGGTCCGCATTCACTCTGTGATCATTGACACAACGACGATTGAGAATATTATGACGGTGAGCGGTGAGAAACAGAATGAAACACAGTTTAACGCTGTCGCTACTGTATCTAAAATGATAATTGAAGACATAGGTGAAATGCGTATGATGGATCAGATCATCTCAAATTGTGCATTCTCTGGGTAATCATTGTGGAGTCTCTTTGTCAAAAATGTGAAGAGGTGCATTTGAATTATTTCTTTCCTGACCCGTGCCTGCAGCATACTTCTCGTTGTCTAGCATGTTTGTGCACCTATAACTGCTATGCAACCTGATCTTTTACTTGTGCTTGATACACACTCTTCATTTTGTGACGACTTTTCACTGCTGCATAATTTCATTTGCTCCATGTCGTTTCAGTTTCATGCACGCTCCTCCACGCTTCACCTTCTTTGTAAGCAAGTACACCCTTCACTACTGCAGAGTTTGATCTTTACCTTTACCCCATGCTTTGCGGTACTCCTCCTTGCACAGCTAATTTGTGCATCCTTTTTTGGTGCATATTCTCCTCTAATTTCACCATGTTTCATGCACACTCCTCCTTTCTAAGCTTTCTTTGTACATCCTTCACTGCTGCATCATTTGTGACCTGCCCCGTGCCAAACACACACTCCTCTCCTTTGACGGATTTGTTTGCTTGAGCATCCTACGGCAGCCTACGCTGCTACAACGATTTGTCTTTGCCCCGTGCCTAATACCCACACACCCCTTGATGACAATATTCGTGCCTAACTCTAACTCAACTCTCACATAAACTACTTAATCAAAGTCAAAGATAAATCAAGTTCAAAATGAAATTTACTTCCGCTTCCTCCACAACTGTCATCTTCATTCTATTAACTGCTGCTGCTTCTGCTTCTGCTTCTGCATCATCTGCATTTGCAGAAGGGATCGAAAGCAATATCATCCCAGTAGATGATGAACAAGGAGCTCGTCGCGCTCTCGCATAAGATGTCGATCTCAGGACACAAATGATGAGAGGAGACGATGAAGAGTCAAACAAAAATGTGGCACCAGATTTGTTAGGTGCAGTTGAGATCGGCTTCACCATCGCCAACCGTAAAACAAAGACGCAATGTACGAAGTATGGCCAAAACACCTGCGAATGCGAATCGATCTACAAGGATTGCAATAAACAATGCAAGTGGAATAGTGGCGGAAACATTTGTGCTTACAACTCTCCTGTTCCTCCACCACCTGGTCCTTCACCACGCAGTCCTACTCGCAAGCCCACACGTAAGCCCACACGAAAGCCAACGAAGAAACCTTCACCTTCACCTCCATCTCCTACGCCTGGATCAAACATTTGCACTCGTTCTCCTGATTACTCGTGCTACAAGACCGGGCAACCCGAGTGCTGCAGCTACAACGGCGGCCGTAACTGCCCAAGCTACGATACCATGTGCAACAACTATCCCGAGGGATACACAGGATGGGACTATTGTGCATATCAGCCAGATTACAAATGCTATCCCAATGGCGGTCGTCCATCTTGCTGCTTCATGAGTGGAGGTGGGACGATGAACTGCCCCATTCGTCAACCACCTTGTGAGAAGAGCCGCCGTCGCCTGAGGGGAAACAGTGACGAAGACAACTAGAGAGTAGTGTAATAATACATTATAACTGTGAGCTAGAGATAATGATATGATATCCATCTTCTATCTAACTAATCTAATCTGTCTAGGTCTCCATGTGACGATACTGTTTTCCAGATCGCACTCCCAACTCTAGAGAGTAGCAGAGAGCAGCACTAAATGCCCTGTGAATATATCACTGCCATCTAAATCAACCACAGTATCACCAAAAGCCACAGTTGAGAGTTGTAGGTAAGTGAGCGATGGAGAAACAAGAGCAAGAGCATGCTTACTGACAAAATGACAGCACATTTATTGCCAGATCAACCACGCTATAATATCCACAAACCACAAACCAGCCGCCGCAGACACTCTCAATCATGAAAATCGCATGGTAGTAGCATCATTTTTGCCCTCCCTCTCTCTCCATTTGCACTCACCTTCGCGGCTCTTATCACTATTTGAAAATAATTCCTTTTGCAGTCATTTTCACGTAAAAATCAGTGAGGAAGAGATAGAGAAGCAGCCAGTCACACAAATAAACATCTTCTTCCTTCGCGCTGTTCAACAAAAACACGTGTGAGATAGCTGCAACTATCATTAGCCCAACAACTCCATAACACGCAGGAATTTCGTTCTTCATCGTCGTTATCATCATCCAACTATCAACAGTCGCACGAATAATAATTCATCAGCAGGCTCCGTCTCAACTGACAAACGTTCACAACTTCCACCTGAAAAGTTAAAAGTTATCTTCCAGCAGCACAATAATGTTATCCTCCTCATCCTCCACCAGACCAGTGGACGAAGACACCACCAAATACAACCCACTGCACAAATCAGCCGAGGCAGATAAATTCCAAATATTCGAGCAATGGCTACGTGACAATGGGGCTCAGTTTCCTCAATTGGAGTTGCGCCAATATGACAAACAGAACGACACTACGAATAACAACCATGAAGATAATGAGGGACTATGTTATGATACTATCGACAATGAAGCCGAAGAGAAAAAGGACGGAGGTGCGTCTGATATGGGTCAATCTGCTGACAGTGTGGCCATGATGTCCCTCGACAACAACAGCGATGCTACTGCTATCGACGACGGATCCAATGAAATGCGCAGTGTACACGCCACCTCCAACATCCCCCCTCAAACCGTCTGTGTCTCAATTCCCAAATCATGCCTCATCACTGTAGAAATGGGACAACAAACTCCCATTGGCAAGTCAATTCTACACTCTGACGTCGAACTAGATGCACCTAAACACATCTTTCTCATGATCTACCTCTTATGGGATAGAAAAGTCAACGGATCCAAATCATTCTTTGCACCCTATTATGATATACTACCCCAAACATTACGCAACATGCCTATATTCTGGAATGCACAAGAATTGCAATATCTCGAAGGATCCCACCTCCTAACCCAAATCAATGATCGATCCGACGCCATTCGTGAAGATTACGAACGGATATGCTCCATATCACCACACGACTTCCCCACCATTGCTTCTTTGGAAGACTTTCGATGGGCACGAATGATAGTCTGCAGTCGCAACTTTGGCCTATTGATCAATGGTCATCGTACCTCGGCATTGGTCCCACATGCCGACATGTTGAATCATCATCGTCCACGTGAGACGAAGTGGACGTTTTGTGAGGAGAGGCAGTGTTTTACTATTACGACATTGCAGAGTATTCAGGCGGGGTGTCAGGTGTATGATTCGTATGGGCAAAAGTGCAATCATCGGTTTTTGTTGAATTATGGATTTTGTGTCGAGAGGAATGTGGAGGTGGATGGGTTTTGTCCGAATGAGGTTCCGTTGGAGTTGGGGTTGGATGGGTTTGGTGGGGTGGTGTTGTTTGGGGAGAGTTTGTTGAATGAGGGGGGATTCTTTGGGGGTGAGTCGAATAAGGAGTGTAGGGATAAGAAATTGGCATTTTGGACGAGGGGGGAGCATGGTGGTTCGCACATGTTTGGGGGAGGGGCGGGTGGATTGGGATCGAGTTTTAATGCACTTGCTGCGGCTGTGAGTGCTTCGTCAATGTCGGGGGAGGGAGGGTCATCATCATCATCATCGTCGTTTTCTTCAAGGAGGGATTTGTTACATGCCATGATGGATCCTGGTACGGCATCATCATTGAGGGAAGCTTTTGACAGATCACCATCATCTGCACCCTCGTCTTATCGACATGCTGTTCGACATGTCAAGCGTGTTCGTGTTTGTGTATCCAACAATGAAAATACTCGCATCTTGTTTAGCATGTTGAGAGTGCTCGCGTGCAACTCCGCTGAAATAGATCACATTAGCAGGCTGGGAACATATTCGTCAGGACCCAGTACCGCAGCGCAACGATTGTTTGGCCTTCCTGTCACTGGAGCTCCGGGGGGACAACCCTCGTCGAGCTCGACGTTACGAACCTGTCGTGATATTCGGTATCCCATCAATCCATACAATGAACGTCGCGCCATGGAACTTCTTCTTGATATTACTGGTCGTGCTCTCTCTAAATATCCAACTTCGTTGGCCCAAGACAATGCCGATTTATTAGATGAGACGGCTTATCCAAAATACAGTAATAAGCGCAATGCCAAATTGCAGGTACGGGGAGAAAAGGAGGTGTTGCATCATTTTGCTTTGTGGGCACGTACTGCAATGCATGTAATTGATATCATCTTGCATGAATTATCAGAAGAAAGGAAGGCTGACAATGGGGGCGCACGTGCAACAACTGCGGCTCATAATAACGAGGAGTTGGAATTTGATTATGTCATCCAGGCCATGGAAGATGACGATGATTGCCACTTCACCATTTTGAGGTATTGTTCGGATGTCCTTGGTGCAGTGAGGAGGGATGAGTTGGGGAAGCATCCATACTAGAGTGGTGATGGCAACTGAACAAATAGAGAATGAACGTAAGGTAGATCGATTAGGCAGAATACGTACAGTAGATTCATCATTTATTGCGATACGAGTAGATTCATCGTGTGTATTGCGATACGCCCCGTGCCTCCAGCACAATCCTCCTTTAACGGCTCCATTTTGTGCACCCTTCTTCGTTGCATCGTTTTCGTGTGACACTTGTCCAATGCATCACACACATTCTTTTTGGCCACCCTTTTCCTCGGCCGCTTCTCCTAAACTTCTGATTTTCTCCTTTTCGAAACAATGTTGCGTTGTGGACTAGCATCGATTCGTTGCCCTGCCTGTCATGAACCGAAATCTCCCGAGTTTAAGTTTAAATTCGATGATGGGTCTGTTCAGGTATGGTTGACGTTGATGTCTTTTTGCTCTCGGCAGCTGGGCCGCCGCCGCCGCCTCTGCCTCCCTCAGCTGACTCTCTCTGTGGATCAAGGCACCCACATCGACCTTCTCTACAGCACTGTCGTTTGGTGCTGTCATTTTCATACTTAGCATTAGCATGGCTCCCTCCTCACGTGCTCAAGCGAGCTAATCTCTCGCTCATTCAATGGCTATCTGAACTACTTTTGGACGGAACACAGCGATATTGTATGATGTTGTCAACAGTGTCTAATGGAGCATGGAGCTGACATGTATGTACGTACTTACTTGTGTCTTGTCTATTGATGTGTTGACAAGCTGCCGATGGAACAGCATCCTTTTAATGCTTGAGGGCATCATAAAGAAGAATGAATCTGATATAGCAGAAGGCAGAAATGATTTAGACGATGCAACATAAATTATACTATCTAAGGCTACCGGACGTCATATAGTCCAGCTCAAGACTATAACACTTAACACAACACGTAACACACTGACACTTCCATTTAATACCATTTGCGTGGTGCATGTACAATAGGCGCAACGCCATCCGTAGTACCCCATGTGCGAAAACTAACCAGGTTGAAGCACAGATTGGCCTCATCCATGCGAGGAGATGGTTTGAAGTTTGCTGTCCCTTCTACCTCCATAGATACTGAAAAGATTCCAACGCCTCTGTGGATACGTTGCTGAGAAGAATGTGAACTCACATCTTGAACGGTTCCAATACGTGAGAAGGACATGTCTCCTGCAGAGGCTTCCTTTTCCTTTGCAGCCCAGAAGCTTGGCTTAGGCTGTCCGCTCTCATGATGCATCTTGGCCTCGATCGCCACCGTATCACGATTTGGATCGAAGACGGTCCCTTCATCGGATACATCCCATCCTGTGCCGAACTTCACATAAGATTTGAACTTATCGAATGTAAGTTGCGGTAGGTAGACATACACCCATGATTTGCCATAGTCTTTCAACATGGGCTGGCCATGCTTGTGTACAAGCTTTGGGGCGAGATCAAGACAGACGTCCATGCCAATGTAGGCAAGGTTGCATTGATCGCCCTTGATGTCGTAGGTGAAATCAAGATCGCTAAACCACATCCTGCTGTTGCCGAGACGAGCTAGGTTGGTGCTGTTGAAGCGGACTCTTGGATCGACGCGTTGATAGCCGAAGTGATCTTGAAGGTCATCAAATACATGACGGAGCGCCTTGGCTTCTTTCTCGGACACGGTGTTGCCTCGCCACTGTGTCATGGTGCTAGCGGCGTCGGCGATGGTTTCCTCATCATCTCTTGATGCCACCGGGTCGTTGTGATCAGCAGCATTGTTTCGGGTGACATTTGGTTGGGGTGCAGTCATCTTAGGGTAGGCCGAGTGATGAGATGGAACCTCGGCACCGGCACCGTAGGTGTTCTTCTTGTAGTGCATCATCATGAGTGCTCTTGCTCTTCATAAACATAAATACTTCTTATGGATGTATCATGTATCATTGATGTTTACGCTGTTGTGATTGGTTGGGTTGAGATTGTTTCACAGTCACAGGTTCAGGAACAGGAAGCCTCGCCAGTGATGGGTAAAAGACATATATAAAACGGTTCTTAGGAAGACAACAACTCCCACTTTCTGGAATATACTGGACCATGAGACAGTAGCCCTTCGCCAAATTATTAGTCAATATGTGGAGTGGTTTCTCGATTCTCGGCCCCCGTATGTGCGTCAGCTCTCTTATACATGTGTTTTGAGTCCCAACGCGCATAACAATGTTTATTTAGATCTAAATCATCTGATTTCGACTCTTGCTTTTACTGTTGTTCCACGCGAAGAGGGAACATGAGTTTCGAGATTACGGTGTACATACATGTCTACATAACATAACCTACTGTAGGCTTGAGCAAAATATCTAAGAAGAAGAGCAGTGTGGGGCGAAGATGAAATTTTGCAGCAGTGAAGGATTGACCCTGTTCCATAAGCTCCTCAGCAAAATAATGTGAGATCTTGTGCCGTAAATAATTTTGGCCCCCACAACCGACTTCCGTCACAATGATGATGTATGTCTTATCAACCCAAAATTAGATGAGGACAGTAAGTGATACA
Organism: Skeletonema marinoi; assembly: GCA_030544225.1. NCBI lineage: Eukaryota > Bacillariophyta > Thalassiosirophyceae > Thalassiosirales > Thalassiosiraceae > Skeletonema > Skeletonema marinoi. The sequence continues at coordinate 1,133,429 of CM060493.1, forward strand.
TTACTTTAATATAATATCAATCTAGAGCTGAGCTATGCGTTACGTGTGCTCTTTCCTTAAACGAGAAGTATTGGTTTGGTCACAAATGAGATGGTCAATCCTCGCGAGTCGGCATTCGGCAGATGACTATGTGCTGCACGCAGCTGAGCTTGAAGTAAACACCCTTTGGTAGCAGGAACCGCCTTTCACAATGGAGTTGTCGTATTTCTTATGTTTGCCGCTTTAGGATCGCAATGGAGGTTCTCTCCCTCACCTACTCGCCTTCTAACTCTCGGCTCCAAAAGTGTGTTACAATCATCCGAACCTCGCAAACCGACACTCCTCTCTGATACATGTCAGAACCAGCACTTCAACATTCCTTTACAGGAAAATCTCCCAGACAGTTGTTGTAATGGACGCTCATTTGTTTCATTTCAGGCAGTCAAGTAGGGCAAAGACGGTATACCAACCCTCCTCCCCTAAGCTCCACAGCCACCAGATAGACATCATCTTTGATCCTCATGAGTTTGCCCACAGTACACTGCTTCATCATATGCCTATTTATTGTAGTATGCGCATTATTTCACTTCAGATTGGGTTGTAGTATGATGTTTCAAGTGCCTCTAAGATCTACATGCCACTCTCCCATTATTGTTATATCAACAGTAAGCTCATACCATCATCAACCTCTTCCACCAACTTCTATGCACTGCAACACCCCAGCACAACTTTTACATTACATACATAATGACATTCTCAACTCTGATTCTTCAATGATGGTTGTTATCTCCCACTTTCCCCATACACTGATTCTGCTGTAATGCACGAGTAATAACGCTTTCGTCGTATGATGAACGAGCTGCGTCGCCTCTCCACCGCAATACACCCATCCAACACACCAGAAGTTGTTTTATCATCAATCCATATTATTTTGTTGTTTCTGAGAGCCGTGGGTGCCATGGATTGCCTCATAGGTTACGTTACGTACCCCCGATGTTGTTGTTATTTGTCTCTCTAGTGTCTGAATCGTACGCATTGATGACAGTATGAAAGAACATTCCACCGCCTCTATGGCAGAAGGTACACGCAGCACGTGGCCGCTCAAAGCCTCATTGCAACAACGGTAGTCCCCCTATTGACGTTGTTATTCTCCCCTCCCATCAAGTCGGTTGTGCCGATATAATGACAAAATAACGCCGCGTCGATTTGGAATAGATGATCTGTAACGGCGACCCTCACCAAGAACACTCCACCAATTCGTATCATAGCATTGAATCGTCAATTGATCGGTTTGCAGGGTTGTAGAGGTGCATAGATTCCACGGATATGTTGTTGTGTAGGTGGCGATTTCGTTTTTTTAGCACCAACGGACATAAGATGTGTGAAGGCACCGAAAATAAGGGTAGGTGCACAAGATAGTTCGTTCTTCGCTCATCATCGTTCGATATTGACCCACCACGGTTGGCGGAGGCGGTTTGGGGTGGTATATCCATCGGTGGTGCATGGGCATAGGGGGGTTGGGGTCGCCATTGTCCGTTGCTTTTTTGTGTTGAGGTGGTTCAAAAATTATTTACGGCGCAGGAGAAGCGGGGAAGCTTATGGAACAGGGTCAATGCTCAAACATTGTCGTGAAAGGAGGAGTGTGCATTAGGCATGGAGCAAGTCGCAAGCATGAGCAGTGAAGGATGCACAAATCATAGATTTAATGGAGCAGTGTGCATTAGGCATGGGGCAAAAGTCAAGCGATGCAGCAGCGAGTACAACGGTGTCGTCATCGGAGGTTTGTGCGTTAAGCATGGGGCAAAAAGGGAGCGATACAACAGCGAAGGATGTACAAATCGAGCTCAAATTGTAGATCTACGAGTAGTAGGGCTTAGAAGACTGTTTACCAAAGTAAGTTGGTGCTATTGTTACACATACTCTTAGCATGCGTGATTGATGTTGTTGATTAGTTGATTTGATTTTGGAGAATCTATGTACCGTATTTGAGTAACGTTCAAGACCCATCTCAGGAGAATAATGATTTGTACTAATTCCTACTTGCTGTTCTTTCCACTCCTCCCCCTCAAGAATCAAGAAGAGGACTGGGTCCCAGGTACGTTCCATTTTTGCCATAAAATGCATGCCGCCGGCGCCGGATGTTCCTCGTGGGGTGGAGCACGCTGACAGGAGGTGGAGTTCAGAGAGCTACGATGTTGTCAAGCAAACCAACCAACAAATCCAAGGCGGGTATTTGGGATGACGAGGAGGATGAACTAGCTGTGCTAATTTACAAATCCAGCAAGACTGCAAAACTCAGGGCGGAGACGGCTGCTGCTGCGGCTGCTGCTGCTGCAACGGAGGAACAGATGCACGTGTCGTCTGCTTCAGCGGGCCGTCGAACTTCAACTAGAAAGAGATCTGCTTCAAGTAGCAATGATGATGACAGTGCATCAGCGGGGAAAACACAAAGAAAGGCAGTGAAGAGAAAGCTCAATTCGCAAGAAGAAGGTGAGAGGGCTCAAAAGGTGGTGATAGGACGCGATGGAAGATCCAGAGGGAGATGCTCTACCGAAGGATGTACAAACGCAGCTCAGAATAAAGGAGCATGTAGGAGGCATGGTGAAATCAAGCGATGCCGTAGTGAAGGATGCACAAATAAAGTTATCAGCGGAGGAGTGTGCGTCAGTCATGGGGCAAAAGTCAAGCGATGCAGTCATGAGGGATGCACGAGTTATATCATCAACCGAGGCGTATGCACGAGACATGGGGCTAAGACGAAACTATGCAGCAGCGAAGGATGCACAAATACATCTAAGAAGAGCGGTGTATGCATTAAGCATGGGGCAAAGAAGAAGCTATGCAGCAGTGAAGGGTGTACAACCATTGCCGTGAAAGGAGGAGTGTGCATTAGGCATGGTGCAAAGAAGAAAGTTTGCAGCAGTGAGGGATGTAAAAATTTAGCCAAGTGTGGTGGAGTGTGCGTTAAGCATGGGGCAAAGGCCAAGAAATGTAGGAGAGAAGGATGCCCAAATAATGTTGTCAAAGGTGGAGTGTGCAATAGGCATGGGGCAAAGCCCAAACTATGCAGCAGTGAATGGTGTACAAACTATGCTAAACAAGGAGGAGTGTGTTGCAGGCATGGGGCAAGTCGCAAGCGATGCAGCAGCGAAGGATGTACACATTACGCACAGAGTGGAGGAGTCTGCAAAAGACATGGGAAAAAGAGAAAAACAATTCAGCAGTGAAGGGTGGTGTCCAAATCAATCTCAGAAAGGGTAGGGGGAACGTGTGTAGAAACAAGGGGAAATTTTGTATAACATAAGTACTGGTGGATGCACTACTAATCAAGTTCAGGTGAAGTTATTTTCAAAGTCAAAGGAGGAGTTTGCCTCGGGCTAAAAGGCAAGGTGTATTATGCAGTACTGGTGGATGCACTACTAATCAAGTTCAGGTGAAGTAATCTTCAAAGGAGGAGTTTGCCTCGGGCTAACCGCAATTACGCCGCCTCCTTCATTGATTCTATGCCGTGTTTGCTGCCATTGTTGTTATGCCTTGACGCACCATCGTGAATGAGGAGCTCAAGATTGTGGCAATCAAGAGCAAAGCGAGTCGTACTAATTCCTACGTATGTTCTCCCCTCGAGACTCAGATCATTTTTTGCCTCGTGATTTTCCCACTCTTTGTCAACAAGCCCTTCATGATGAGATTGATCGTAGCAGCAACCACCCTCACCACCACCATGGCAGCCTCCTCTGACCTCCTCCATGGCAGTAGATATAAACTCCTCTACAAGAGCAAGTCGGGCAAGGCAAACCAGTCAAAATCTGCCAAATCTGCGGTGCTCGGTAAATCATCCAAAAGCGCCGGAGATCAATCCTCTAATGAGGCTCTGGTGCACCGACCTTATGAGGCGTCTAAATCATCCAAGACGATTATGGAAACATTCCTTCCGCTTGATTCACCATCACCATATCCATCCATGGTGACGGTATTGCCGTCTATGAAACCATCGTCGTCTCGGCCAGTGGTGGAGGACACCAACTCCTCACCAACGGCTCTCGGCACGACTCCAACACATCGTCCATCTCGTCATTCTATCATTTCTCCTCATGTCTATGACATTGACACTGAGACGAAGCAGCCATCGCATTCTCCTATAATCATCCACAATTTATTCACGCCCAGTGATGATGATGAGCATCATGTCGATTCATCATTTGCACCAAGCACAACAACATCTTATGATGATATGATGACTTTATCACCTGCACCATCCTCCACGATTCAACCGAGTTACTCTCCTCCTTCTCCTTCCAATATGCCATCAGTTGCATCATCATTCGTGATGGATCCATCATCAGCTTCACCAGTTGTAGAAGGACATTTTGGAGGACCGAGTGTGCAAGATTCATCTACTGTTGCCCCAACTCTGCCTACTGAGGAAGATACCGGCAAGGACACGGATGGACCTACACTCAAACCTTCCCCTTCTGCCTCTCCTTCTACTATCATCACCCCTCCGACGAACAATGAAGCATCCTTCTCCTTCACTGTAACCCTATCCTCCATGACATCCTTCATTCCCTCCTCTACTCCTACCGAGTCTTTCACTCCTTCCATTTACTCTTCAACCTCCACTCCACCATCCAGTGATGCTCCCACAGCATCCAAAGAGTTGAATCTACTCAACCCCATTGCACAAGAACAAGACAAGTTTCAAGGAGCTGCGTCCCTCATGGTCATTCTGGCATGTGCCATGGCCATCATGGGTACATTGTTTGGTGTGTTCAAAGTGATGAAGAAGGATGAGGAGAGTGTACTGGATGAGTATGGCGCACAGCTTGCTGGTGCTGCGGCGTTTGATGCGGATGATATTGGTGAGGTGAATGTTGAGGGAGGAGGTGGTGGTGTGGATAGTCATTTGCAGCTTGTTACTGACTAGAGAGAGAGAGAGAGAGCCAATGTATATTCATATGAAAATTGTCCCAACAAAAGTGTGCGTGAGGGAAGCAAGGGACACACCCTCTGTTGATCGCACATTTGACATCTATCATCATCTTATAAAATAAGTCTTATAACTCGTCGTGTGTTGAGTCACCATCATCATCAGATGAAGATTCATCATCCTCTGAATGATCTCTGCTATCATAATCATCTCTGCTTTCATCGTCCGATGAAGATCCAAAATCACGCTCCTCTGGCGGAGGCATTTGTTCCACAGTTTCAACAGCAGTCGACATGGCCGTCACCAACGCCTTCTGATACGTCCATATCATATCCCACTCATAACTTGGCATTGATTTGATCAACTCTTCATCATTCTTGAATTTCTGTTCCAGCTTTAACATTCGATCCAATTCGTCCTTGAGAAACTCCACATTTTCATCAAACGGTATCTCCTCCGCCTCATAACTATAATTATCACCAAACCTCCTCACGAATAATTCACCCTTATCATCCCTATCCAAACAAAACCGAATCTCATCAAACAGCGTCTCTCCATCCTCCTCATATTGTGGTATAAACCAATTTTGAGGATAGTCTTCCACAAATCCAAATTGACTAAATAAAAAGTCAGTACCACCAAACGACTTGGTTTCACAATCCTCATACTCAATATCAAACCAACACCCATGACACCGATTGTACGAAATAATAATCTGTTCTCCCGGTGCAATGTCACGTATGGCACGCATGGTGAACGGTTTGCCCTTCTTTTTCGGCTTGGCGGGGATTGTATTCAACTTCTTGGGATCATTCGAGTGATTGTGCATATCGTAAAATGGTACCATGAGTCCATCTTCGTCTCGGGATGTTAGTTGGAAGAATGCGGCACGTGCCAATGGGGTGTCTTCCCCTCTACATATTCCCAACCACTCTTCTTCGAAGCGATCTAGGGCTTCGTATGGTGGAAGTCCCTCCCCTTCTTTTTGATCCAGAATTTTGGTGAGTAATTCTTTACCTGCCTTTGACCATTCGGATGGGATGCGTCCAGCGGGTTGATTCTTTAGATAGTTGATGTAAGGTGCGTACTTGGATTCATCTCCGAGTTGGAATTGATGGTACATTTCGTGTAGAGCATCACAGTTGGTCTTTGGAAAGAAGTTATATTTCCAGTTGTCAGGTTTCACAATTAGATCCCTGTTGAAGCAGGAGATGATAGATATGAGTGGGGCAACATTGAAAATACATATAATACATGATATGTACAATGCTATGCACAACAAAGAAACAATGCACAACATACAACTCACCAAGGAATACTACAAACAAGTTCATCCTCTTTAATCCCCTCCTCTGTCCCACCATCCTCTCCACCAACACTCTTAACAAACACTCCACGATAATTCCCCGTAGGATCCAAACCAATCCGAGCATTGGGATGAATAAATCCTCCGTTGGAAGTAATCCATTCGATTAGATCAGATCCATCGTAGGCAATATTTTTATCGTCCACGTCTTGATTTGATTCGGTAACATCAGCAGCAGGATTGTCATTAGCAGCCGCTACGATTTCTTCTGCAGATACTGTAGTGGAGCCTATCCCAATTATTGTTGTCAATACAATGCTGCTGAATGCTGCCAATGCGAGGAAACAATATCTTTGTTGTTGCATCATCATCTTTTGTCGTTCTTTTTCGGCTCAAAATACAACTGGTAACTCAATGCGACCAGGATAGTATGAAGAAGTCTCTGCTACGAGCAATCGCTCCACTCTCTTCGTGTATTGTAGTATGACCACCACAAACTAATTAAAGCAATAAGTGTTGAATGTTGATCATTCAACCGAACCCGAACGGAAACGGGAAAACGTTGGAGGAGCGCGAGAAATGAATTTGAATTTGTGACGTTACACATCCATTGACACACCCAACGATTCGTTAGCTTCTTGCTCTTCCTCTTGGTGAAGTGGTCGACTCTGTTAGTGCTCATAAAGACATTGCCTCTGACCGTCGATTGTCTGTCTATGTACACAGTTTGATACCCTTTTAATTCTACGCTCCTGTTATCGTAGGAGTTAAAATGTAATGACTACTCATTCCACTTGCACTTGCATGTTCACTGGTGAGGACAACGAAGTCATTCCTCTTGAAGCGACTCGTATCACCGCGGATGCATCGGTCAAAGAAGCCATCCATGCAGAGGCATTCCGTGAACATGTCCAATTTGTGACCGAGCTCTAGATCGGTGCACTATCTGGACCTGCCTGAGCTCATACCTCATACATGCCACCATCAGTGTCAACTCAACAAGTAGTGGCAGCAATCTATATCTATGTAATTACTATTTTCTCGCTTAAACTATCATTGTGGTTTGCATGGCTACTGTGCTATCGAGAGGATAAGAAGGATGTTACAGCATCTTTATGTACGTATTCAACGGCTTCAACTTCAGCTAGCTTTCTCTCTCAAAGAATCTGCAGCATAATTGACTCTACTTCATTGCCACCCAACAAAGAGAGACCTGCATGCCGCTGCTGTAAAACGTGGTGGAGTGCTTTTAGCTTGACAGTTACCCATCCACAATGCACTTGCAGCCGTCTTTCACGTTTTCCAATACACTAATCTTGGCATTCTGCTCTGAAATATGATGTCTGCTGACCATGAATTGAACTCTTGCGTTGCAGGTGACACCGCCTGATCCAGACCACTTGTTGCTGCCACAAAACTTGACGGTGCTACCATCAGTCAATTCAACCAAATCATCTTCTTTGTCGTGGAAGGGATCTTCCGTTGCATGAGCGTCCATGATTATGCACGTCCTTTCCTTCATCTCCTGACCATATCGATCTGTCCAACACGTCTTGCACACCGGAGACTTGCAGAGTGAACAATCCGCAATGGAAGTTTTGCAAGCCATTTTGACACGTTTCTCGTCAGCCTCAGGGCTCAGACAATAATCATCCCAAACATCAAACAGGGCCAACTTCGATTGAATCTTATCTACGTCTCCATCATTATTATTAATTGAGGGCATACCCACCCAATTGTTCTTGCTCGGACATTGTTCAGGTATTCCCCCCGAAAGCCTCCAGGCAAAATCGCGATCCCAAATTTTGATCGTATGATTTGTCACACGAGATCGACCTGTCGCACTTTCCACTAAAAGACCATTATCCAGCTCGTGGTTAGCAACACGCATTGCTCCAGGATGTGATGGCGGGTCCCCCCCGTCCCACTCAATGTCCAAACTCCAAAAGAGGTGATTGTACATGACTTGATCATCGCACTTTTCTCCACATCTATTTGCAGCCATATCAAGGAATCGTAATGTCGCTTCGGAGGAGCGAAAGAAGAGATGACCGCTACAAAACACAAAGCCATGGTCGTGATATACTTTTTTTGGATATCGCATTTCGTAAGCATGGTAGACATCATAGCCCTCTTCTACAAACCCTACCGGATCAACATGACGAGAAAAAACGTTATCAACATCGGTCAACAAGACGTGGGTCCCATTCTTCACCATCTCTCGTACAAGCTTCAACCTGTAGGCCATAATTTGCCTGAATAATCCCATTGCTGATGAAATGAAGAACGATGAAAGAACCCAGATAAATGAGCGCGCACACAACAATATTATACATCATATGCACAACTGGACTGCACGTATCCACACTCACTACGACGCTCATAATCCGGATTGTCGATAAAGCACGGCAACACTCTGTAATTCTGACTTATGAGATCATCATACAACTCCTTATCATATGCACCAATATAATGTTCTTTGTAGCCAAGCTTTGTGAGACGGTTGTACCATACTTTGGCAATTGGGGCGTAGTTTGTATCGGCGAAGCCTAATATTTTGATATCATAGTGATTATGATCGGGTGATATGTCCCACTGGCCATCAGTTGTGACGAGACCTACCCCGGAAGTGAGTTGTTGAGTATTAGTTTGTATTCTTTTTTGTACTGATGGCAACTTATTCTTGCTCCATTCCTCTACACGCGGCAGATCAATAATTTCGCTGTTGTGCTTTTGTTCCAAATTAGTTTGGGTGAGAGAATCCAATTTCAACAAGGATAGAATTTCAAAACAAATTGTAAAAATTAGGATGACCTCAGCCGAATGGGGTAATCTTCTTCTTCGCCTCTGCTGGGGTGGTGCTGCTGCTGAAGGGTCCATAGTGTCCTTGTTTTGTGGTGAAAAAGGGATGTGGACAGCTAGAGGTAGATATTATTTCAGGGTCATTGAAGATAGTACAATAAGCATGGTACAATAGCGTGGCGGATGATGAGCGAGGAGCGAGGGCGAGGAATCCACATCCATCCAACTGAAACAGCTGTGTAAATAACGAGCGGGTGTGGTCAGACTTTAACATTATCTCGAGATGTGACAGTGATGTGGCGATTTTTCCACCACCAATTTCAACAACTCCGACGAACCATGAGCGATGTACGGGAACACGTTGCTTGCAACTTCTTTACCTTTACAGTGCCCCTCTTATAATTCACAGAGTGATTCGACAGCAACAACTTGTTTACTCCGATAATAGATAGAAGAATAGAATATATTTCCACGATGAGGACTTTATAGCAGCACTATCCGAGGCTGCACAATACATTTTATACGCACGAGACTTTTCTGCATTCTCACCTACTTCGAAGTGAGTTAGTAACCACAGCATTGATAAACAATACTACTCAAGAAGAGATCACCAACACGCAGTTCATCGACGACAGATATCGCTGATTTCAGAGCAATCAACACTCTACCGACCCTTTGCTATTACAACCTACTGTACCCAACAACAAGAACAACTTCCACCGCAACAATGCTAGCCACAACAATCACCGATCCACTCCTATCCTCGCCCACACAAGTCCAACGTCACGATGATGACATGGCAGTGACATTTCCACCATCGCTTCTCGATCATGATTCTCAATTATTGGACTCGTTGACTTATTCTTCCACCTCTTGCTCTTCCGAACAGAATGACCACCACCGCCACCACGAGGAGGAGGAGGTTATCATTGAGCAAGCTCCAACAGACGACATTGAAGAGCTTGAACAAGAAGACGAAGAAGATGAAACTCCATTCGAACAACTAATGAACAGAGGCAACTACCTCCGCCAACTACGTGCTCTCGCCCTCCAGGATGAAATAGAACGTCGTGCTTCCACCCTGCTCGAAGAGGAAAAGAAGGAGGAGGATAATTTAGATTCTTCAGGTAGTGACATTCGAAATTGCAATGATGAATTCGGTCCCCACGGTCGTTTCGTTGTTTCACCTAACGTTTCTTGTGTTGTTTCTGTTTCTTCTGATTATTTGATGTCTTGTTTGAATGATGACGAAGGAGAGGAGGAATTGTGTGATCATGTTTACACCATCTCCCCTACCTCTGCTGTCAACAATGGTGAGAAGGTCAAGGTACTTGAATACAACTCGTATTTGGCTCATCAACGGTACTATGATGATTTGAAGCATGTGGATATTACCTACATGGATTATGGTGTCATCCCTCACCGCCCTTCGACCAACAATACGAATGAAGAATCTGCTTTGGAAGGCAAGGACGGTAGTAATGAATCCGACGGAGGAAGGGTAGTCATTGAACAACGCAAACGTCTTGGCAAGGGAGGGTTCTGCTGGGATGCTGCCTTTGTGTTAGGCGAGCATGTCATTGCCCACGAAGAGGATTGGAATGTTGATACTGGAAGAAAGGGTGGTGCATCCGTTTTGGAATTGGGAGCGGGTACTGGTCTATGTGGAATCATGGTTGGTAAGGCTACCACAAGTCAGGTGACCATTACTGATTTACCTGAGTTGGAAGAGTTGATGGGTGATAATGTCCGACGCAACTTTGGCCCCTCTGAGGATGCTGCTGCTGATGCTGATAACTTATCGAAAGAGGAGAGAAGCTTAATCACTCACCTTGACGGAGGAAAGGCGAAAGGAACAGTTACCAGTCGAGTATTGCGATGGGGTGTCGAGGAAGATTACTTCCTCAACAACCAAGACGAGCAAGAAGAACAAACCTACGATGTCATCATCGGAGCAGACATTGTCGCCTCCCTCTACGACCCAGTAGCATTAGCCCAAACACTCCACGCCCTTTGTGGTCCCACTACTAAAATTTACATCTCGAGTAAATCTCGTTTGGATAAGCCCCATGAAACATTTGATGCCGAAATGGCACGTTTGTTTGACCGGGTTGAGAAGAAGGTTCCTCCGTGTAGTCGATTGAAGAATCCGAATGTGTTTATTATTCAGGCGGAGGGGAAACGTGATATCGAGTGCTGACGGTATCGACGATAGATTAGGATAGAATTATTATTATAAATAGAAATAGAAGCTAGTTAGAAATATGCATAGTATAACTTAGTATATCTTGATCACACTTGTCTGTAGTGTGAGGAATGAACGACTCTCGACTGAGGATCATCACCCCGTTAGCTAATTGAGCTATTGGTTCATGAAATTGGGCAGCTCTAGTTCAGGTGGAGCTATCTTCAAATGAGGAGTTTACCTCGGGCTAACCGCAATTACGCCGCCTCCTTGATAATCCACCATGATTCTATGCCGTGTTTGCTGCCATTGTTGTTATGCCTTGACGCACCACGTGAATGAGCGAGCTCAAGATCTTGGCAATCAAGAGCAAAGTGAGTCGTACTAATTTCTACGTATTCGTATGTATACACCCCTCGAGATCATTTATTCACCAGTCTGGACTTGATTAGTAGTGCATCCACCAGTACTGCATAGTATAAACCTTGCCTTCTACACACATATTCATATTCCCCCTATCTGAGATTGATTTGGACACCCTTCACTGCTGAATTGTTTTTCACTTTCACTCTTCCCCTCAGAGCTAGTTTTGTGCACCCTTCGCTGCTGCATTTCTTGTACTTGACCTTTGCCCCATGCCTCTTGCACACTCCTCGTTTTACGACTTGATTCGTGCATCCTGCACTACTGCATATCTTGGTCTTTGCCCCATGTCTTTTGCACACTCCTCCACTATGAGCGTAATTTGTACATCCTTCGCTACTACATCGCTTGCGATTGCGATTGCGACTTGCCCCGTGTCTTTCGCACACTCCTCCTTTTCTAGCATAGTTTGTACACCATTCACTGCTGCATCGTTTGGGCTTTGCCCCATGCTTTCTGCACACTCCTCCGCTGACAACTTTATTTGGGCATCCTTCGCTTCTACATTTCTTGATCTTCGCCCCATGCTTTCTGCACACTCCACCACACTTGGCTAACTTTGTACATCCCTCACTGCTGCAAAGTTTCTTCTTTGCACCATGCCTAATGCACACTCCTCCTTTCACGGCAATGTTTGTACACCCTTCACTGCTGCAAACTTTCATCTTCGCCCCATGCTTAATGCATACACCGCTCTTCTTAGATATATTTGTGCATCCTTCGCTGCTGCATAGTTTCGTCTTAGCCCCGTGCCTGACGCACAATCCCCCCTGTGTGACATAACTCGTGCATCCCTCATGACTGCATCGCTTGACTTTTGCCCCATGCCTGACGCACACTCCTCTGCTGGCAACTTTATTTGTGCATTCTTCACTACTGCATCGCTTGATTTCACCATGCCTCCTACATGCTCCTTTATTCTGAGCTGCGTATGTGCATCCTTCGGCAGAGCATCTCCTCCTGGATCTTCCATCTCGTCCAATTATCTTCGTAGCCCTCTCACCTTCTTCTGGAGAATTGAGCTTTCTCTTCACTGCCTTTCTTTGTGTTTCCTCAGCTGATGCACTGTCATCATCATTGCTGCTTGAAGCAGATCTCTTTCTAGTTGAAGTTCGGCGGCCCGCTGAAGCAGACGACACATGCATCGGTTCCTCCGTTGCAGCAGCATCAGCCGCAGCCGCAGCCGCCTCCGCCCTGAGTTTTGCAGTCTTGCTGGATTTGTAAATTAGCACAGCTATTTCATCCTTCTCGCCCGCACTGATACCTGCTGCCTTGGATTTGGTGATTTGTTTGCTTGACATCGTAGCTCTCTGAACTATTCCACCTCCACCCCCAACGAAGCCTCCCAAATTGGAGTTTAAGCCACGGAAGTGTTTTGGCGGGACCCATGTACTATTCCTACATACCGCTTACGTAGCTACTCCGACCAAATTCGGCCGGGAACATGTTTTTTTTTACTGTCTGAACAGACTCTCCTCACAAAATAGTTAGTGTTTACTAGCAATTTTGGGCATCACTGTTAGAGACAGCATCATCGACGAAAATAACCAAAGCAAGACACTCTCTAACCCAGAATTTCACGTAGAATTCGGTTATCCCCATGGCTTGGCTTGATATTGTACGTAGGAGTCAATAGAAAGGCCCCCATTCACCACTAACAACTTTGCTATGGCCACATTTAAGGTACCTCTTCTAGGCCAGATTATCCACTGCAAAGTTCAACATAGGATCTTCATATGCATAGATGCAAATAGGCTTCATCAAATATGCCTTCACCGCAGAAAATAGTCGAGCTATGGCGACAGATCACTTTTGCTAGTTATTTTGATCATTTTGTTAGTAGTTTACTAATTTAGACGGATTTTTTTGTTAGTGCGCCAAATAAAGCGCGCTTCCGTGGCTTAAGAGCTGGTCGGGGGAGGCTTACTTATACGGCCTATTGTACTTATTCTGAACGCAGTCTGAACGCGCAGCCTCACATCTGCAAAATGGAACGGGGACCTGGGACCTGGCCTGGGACCCAGCCTCTTCTCTCGTCGTTGTGACACCTTTGCTTATCATCATCATCAGATCTTCTTCCGAAGATCTTCCGCAGCATCATCAACGCATCCTTTTGTTCGATGACCCTTCACTTGAGGTCATTGCTTCTGACATGCACTCTTTCATTCAGCTTCAGCTTCGACTTCGACTGCTGCTGTTATTAAGTTTAGTCTCCTGAGCTAACAACTGCTTACCTTCTTCTCTTCCTCTTTGTCTGTATGTCCGTCTCCCGGAAATCCTCTCTCTCTCAATCTTTTCTTCTTGTATTGTGCCCCATGCCTACTTAATGCACACTTACTTAACCTTCTTTGTTGTACATCTTATGAGTGCATCCTTCACTGCTGCAAAATTTCAAGCCGCATGCCTTCTGCATAGCACTCCTCCGATGACACACCGTTCGTACATCCTTCGCAGCTGCATCGCTTGACCTTTGCACCGTGCCTTTTGCACAATCCTCCACTCTTGGCTTGATTTGTGCATCCTTCACTGCTGCATCGCTTGAGTTTTGCCCCATGCCTAACGCACAATCCTCCTTGCACAACCATATTTGTGCACCCTTCATTGCTGCATAGTGCAGCTTTTCTTGAAGGCTGATTTCCCCCCTCTTCCGTTGATTTTCGCTTCCTCTTTGAAGCCACTTTGCTTTGCATAGTTGCCATCGATTGTACAATACCAGCTGCTGCTACGACGGTTATCTTTCGAGATGAAGTTCGACGATCCTTGTGTTTGGCAGCAGTCAAAGCTTCAGCGGCTGCTGCCTCCGCAACTGACACTCTCGATAGATGAGAGCTCCTAAATCTTCCTCGTTCCCGTCTTCCGGTGCCGCCGCAGCAGCAGATGCTAATTTGCTTCGTTTAGTTGACATGAGTCCAAGAACTTTTGTGCTGTTGCTTTGTGCTGTTTGATGTATCCTGCTATTTGCTGTCTTGCTACTTGCTAAAATGTAGGAACGATGGACAAAACAGAAGTGAAGAGTGAAGACAGCTAGAGCAGCGTGTGCTTGTCAGAAAAATGACCTCGAGTGAATGAGATTACCCATCGAAGATAGAAGATATGAATGCATGAGGAATGATGCTTGCCTACTGCGATGTGTGATGTCATGGTACTCATAGTTACCACAATACAAAGAGAAAGGCAGATGATATCTTCTATCTCTCGAGTGTTTCCCGCCAAAATCCTATGGAGCGAATCATAAAAAATCATGACGATGATGATGGCGATGATGAGGCGATGATGATGGCGATGAAGATATGATTTGAAGAACAGAGCGAATCATAAAACATCACGATGATGGCGTTGAAGATAGCCGCATTGGCTTTGTGGATTGGAGGAGTCAATGGATTTGTAGCAACGCATCAGCAGCAACCACCACTGATGAGTCGTCATCTACAAATGGCCGGCAGCGACTTACCATACGGACCACCACTGGGAGCAGACAAAAATTCTCCCGATCTAAATGGCAATTCTGCTACTGAAAGAGATGACGATGAAGACAATAATGGTGGTGCAACACTAAAGGGAAATAGATTCTCCAAATACGCTCCTGATGCTTCCTTGGACACGGCCGATTTTAGGCAGCAGCTGAAGGATAATATGAAAGCGGATCTCGAGCGACGCCGTAGGGAAGATCCAAACAGAGGCAATCAGCCGGCTAAGACATATCTTGATAATTTGTGAGAGCGTTTGGTTGTATGTCAAGAATAACAGCAAAATGATGATGCAAGAGCGGATGATTACGCATGTCTATGAAGCAATTATTCTTCGGTACTACTTCTAAATCATGCTAGAGATGGAAGACATATCTTGGTCATCTTCATCTGAGAGAGCATTTGGTTTTGGATATTATATCAACAATCATGATGATAGATGATCAAATATATACTACGTTTATGAATTTATCTGCACTCAACACTCTTGAGCGCTACTACTCAAGCCACAGTCGAACTTAGTGAAGCGCAGCTTCGTTTGGACCACTCAGCTTTACACAATCAAGTTTGTGACCAGCCTTCCATGCAGCTGCCTGGCAGTCTCGGCCACAGTACCAAGCCCCTCGACAACGTGCGCAATTTTTCAGCTTCTCCCCAGGACAATCTTCGGCTGCTTTCTGGCAGTGAGAGCATATCTTTGACTCCTCACATTTAATACTATCCATCCAGCTTTCCCCGCTTCTTTTCGCCTCTTCTTTCCAACAGTTTGGATTACCACATGCACAACCCAAAGTAGTTGCTTTGTGGAACCAATACATTGCTTTAGGGATGGGACTAAAACCGGGAACACTTATCCCACCGTACAGTTCATTTCCAAGCATGATCAATGCTTCGCCATAATAAGACTAGTTGATGCTTCGACAAGAAAAGTAGTAGATGCTCTTTCGAAACCGCCTCGAAAATTGCCCTTTACGTGTTCCAAATCATTCGCATTCCCTTGCACAGCAATTTTGAAGTAGTGTCTTGCGAGATACGAATTTTCTTCCATTCCCCCTTGGCCGTAATGAAAGGCGAGTCCCAACACGTAAGCCGAATGAATAGCAGCTCCATATTGAATGAAAGTTGGACGTTCGCCCATTGCAAGTGTTGCATAATATACAGCATCTGCTGTTAACTCATTTTCCTCGTTATCCAAAGTGAGATTAATGGCAACCTCATCCTGAGCTCTCCTACTTCCCATGTCAGCAGCCTTTTTCATCAAGGCAGCCGCTTTTTCTGCTTTGGACTTGTCTACATTTACGCCCTCGTTATAACCTTTTGAAAGAGTTACAATTGCATCAAGATCCGGAGAACTGTTTCCAGCTGCAAGCTGCAGCCACTCATATGATTTCTTCCTATCAACCGGAATTTTTGCTTCCTCACATCCCTGAAAACAATATTTAGACATTTTCAATTGAGCCCAGCTAAATCCTTTCTCAGCGCACTTCTTGATACGATTTGTACGAGTCACTGCATCGTTATTAATAGTGCTGCGGCATAATGGGCATTTTGCATGGAATAATGCTCCATCGCTATCCACGTTTTTCTTGAAGCAATCAAAACACGTGCCCTGTCCACAGCAATAAAAATAAACCATGGAGTTGTGTTCTGTCATCTCAATATCGTCGAGACACACAGGGCACTCTCTTGTCTGAGGGGGATGCAGCTCTTTGTGCCTACGAACTACATCATCGACACGTTCCTTCTCCGCGGTTATGTGCTCCCTCTCATTTTTCTCCCCTCTATCTTTCTTATCCTGTAAATCCTCCTGCGGGAGACTTCCAATCTCAATCGTAAGAGTATAATCTCTGACAAGTTCAACGAAGAATTTCGTGTTTTCTAGTAGGTCACCATCAAATCTCCATAGGGACCCAAGGACCTCCCTCTTCTTCTGCTCATCTCCGCCGAAGAGGTCAACAACCATGGTCATCTTCTGATGATCAGAGAGAGACTCAAAGTAGTTTTTAATCTGCGTCGTTGCTTCTTCGTTTCGCACTAATACTTGACTGCTAAAATCATTGAGCAGTTTATAGAATTCTATTCCAATTTGCTCAATGTCACCATCAAAGTTTTGGTTTTGAACCAAATGAGATATCTTTACTATTGTCTCCTCTTTCTGCCCGTCTCCGCCGCGGAGGCCCATGGACAAGTTTCTCTTCTGCTCAACGGATAGAGAGTCAAAGAATTCTTTTACTTGCGACATTATTATTGTTTGTTTTCGGTGTTCTGCTCTGCCTGCTTGGTGAAGGTGGGTACGGTATCGGTGGAGCTTTTACTCTTGGTAGGTATGTAGGGGAAGCGTCTATTTTCATTCAGCTTTGGATTTGTGCGGTCCCGCCATTTTACTATGTAGGAATTAGTAATAAATATTTCGGCATCATCATTTCGATTGAGAATCATCAAGATGTCAGTGGAAGAGATTACGCCCGCGTAGCAGTCTCTGGGCCGTAAGTACTTGGGTGTCAATAGAGAGTCGTTGTCTTCTGGAACCAGCAGTCAGAACGACGACTAGAGCGATGTGACTCGATGAGTAGTAGGATAGGAGAGAAGCATGCTTGAAGTTAATGGTTATTTCTTCATACGGTCAGGCCTCGCCCGTCAATTTTGATGTCTCTTTCAGCTTTCAGCGTTGTGATCACACTCGATCGCCATGATGTCAAATCCATCACCGGCGGTCCGTACAACTAAAAATGGGGCGTTTGTCTCCTTGCCCGTATCGATTTGTTGTTGGCTTCTACTCTTGATTAGTTGCAGCGCCAACGCTTCCCAACGTGATGCAGACGCAGGTTATGCAAGACTACGAAGTTGGATGAGAGAAAATGGTGGACGAGTTAATGACCGGTTTGGCATTACAGAAAAGGATGGGATACGTGGTATCCAAGCGTTTACTGATATTGAAGAGGGCAGTGAACTCTTATTTTGTCCATGGCATCTAGTAATTGGAAGCTCTAGTTTACAAGATCAAATGAAACCTGGTGATGGGATGTGTAGTGTTGTAAATGAAATGGCGAAAGAGATACGATTGGGCGTTGATAGTCTGTGGTACCCATACCTGGATCATATTGGAGGACAGCGGCTGCCAGCGGATTTTATCAGTGAAGTACTGCTAGAGTTACAAGGATTGTTAACGACTCAAGATGCTACTAGACATTTACGATGGTTTGATCAACGATGTGATGGGGAGCTTGATGGCACAGCAAAACAATCTCTAGTAGCATTCATATCCAGAGCTAGTGAGGTTGGTATGATTCCAATCTATGACTTATTCAATCATCACAACGGAAAGCGGAGCGCAAAATTGACTGTGACTGAAGAAGGAGTACAACTTTTGGTTGTTGGTGATGGCGGCATAAGCAGTGGAGACGAAATTTACCTCTCCTACGGACTCAAGACTGCTTCAACCATGTATCGTGACTATGGTTTCGTTGAAGAGTGGCCGATAGCATGGAACTTTCAAACAGCAGGGGGGAATAATTTTGCTTTTCTTGAATTTCCTGACGTCATCGCAATAAATCCATCTGCTGATCTCTTGAGGGCTGTGTGGCAATCAAACATATCACTGGAGGAGTATCTATCACTTGCCACAACGCACACGGAATCATTATCAAGTGCAGATTTAGAGACTTTTGTGACTGCTGTCGAGAATGAGCATTTTCCAACAACATTTAAAGGTGATGAAGTTATTTTAGCGCTCTTAATTGAGCAAGAGAGAGGAACGATTGCAAATGACTCTAGCGACAACATCTCGGACAGAATTTCTGCTATTAGGTATCGTATGGCGCACAAAAAAGCTCTTGCGTCTGCCAAGCTTTATTGTAATGGAATACTGACGAAAAGAATGTCGATGGGCTCTCAAGAGCTATGAGGCTGATTTTAAATGAAGTCCATACTTCGGGAGTAGTTTTCTCTTCAAATCCTCTAGTGTTGTAGCATAAGTATGTTTGCCCGGTTTCTTGCCCTCGTCTTCTTCTGAACATGTCGTATTAATGCATGTTTGTGGTTTGCCCAATGCTGAAATACTCCTTTTCCCGATTCGTTGTCTGCAAAATATTTCGATTGCTATAGTTCAAGTGTAGCAACAGGAGCTAATGTTGGTGATGGCCCTTGAAAGCTATAAGCAAAGTTATATGCCTCAAATACAAACAAGGAAATGGTTACGTAGTAGTAGTGAAGATTTATTTTAGTCGGTAGAATGTCCAGCCTAGGAAGCATACTTGAGTGGAGGGCAATTCCCCTGCTCATTCTACCACGCGATGAACAAGTAACGAGCAGATCAGACAGAGCGCACATGATTCTACCATTATTTGCAACCATTCCTCATGCCGGCAGCATATCCCGGTTACTCTCCTTGGTGCTAACACAAGCAAAATGCAGAGTAGGTAATATTGTGCATTCGACGGACTTCAATTTGCTTGCGAGGAGGGATGGCGGTAAAGACAGACGGAAAAACAAATAGGGTGTTAGTCGGAAACAAGGCGGAAGGTTTTTATGATGAATATCTAGAGAGGTCACATGGTATTCTACGTTTAACAGGGAAGTTACTGCTTTACTATCACTATGCTACTATTACTACTCTCTAGTTGTCTTCGTCGCTGTTTCCCCTCAGGCGACGGCTCCCCTCATCACAAGGTGGTTGACTAATGGGACAGTTCATGGTTCCACCTCCACTCATGAAGCAGCAAGATGGGCGACCACCATTGGGATAGCAATTGTAATCTGACTGATATGCACAATAGTCCCATCCTGTGTATCCCTTGGGGTAGTTGTTGCACATGGTATAGTAGCTTGGACAGTTACGACCTCCGTTGTAGCTGCAGCACTCGGGTTGCCCAGTCTTTAGCACGAGTAATCAGGAGAACGAGTGCAAATACTTGATCCAGGCGTAGGAGATGGGGGTGAAGGTGAAGGTTTCTTCGTTGGTTTTCGTGTGGGTTTACGTGTTGGCTTGCGAGTAGGACTGCGTGGTGAAGGAACAGGAGAGTTGTAAGCACAAATGTTTTGGCTACTATCCCACTTGCATTGTTTATTGCAATCCTTGTAGATTGATTCGCAGCTGTTTTGGCCATACTTCGTACATTGCGTCTTCGTATTACAGTTGGCGAAGCCGATCTGAACTGCACCTAACAAATCTGGTGACACAGTTTCGTTTGCCTCTTCGCCATTTTCTCTCATCATTTGTGTCCTGAGATTGATACCTGGTGCGAGAGCGCGGCGAGCTCCTTGTTCATCATCTGCTGGGATGACATTCCTTTCGACCCCTTCCGCAAATGCAGATGGTGCAGAGGCAGCAGCAAACACAGCGCTCACTTCATTATACTCATCAGCAGGGTCTGCGATGAGAGCGTCTGCAGGAGCTACGAAGATATAGAAAAGAGGATGGTGTCAGGAACAGGAAGAGCAGCTAATGCAAAGCACACAAATCGAGATAGACACAGAGAAGAGCAGCTGCGCAGCACACACTTACCGATGCCGATGATGGGGTTGACCACAAGAGTGGTAGCAGTGGCGAAGGAGAGCAAGAACTTCATAGTTGTAACATAACTTGTTTTGATTTCAGAAACACATTATGATTTTGTTTGTTGGCGAAATAACACGTGGATATGAAATGATGCATCTCTGATGAAAATGTGCACCCCGTAGGTTACTGTAGGATTCATACTAATTCCCAAAAACACAGGTACATAATTGGATTTGTTTGAATGAGAACACGCTCTGAGAGCTGAACGCGTGTCCTTGGTGACAAGTATGATGCTGCATGCAGTTTTGGAGTGTTGTTGATTCATTCCCCAAAAGCGAGCATGAGAGCAATGGATGTTGGCGATGTTACTACTTACGGCACAATGCTCGGCTCGACTTTTTCGTAGTACCTCTACATAGATACATAGCTTACTGCAGACGCAAGGGAAAGTAAAAGGCAGAAGTGTTGACAGATGATGGTCATCTCCTTCACAGCTCTATTTTTATGCAGCATCCTTCTCTGTTAGACAGTTTGCCCCATGTCTTTCACACTCTTCTTGTCTTTTTGTACATCTTCCACTACTGCATCGCTTGACACGTCTTGTCCCGTGCCTTACACACACTCCTCTTCCTTTGATGATCATCTGTGCAACTTTCGCTTCTGCAAAGTCATAGTTTCTTCTTGACCTGTGCTCCATGCTATGCACACTCCACTGTCATGACTCTATTTGTACATTCTTCAATGCTGCATCGTTGGCCTCGGCTCCATGCTTAATGCAACTCCTCCTTTCGAAATCGTGTCAATAATAGAGCACGAATTGTGATAATGACAGCTACACACGGTGAGTGACTTTCACTGAGCAAAGTATCAGATGATGGAAGAGCTGGAGTGCTCGGCCGAAGAAGCAAGCGAGCTTGTCGTACTGTTAAATTACATACTGGTATTGAGGCGACTACTTACTTTTACACTCAACACCAAACTACCCGACACAAATACAACTTGGCACCATGATATGCCGCCAGTAGCGCAATTATTACGTCGGCGGCATTTGATCTTCTTTGTCTCAATCCAATAACCCTCTCACAGAATTTTTGGAATAAGAAGAGGAGGAGGTGGAAAGTTTGCATACCTGCCTTACTTCATAGGGTTTATTTCACATACGCTGAGAGAGGGCGAAAATAGATGATGATGTCATCAATACAAAATAACGACGGCTCTGATGAGCAGTCAGCACCAACTACTGTGCCAACAATGCAGCAGCGGCGTTCAGTTGATAGATCGTCTCAACAATCTGCATCGCTGCTGAAAGAGAATTTTCAATTCTATCAACCGTGGTCACCTAATTCACTGGAAGAAATTGATTGTGAATACGGAAGCGTAGATAACGTACCAATTGTGGTGGCTCCTCCCAACTACGGTTCATTGCAGCAGCCGCCACCGCTGAGTCCTCGGCAGAAACGATACAACAAACAAAATGCAGAACAGACAAAGAAAAGTGATGTCGATAATGAGGAAACAACTGATTTTGAGACGGCATGGGATAACAACAACGATCAGAGGGATGGCATGACAGTCTCTGCACCACCAGTGTTAAATACACCACAACGTCTGAAACAATCCCTCAATTCACTGCTAACTACACCGACATTAGATCCTCTATTTGATGATGACGAAGAAGGACACAAACTATTAGTACACAATGAAGATAGCTCCAATAGTGATAATTTGCAACCACGTGAATTTTATCACTCAGATGATGCAATAACATCGTGGATATGGAAACCTGAACAACTTGATTACTCAAAGAGAACAGAGTGCAGTTTGAATTGTGCTCTTGAACGAGGACGTGCGGTTCATGCAACCGAACCACTGTTGGGGGTGGTTTCGAGTAGAGCAACGGATGGGGAAAGTATTTCCGGACCATGGTCAATGAATTCCAACTTGAATTTACTGCACAAGGCCATTGATATTACAGTGAAACGCAACAATGTGAAACCTGTAAGTGATGGTAGTGCAAGTGATGAATCTTCTCCTACAGACTCGTACGAGCTTTATCAAGCACGACATCCCAGTTTGGCACCACTTATCTACGTTGAGAACTTGGCGAATGATGCAGATGATGATACACAATCCATACTGTCTATTTTTGATATAACACCAACACATCATCAATCGCTACGAGAGTTGCTACGAACAGATGAGTTCTTTTCGAAGCCTTTGTTCCCTGGCGTTGAGGGGCATGAACTTGAATGTATAGATGATAATAACAATATTCATCATCAGCTAAAACGAAGGAAGCCACTGGCTTGGCTGAAACCCGGGGATAATGCTTCGGATCAATCATTGTGCCGATGTCACAAGATTTTTGATACAGATGATGATTGGGGCGTACAAGAGAACATGCAAACAATCACACAACAAACTACTTCACCAAAGAAAGGTACGGAAGAGTCGGAGCAAGTTTCATCCCCTGCTAAAACACAGCAATTCAATTTTGGGGATTTACGGAAGTGGCCATTACGTGAGCGTAGATTAAAACGATATCAAGTGGGAACAGCTTACAGAGCAGATGTTGCTGATCTTAGGATACGCTTTTTGGCATTACAGTTGTTCCATGCAGTTGATTTTTGTCATTCAAGGGGAGTCACTCTTGGAGATCAACTCTCGCCGGATAGGATTTTTGTTCAAGATGATGGTTGGATACGGATAGTGCCTCCGGTGACATGGAAAGAGATGAATAAGTCACAAACAAATGAAGCAGGTACAGCTTCGTTTCAACAATCTCCGCTAATGTCGAATAATGGAAGTCCTAGAAAAGATTGGCGAACCATATTTCACAGGCAGCATGGACGGCCACCGGATGCTACTAGTGCTGTCTCGGAAGGTTGCAAAATCATTCCATACATCGGATACGGTGACACTCCCACAATGCAGTGGCAGAAAGGACTGCTAACAAATCTTGCATATTTGATGATGTTGAATGCTGCTGCTGGGACAACACAATCCTCCTATGCTGCCCTGGGTAACCAACTTTGCAGGCGAGATAGACTTGCGCTCGGATAGCAATCTGCTTCTGGAGAAGAGTCCGTATTGGCGAGACTTATCCAAATCCAAGTTTCGACTAACTAAGGGAGATGATCAACTCGATCACACTTACCAGAATCTTAGGCATCATGTGCCAGAAACACTTTCTGAAATTACATACACTGTGTACAAGGCGAGAGTGTTACCCATCCACCAACTACGTTCAACAATTCGAGACGAATTCATTGCTGAGCATTATCCGGATAGCTTGCGGAAAATGTACGAATGGAGTCCCGACGAAGCTACTATTGAGTTCTTTGTTCCAACCGAGCCATGCCCATTCAAATCTTTGCACAATGAGATGAGTGATTTGTCTTTGCCAAAATGGTGTGAGAGTTCAGCACATTTTATCAATTACCATCGAAATCTATTGGAAAGTGAGCATGTGAGCAAACATCTTCACTTGTGGATAGATCTCACCTTCGGGGAAGCGCTAGCGGGTGACAGAGCAGTGACAGAAAAGAACGTTCCTTTACATTGCTCAAGAAAATTGGATGATCATCATCTTTGCCAGGGCGATTGTCATTCTGTACTCTCGGGTGTATATGAGGAGAAAGAGCTACGTTTGGAACCATCTTGTTTGAAATCTCTATTTGTGCAGCTCTTTTCTCATCGTCATCCTAAAAAGCATTCAATGTTACGGAACGCCATTACAACCAAAATTCGAACTGCTGTTAATAGGGAGAGAGAACTTGAGGACGAAAGAGAAGATGGCAAGAGAAGTGGGTATGATTTAGCCGCGAGAAGAAAGCGAGACATATCAATGATTGGTGTATTATTGAATGATTGCTACAAT
The DNA here is from genome assembly GCA_030544225.1 of Skeletonema marinoi. NCBI lineage: Eukaryota > Bacillariophyta > Thalassiosirophyceae > Thalassiosirales > Thalassiosiraceae > Skeletonema > Skeletonema marinoi. Next base: position 1,157,895 of record CM060493.1, read on the forward strand.
GCCGTGAGAGTTATTCCTTCTCCTGATGTTCAGTCTGCAATTGCCAACCTTCTCTGTGGAAGTCTGGATTTACACCATTCATTGAACGAAGACAAACGACGCCATGGATTGTCACCAAAGCTGTTCCCATTTCCAAATCATCTAAGAGCCGTATACAACATTTTATCCAGAGCTCAGAACCTCACTTTCCGAAGACTACCTAGCGAAGTTGTATCAGATGACAACATACTAACAATACGGTCGACTGATCTTGAGCAAGTTTGGACTTTACTACGAAACGCTGATACGGAATGCATTGATAAACTTCCAGCCTCAGGCGTTGGACTAATATTGCCAACACTTTTGCACCCTTTATCAGGGAAGCATATGGAGGAAAATTACATGTCCTCTCGCCCGTTCTCTTCGTTTGCAGAGAATTTGTGCAACTATTTGATCGCTTTGAGCAATAAAGTACCGGGGGAAGTTTTGTTGCCTCGTCTACTGAGATTACTTCAGACCTCGTCCGATCGTGTCGATATCACAGAACAGCTGAGCAAAGTCTTCCTCTCACGCCCACTCATTGGGAACATGTACTCATCGTCTGGTGGAGAGTACTTCGTCTCAAAGATATGTCGATTCTTGCTAAAACAGCTGTGTTGCGTAGACGAACCCAGCGCTACTATGCTGGATCGGTCCACAGTGGGAGTGTTTTTCACATCATTACTTGCTCAGGATGATGTTGTTGGGACGTCAATTTGCTGCCACTACGTCATACCACTGTTAATGGACAATTTGGAACTATGCTCGCATCGAAGCTGTGGTAATATGATTGTGAAGTCAATAAAAAGTCTGCTTCCTTTCCTCCCAGAGGATGCTATTGGGGTCCTTATCTGCAAAAAGATTCTTCGAAAGGTAATACCAAAGGTTCTGAGTCGTGGTCCCTCAAGCGTAGACAACATTCAAGATGTTATACTCCTGACAGAATTGGTTGTACTCCTTCAGCACTGCCTTCGTCATTTAGACTCGGAGAATATCGTTAAAAACTTCTTCCGTACGAATTCCGGATCAATTTCTAACGTCTTATCTTCTTCGATGGCTTGGGCAATATGCGGAGGTCCCATAGACGACAGAAAATATTACGAAGTGCTTTTGAAAGAAGCGAGTGTGCTGGTTTGTAATATGTTTCAGCGAATCGAATCATACCAACTGCATGATACGCTACTCCCTCTTCTTGAGTCGTTTTGCTCCCTTGTTAACGACTCTCATCTGACTGATGTTCTAAATGAAAGTGTTCTACCTCGAGACGGCGAGGAGAGAAATGAAGTGCTTTCTCTTCCGGGTGTGAAAGAGACCAACTCGATTCTCCATGAAGCTTTGGAGGTCTGCGAGGAGGAAATGCTGAAAACTAGCTGCCCATCTGTAGCAGAATTCCTAGCTTTTCTGAACCCACCGGAGAAAGAAGCGAGCAAAATTGACGAAATTACAGCGAAAGACTGCCAGAAGCAAGGACTTCATGGTGAAAAAGAATCCAAGCCCCGTGATGGAAAAGAATCCAAAACCAAATCAGATGGGATGGTCTCGCTCTACAAGAGTATATCTTTATCTAATAACAACAAGCTTCGTGGGGTATCGGATGGTTCGTCGATTGAGATGTTATCACCGAAAGATGTCAATATGCCCAACGAATCAGTCGTAAAAGACAGTGTCACGTCTAAGAAAAAGTCTCGTCTTGTGCGAAACAACGCCTCTTTTTCGCAAAAATCGACAGATGGCCAAATGAATAGGAAGGTCAAAGATAAGCTTGATTTAGTCTGGCTACTGGGTCTTCATAAGCAAGATAAAGAGGAGCGAATCAAGTACTCTTGGCGGCCAAGGATGATGCTGTCGACAAGACTTGACATCGAGAAGCCAGAGAGCGAGAAGGCTGCCCATGTCAATTGCATGGCAACAAACCAGTCGGAAAGCTTGTTAGCTAGTGGGACAAGCGATGGGGAACTACTTTTATTTGATTTGAGACGTCATCCTCCAGCTCTATGCGCAAGGCATCGGTTTCATTGTTTTGAACAAGATAATGAGACCGCGAGACCTATTGAACAGGTGGACTTCTTTGATGCAGTGGGAAGACTTCTAGTTTGTGATGGAGGATTACACCTTTTTGATGTCGAGACGCAATCCGTTGTCACGTCACTCTCGTCAAAAAATGCATACAGTAGCGATCAAGGGGGCAAACCGTGGAAGTATGAAGATATACTTGCATTCTCTACGTCTCCCCCGGGTACAGGGTCGGCTGAAATTCTTGACGGGTCGATGGGTGATATTTCAGCTATTTCTTCAGCATATCTTTATGGAATCGATATGCGATGTAGTGAAAGCATCACAAGCCGTAACTGTGTCGCTCCTTACAAACCTTCCCAACCTGATGCTTTATTCAAAAGTCTCACCTGGCACACTGGCATAGCGACGAAAGAATACCCACAGTCTGAAGAAACGATCTATCCACAGGAACAAGATTCCTCTTTTAATTTCACATGCTTGACTTCACACTGTGGCGGGGGGGACTGGGTTTGCGTAGGCAGCAGCAGTGGACATATTCATATCTTCGATCGACGTAGAGGAAAGTTGCTCGCTTGTTGGAGGGCTCATCAAAAGGCTGTTGTCTGCATCAAATCAATATCTCGGTACAAAGTTATCTCTGCGTCTGCAGACAAGACTGCTGTTTTGTGGAATATTATGTCTTCTCCACCACAAAAGCTATCATCAATATATAATATACCTGGAAAAGAGCATTCGATGAATATAGCCTGTCATTGCTTTCGCGAGGATGGCTTGGTATCTGTACCCGATGGTGATCTCATTCTTTGTGCTGTCACCGGGAGAAAGACGGTGTTCATGCCAATGACGCAATCACAATCTAATGGTTCCTCCTTGGAGGTCAAGGCTGATAGAACAGTAATGAGTGATTGCGAGTCAAATCCGATACCAAGTTCAGAAAAGTTGAAAGTAAGCTCTGTTGCTTTATTGCCTTGCCGTCAACTGGTGTTACTGGGTTGTGAAGGAGAAATTCATGTTTGCCTATAACCAACGAAGAGGACGTCCACATTTCACTGTCGTATTATCTATCGTTGACTGATAGTTACATATAATACTCTCATTTAGTTGGCAAGTAAACAAATCAAAGGCAAATAGCAGCAGCGAGACCAAAACATAGTATCATTATTTCCTCTTATTATCAGTCCTCGTATACGCCTCCTTAGGCGGCTTTGTTGTAAATCCTTCAGTGTACATAGCTCGCTTGTCTGTTTCACCCCGTACTGCACACTCCTACATTGACAACATGATTTGATCATCGTAACACATCGTTAACTAGCCCCAGCCAATAATATACACACCTTTTTGAGCAGCTTCTTTGCATCATGATTCCTGTATACTGACACCTGCTTGGACAGCTTAAATTGTGCCTTCGCTGTTGCGTCGTTTTTGCATCAAACCTAATGGACATTTACCCCATCAATTAGTAGAACGAAAGTTAGACTACTTACTACTTCTAACATATATTCCCCCCCCCCCTCTACTATAGCAACTTGATTAGTACATCCTTGATTGCTGCATCTCTGACCTATGTCTTCGGCACACTCCTCCCTCCCTAGCTAGACTCGTGCATCCTTCACTGCTGCATAGTTTGCGACTAGCTCCATGCCTTATACACACTCCTGCTTTGACGACTTGATTGTTACATCCATCACTGCTGCATCGTTTGATCGTTGCACCATGCCTAATACACACTCCTCCACGCTTGGATTGGTTTGTGCACCCATCGCTGCTGCATAGCTTCCTCTTTGCCCCATGTCTCGTGCACACTCCTCCCTTGAAGAGTTTATTTGTACATCCATCAACAGAACATAACTTTCCCGGCGCTCCATGCCTTTTACAGACCCTTCCGTTCTTAGCTTGATTTGTACATCCTTCACTGCTGCACAGTTTCTGCTGCGCTCCATGCCTCTTACACACTCCTCCTTTGACGACTACGTTAGTACATCCTTCAGCAGAGCACTTCTTTCTGGATCTTCCATCTCGTCCAATTATCTTCGTAGCCCTATCAACTTCCTTTCTCTTCACCGCCTTTCTTTGTGTTTCCTCCGCTGATGCACTGTCATCGTCATTGCTATAGCTTGAAGCAGTTGAAGTTCGACGGCCCACTGAAGCAGACGACGCCCCATGCCTCTTACACAATCCTTTCTTCTGAGCTGCGTTTGTGCACCCTTCAGTAGAGCATTTTTTTCGGGATCTTCCATCTCGTCCAATTATCTTCGTAGCCGAATCAACTTCTTTTCTCTTCACCGCCTTTCTTTGTGTTTCCTCCGCTGATACACTGTCATCATCATTGCTACTTGGAGCAGATATCTTTCTAGTTGAAGTTCGACGGCCCGCTGAAGCAGACGACACGTGCATCCGTTCCTCCGTTGCAGCAGCAGCCGCCGCCCTGGCTTTCGCCGTCTTGCTGGATTTGTAAATTAGCACAGCTAGTTCATCCTCCTCGCCCTCCCAAACACCCGCCGTTGATTTGGTTTGGTTGCTCGACATATCTTGCTCTCTTTTTGAGTGCGGTGGGTGGGTGAAAGAAAGACTGTTCCCGTACTGCTCCCCCTACAATAATCTAAACGTCAGATCCAACCGCAACATACAGTCAAGCGGTGACTGCCAGCCAGGCAAACCGCAAAGTGAAGGAGTTGCAGTTTCAGTTCGCAGTCGAGATTGTTAATCGACCTTTAACCTGTCATTAACTCTGAGGCACTATTTGGCTACTTAATAGTTCTAGTTTCTCTACAATACCATTCCGGTATTGGTAAACGACCTATTACCCGCCGCGAAGAACTCACGAAACGCGACTGATTTCGGACTATGAGGAACTGCCAAATTTTGGGTTCGCGCCCATGCATCTTGACGGGCTTTGATGCGGGAGCGGAAACAAAGTAGTGGACACCTGGTCCCGTTCCCGCACCGTCAGCTGGCTGTCCCAAAAGATATCTTCGTCCGGTCCTCCAAGACAGGCTACAATTTCTCTGAGGACTGTCACCTTTCCTGAAGCACTCCTTCCTTCTCCTCTTCTCTGCTGTCAGCTCTAGAAGCACGCCGATTGGGTAGGGTTTGAGTTGCATCACAACTCCATGCTTCGCTCCATTTGTACATCATTCGCTACTGCATCATCTGACCCAATCACACTTGACTTGGTTGTACACTCTTTGATATACAGTTTGACGTTCGTTGGCCCATGTCTCTTCCACACTCCTCCCGCAATTTGTGCATCCTTCGCTCCTTCATCTTCATAGTTTGATCTGCACTCCATGTTCAATACACACACCTCCTTTGATGACATGATTGTTGCATCCTTCACTGCTGCATCGCTTGACCTTTGCCCCATGTCTAATGCACAATCCACCACACTCGCACTTGGCTAAATTTGTGCATCCTTTGCTGTTGCATTGCTTGACCTTTGCCCCATGTCTCGTGAACACTCCTCCGTCGATGACAAGATCAAGATTTGTACATCCTTCACTGCTGCATAGCCATAGCTTGATCTGCGCCCCATGCCTAATACAAACTCCTTCGAGCTTGGTTCGTACATACTTCACTGCTACATGGTTTGACTTTTGCCCCATACCTAATGCACACTCACATTTGACGACTTGATTGTTGCATCCATCACCGTTGCATCGTTGGATCGGTGCACCATGCCTCCTCTACACACTCCTGCTTTGACGACTGCATTAGTGCATCCTGCACTGAAGGACAAAGGATCATGTCGCCGAATGTTGAAGATGTATGATGCCTATTCTGACGCGTTGGACCGCCATCTTTACTCGGCTGCTATATTGCAGCTCCTCTGGGTGGATGACAAAATAGCAGATAAATTCACGAGGCCGTCAAGAAAGACTCAGAGCTTGGGCAAGTGCTGAAGCTCTGTCCCAAAGTAGAATCTGGTCAACAGATGAATTCTCCTCGTCCCCTTGGGTCGCTTTCAAGGTTGCTTCTGAGATTGGGACTGAATATGAAGGTCCTTTCGGAGAAGTAATTAGAATGATTGAGTCTCAGTGGGAACAAATTATTGGACATTCTTCTCACCAATTAACCGTGGTGAAGGCGTCTCTATGCATGGAAGTAATAATCCGCAAAATAGACACCCATTTTTCGGGCCTTTCTTCTTCTTCATCGTGTGTTGATGAACGTGATAAACAGCCACGCTGTGCTCCCAGCCTAGTTGTCCGTCCACTACCGAAGCCTGCAAACACAGCAACAGCAGGGGGCGGGTCAAAGCAGAACAAGAAGTACAAGTACTCTCTGAGTGACAATTAACTATGTACACCTACACCTCGCAATCTGAAAGCGGATACAGTGGTTATTGGCTACGTCCATCGTTGTCAATCGTCATCCAAGTCCTTGAATAGGTCCCATAGCTGGCCAAAGATCGAGCTCTGTCCCCCCTCGTCGTCAGATGTTGTAGGAATCTCTTCCGAGCCCCCCTCATATGTTGAAAATGTGGTTCCGTCATCTTCAAATTGTTGCTCATCAACCATCGGTGGCTCCTCAAATTCGGGCGGTTGTGAAAAGTCATCCTCCATTGAAAAACTTGATTTATCTTCCGTGCTAGTTGTTGACGACGTTCCAGAATTCAGAGGCCCGTCACTACTACCACCACCATATGCAGCATCACCAAACAAAGACTCGGATGATTCCGGATCCGGGGAAGACAAGTCATCAGCCATCATTCCAGAGGATGCAACTGTAGCATTGCGATCCGCTTCAATGGCAGAATCTGACATCGGAACTCCTGCCTCAGTCGCATTTGACGTTGATTCATCACCTCCACCTTCACCACCCACCGCAGCATCTCCGGCAGCACCACCAGCAGCTCCCTCCTCTCCTCCACCAGTGCCACCACCTCCCCCACCAAATAAAGGTACACCCAACCCAATCCCACCTCCCCTCGGAACACGTCTCGCAATCTCACTAACCATCCGATCAATCGGCATACCCTGCAACCAAACAGTTCCCGGCCCTGTCAAAGTAGTAACAAACAATCCTTCTCCACCAAACATGACATTCTTGAACCCACTCAACGTGGTCACATCATATTCTACATCGGATGTCATGGCCACCAATGAACCACTTGATACACGCAACGTTTCATTCGGTCGGAGTGTCTTTTTTACCAGTGTACCATATGCCTTAAGAAATACCGTTTCATCACCATCGTAGTGTTCTTCACTATCACTACCACTACGTAACTTTTGCAAAACGAATCCTTCCCCACCAAAGAATCCACCTGTAAACGTTTTGGTAAATGCCATTTCCATTATCACATTATGTGATCCAGCCAAGTATGCCCCCTTTTGACAAATGACTGTAGAATTTGGATAGTGGTTTAGTTGCAATTTGAGTATTTTTGCTGGAAAGTCTGTCCCGAGGCATACTGTGCCTACAGTATCATCATGGTCTGTTGACTCATTGTACGTAGAGTTGTCATCATGACTTGATGGTGGTGGCGAATACGTAAAATCCGAAACCATCAAATTTTGACCAGTCATCATTCGTGTAATTCCCGTGCTCAGCCCACCAGAATCATTATTATTCAGACCCATGCTAGTCTCCATCTGCACACCATGAGTCATGTACAACATTGATCCACTTTCGGCACGTAACATTTGATTGGGCCGCAATTGCACTTGAAGTATTTGAGATTCGTCTCCGGTGATTGTGGAGGAGGTTGTGAAGTCAATTGGTACTAATGATGTTGTTGCTACTGCGTTTGACGATGAGGGTGAGAGCGAAGAGGAGTCGTTGTTATTGTTATTATTCTCAGATTGGGCGGCAGGAAGTGAATATTGTCGATTGATGACTGTGTGAGTTGAAGCATGGCGATGATGACTGCAGTATCGACGTAGAGAAGAAGAAGATCCCTGATGTTGAGGCCGCCTTAGGCGGATGGAGGCAGGGCAGGCTATTCGTTTCATCACGGAATTTGTTTGCGTATTATGTAGTGCGGTTGCCGTCATGGTGGAAAGAAAAAATGTAACTGTTGATTGTGCCACTCGAAGGGTGTCAAAATGAAACACACGACATAGCTGTGTCACACTCACCTGAGAATTTGGTATCCAAAACATCATGTCGAAACAGCAGAGCCAAGCTACTAAGAAGATGGTAGCGCCAAACAAGGGCGGTGAAGAGGAGGACGATGATGTGGGTGTCTTGATTTATCGGGGGAGTCAGCTGAGGAAGACGGAGGCGGCGGCGGCAGCTGCCGAGAGTAAGAAATCATCAACTTCATCTGCGTCAACCAATCGAACTTCAACTCGGAAAAGATCGCCTGTTAGCAAATATGGTGGCGAACCCTTGGGTGGTAAGCTGTCTATTAGTCCACAGCACAACGGAACTTCGAAAGGAAAAGAGAGTTTACGTTGGAGGAAGAGGAAGAAGACCAGCCCAGGAAAAAGGTTGCCAAAAAGAAACGCAGTAAGAATGCAATGCTCTGCTGATGGGTGCACAAACATTGTCGTGAAGGGGGGAGTGTGTAATAAGCATGGAGAAAAAGTCAAACAATGTAGCAGTGAAGGATGTCCAAATCAAGCCGTTAGTGGAGGATTATTCATACAGCATGGGGCAAGTGTCAAACGATGCAGCCATGAGGGATGCAAGAAATATGTCGTCAATGGAGGAGTGTGCGTCAAGCATGGGGCAATACTCAAACGTTGCAGCAGTGAAGGGTGCACAAATGGAGTCATCAAAGGAGGAGTGTGTCTGAGGCATGGTGCAAAACTCAAGCGATGCAGCAGTGAAGGATGCTCACACTATGCTCTGAATGGAGGAACATGTAGAAGACATGGGGCAAAAGTGAAGCGGCAATGCCGCAGCGACGGATGCACAAATCAAGTTGTCCAAGGGGGAGTGTGCATTAAGCACGGGGCAATTGTCAAACGATGCAGCAGTGAAGGGTGTAGAAATCAAGCTGTAAGAAGAGGAGTGTGTACGAGACATGGAGGGAAGCGGACAAGGAAGAAATGCATGCACGAAGAATGTACTATTTCGTACTGTGTGAAGTGGGTGCTATTTGTGTGTACTGGAGCACTCGTTCTCGTTGATTTTGCGCCGACATTGACCGATGTGTAACAGCGTGCAAATGGGGTTGGAGGTGAGCGTTGCAGCAGAAAGAAGAAACGAATGATTTCCTATATTGTACTTCAGCAGACTGGAAAAGAAGAACAAAAAATTATCTTAACACAAAATATTCCTTCTTATTCCTAAACCCATGCGTTCATGCGTTGCTGTTTGTGACGGTAAAGACGAAATGAATCACCAGTGTCCAGGTAACATTGACTTGCATTTCTTCATATCCAAGGCGTTTGCTGGGAGCGAAGACTCCTCCAAGCTGAGTTCTTTGGCTGGAGCTTGATTACGTTCAAACACACAAATATGCATTTCACAATGAATTGATTGAATCATACCAACCAATGTTGGGAAGCAAGCTTCATCTTCGGTTGGCTTATCTTTGTCCCCACAATAATGCAAATCTTTCATGATCTGAGGTAAGAATTGTGTGGCAAAAGGATTGGCCACACTGGATGGTTGGATGTCCTCCACAACCAGCACCCCTCCTGGCTCAATTCGAGGGAGCCAAAACATTACAGTTTGAGCCATGTGCGCAGCTTCATGACTGCCGTCGTCAACAACAATTTTAAGGGGAGGTGCTCCAGGAACTTTCATTTCATTTTTCCACACCTCCATGAGAAAGTTGGGATCGCTACCATCACCACAGTGCAAACGATTCTCATCAAGGTATTGCTTGTATCTTGGATTACTCTCAGGAAAGTTTCCCCAAGGCTGAATCAAAAGATATGAGAAGAGAAACACCACATATCATTGAGTTAAATTCTGTCCACAAAAACAAAGAAGCTTTCTTTACCATCATACAATGATGAAAGTATGAGCCATTTTTCAAGCATACTCACCCACTTTCCTTCCTCCCTCGAACCGGGTGGAAGGCATGAAATTTCAATTGAATGACACTCCCCACGCGGAAGAAATTCCCTGTACATATCATACCCATTTCCATGGAAGAATCCAACTTCAAGAAACTGGAATGGTGCCGCATCGTCGAGTGAGTAGCTCCCTATTGTCTGTTGGTACATGGTATGATAGAAGTGGCCGAATGGGCGGCCTTTATTCAGCAATGAGAAAGAATGTTGTTATGATATGGTACATGTCGTCAATAATGTGAAGAAAGTGATAAAAGCTCCCTGTCAAAAATATGAGCAATAAAACCACTTACATTCGTCTCTCACTTGCTGAGGTTGACCACATGCTTTGTCATCTTTCAGACACATTGGCAAATTTTTCTCCCCTAACACCTTATCTGTCCCGGTGGTAATGCCAATATCAAAGAAATTTAATTCTCCCTTTCGTTCCTCTTTCTCTTTTGCAGGGGCATAAAGTTGTACCGTTTGTGGTTCCGAACGAAGTGAAGCCTTGGCAACGGGAGGAGGATTCTGGATTTTGTTATTGTTCTTGGCATTTTTTAATGCCTTCATCACAACATCTCCACAGTCTTCTGTTGAAGAGAGGCTGTGGATTAAAAGGCCAGCAGCAAATGTGAGGGCGTGGGAAATGATAAGACTGTTATTCTTCCCACATTGGTTCTGGTTTCCGGTTTTTCTTAGCCTTGGTTGCATGTTGGAGTTTGGGTTTGGCTGATAGTTCTTTCACTGTGAATGAGTATGGTAATGTTGTGCTGCTGTTTTTTGTTTCATCATGAACAAACCAATGAGACGCAATCCAAAATCCAAATCATTTCTGTGTCTGACCGCGTCTCCCATGTAGCATTCGGTAATGCATCTCCTGGATTGGAGTGATAGTCTGTCATGAAATCATCGCTAGCGCTAGATTACCATTATCATGTATAACTTCTTCATTGAAGAGAGGAGTGCGCATTAAGCATGTGTTGAACTATGCATATGCAGCAGTGAAGGATGCGCAAACAATGCTGTGAAAGGAAAAGATTGTTGTGAGGCATGGAGCAAAGAGTGGTACACGCATTCAGCCAAGCGTGGAGGAGTGTGTTTGAAACACAGGCAAGGCTCAAGCAATGCAGCGTTCAGTGTGGAGGAAATTGGGCCGGCGGGGGAAGCACGGGGCAAAGGTCGAACTCAAACGCTGCAGCAGCGAAGGATACAGATACACAATTCAAGCCAAGAGTGAGGATTATGTAAAGCACGAGGCATATTGCAATTCACACGATGAGCCTACAGAATTCAGATCAGCATACGATAAGGAAGGAGACTATTGTACTGCAACTCAAACCCTCCAATCAGCATTGCGGTAGTGTTAGAGGCAGCTAAATCGAGCATATGGCGAAATAGTGGTCAATATTATCAGTTTGGGATAGATAAAGGTCGATATGCGCACTATCTGCCAAAAGGCCCAAAGAAATGGCAACTTTATATCTACGGATAGGCACGAAAACCCAGACAGAAAAAGTATCAGACCTCTGCAACTTTTTGACAGAGCCAGAGAAAGGAAGGCTCGTTCCTGGCAACTTTGGTTTGATTAACCCCGCGGCGAATCAGGCTCCTCCGGTGTCAGCTGAGTCATCCGATGACTCATCTTCACTGTCATCGCTTGAATCGTCTTCAACTGGTACAACCACACCCTCGACAACAACTATTTCAATGTCTTTAACTTCGCTATCACTTTCAAAGCCATCAATAAGGTACATCCCTTGTCACCTTCTCAAAGATTGCTGATATGACATCAACCATCGCTTCGTGATATTTCCAAGTCATGTCCCATTCATAGCTTGGCATTGATTTCTTCAAAGCGCTATCGCTCTGCAAGGAGTCTCTCAACTTGTGCAAACGCTGCAAATGTTCGTCCAGCCACACTAAATTTTCCATGTCGGGCACCTCATCTTCTTCACGAGTGCCATGTTCACCAAATCTTCTCACGAACACTTCGCCCTGATCATTCCGATCTAGGCAAATTGCAATGTAATCAACAAGCGTTCCATCTTCCTCAAATTGTGTAATGCCCCAATACCGAGGATAGTCTTCCACAAACCCAAACTGGCGAAACAAGTGATCTGTCCCAGCGAATTCTTGGTTTTTACAATCTGTATACTTTTCGTCAAACCAACACCCATGACATCGATTGTACGAATGCATGATTTGTTCTCCCGGCGCAATGTGACGTGTGGCACGCATAGTGAAGGGCCAGCCCTTATGCCTCGGCTTGGCTGGGATTGCATTCAACTTCTTGGGGTCGTTGGAGTGATTGGCCATATCAAAGAAAGGTACCATGAGATTATCCTCATCTCTTGACGTGAACTGAAAGAAGGCCGAACGAGCCAAGGGTGTATCCTCTCCGTTACACTCCTTCATCCACTTATCTTCAAAGCGATCCAGGCCTTCGTGTGGCGGAAGTCCGACGTACCGATCCTGATTAAGAATCTTGCGCAACAAATTCTTGCCGGCCGCTGACCATTCAGATGGAATACGTCCGTCAGATTGATTCTTTAGATAGTTGATGTATGGTGCATACTTGGATTCATCCCCAAGTTGGAACTGATGATAGAATCCATGTAGAGCATCACAATTGGTAACATAATCATTGTAATGATAATTTGGCGGACTGACGATCAACTCCCAGGGTATCTTGCAGATGATTGCATCCTTCTCAATTCCGTCTGGAGTACCACCGTCTTCTCCTCCTACACTTTTGACAAAGACACCACGATATTGGCCCGTAGGATCCAAACCAATCCGAGTATTGGGATGGATGAATCCTCCGTTAGATTTGATCCAGTCAATGAGATCAGATCCATCGTAGGCAATGTTTCTGTCAGCTTCCTTTTGGTCCTCTTCTAATGTTTTGAGCACCTCATCATTGCTATTTTCTTTGGCATCGCATGTTGCATCCACCTGTTGTTCAGAGTTGGATGCCCGTGATTGTCCACTGACGACGGCATAAATCATTCCTCCAACATGATGTGATAACCCCGGCACATGATGCCCATACATAAATTCACCAAACAATATTCCGATCCGTTCCAATCCTCCCACTTCCATCCCCGAATTCAAATTGTCCCCATCATGCGCAGAGACGTAGCGGATGAATAAAATTAGAAGTGCAGAGACGTAAACAGCACAAGCGCATAGGCAGACTTGGATGATGACTGAGACTGAGAGTTTGTCATTATTTCTCACAAGATATGACGGATCTTCTTCGTTTCGGGGAGACGAGGCTAATGCCGGTATATCCTCCTCTGCCTCTGCCGCAGAATGATCGCTGCTACTTCTATGTCTATGCTTGTTCTTCTTATCCTTCACCTTCATTGCTGTCTATATTCATTTGCTTTTACTGCAACAAAAGGTAACGTGTGTTGAATGTGCATATTTACTACGAGAAGAAAGAACGCACTTTAACCTCCTGACTTTTATGTATTGTACTGCAAAAAGACACAACAAGATTCTGTCCCTGACAAGATCATTCCTTCCGATCCGGTTATTTTGAATGTCACAGCGGTTATGAATTCTCTTTATAGACAATGCATGAGGGTATTGTATGTATGGTGAGGCAAGCGAGCTACTTACTGCATGTCATATCGCAAAGGATATTAGGTATTGCATTATCGTAACCTAGACATCATAAAACTTGATGGAGTGTTGTCTCTCTCAATTGTAGTCTTCATACGCAGGATGATCCAAACAGCATCATAAATCGCAGTCAAAGTCGAACCAGTTCGGAATCGGAAGCGGAAGCGGAAGCGGAAGAGGGTTGTCTCTCTTACCAGTACATACCAGGCCGTGGCTTCATCAAGCCTGCTGGGATGCAAGAAGCCTGAAAACAGATGAGATATTTGTACGGAAATTTCTACAGATGACATTTCTAAGCTAAATCGTCTCTTAACGAAAGCTGTGACATTAGAGATCAGGTTAGGCAGAGCATGTCATCTGTGATGGATACTTCGGTGTGAACTCCAAAGTCAAACTTTTTTGTTCATTCCCCAAGAGCCTATCTATATCTATATCAGTTGCCCACGACGCTTAAAGCAGCAAGTGCATGAGAGCTTCTTCAGGGTTAAACGATGCAGCAGTGAAGATTTGTAATTATGCCAAGCATGGTGGAGAGTATGCAAAAGGCGTGAACATTTACTTCTCTGAAGGGATGTGTGCATAAGTAGGCATGGAGCAGGCTAACTATACAGGGCAAGAGCAAGAGCAAGAGTGAAGGATGCACAAACCAAGCCAGACGTAAACGTGGTGGAATGTGTAGAAGTAGAAGGCATGGGGCACATTGTAATACACAAGTCAGCGGTTTTTAGAGCTGAGGGCAAGAAGGAAGCAGCATTCCTACTGAAGAGACGACATCCTCCTCCTCAGTGTGAAGAAATAGTCGACTGTAGATGTAGATATCTGATGTAGATACACTTCTTTGCTTCTATCTTGTGTGTGGATGTTTGGTGACAATACTGAACATCTCAAGCACCAATAACTACAGCACTCATGACGTACATGTTACTAAGTATGCCCCTCTACTTCAGCGGAATCTTCTTGCTACTTGCTTAGGTTCATTGCAGCAACCAGAGAAGTTCAGGGACCACGTTCTCTCTTTTCCTTCCCACTTTCATTGGTTGTCATTTCCAAATCCGAAGTCCGCCCTCGCTCCTATGTACTTCCGTTCTTTCTGGCTACACTACTACGCCACTGATCATCACCATGGACGACAACAGCAGCAACAACACCCCCTCTCCACCACCACCCCCACCAGCAGCAGCCGCTTCCCGCACAATCTCGGAACACCTCGCACTAACCCTCCAAACAATCGATCAACTCACCACCATCTTCTCCTTCCCCTCCCACATTGCCACCACTGCCGTCGAAACAATCGGTCCAGAGGATGTTACCGAATGTTACAATTGGATACTTGACAATTATGATTTGGATGATTGTGGGGGGCCCGTTGTGCCAAAGTTGGATTGTCCTCATTTAGAGTATCTTTTGAAGGAGGGGGAGGATGTTTTGAGGAGGTTTCAGTTAGTGCAGGGGGAGAGTGATGACATTAATAATAGTAATAGTGGAGATTGCTGTAATGAAGTGGGAGAAACCAATTTATTTCAATTGACATGTCAGCATTATTCATCAGTCATGAGGCGTCCTACCAGTCGCAAACGGTTACGGAGTGAAGATGAGGATAAGCTATTGGGAACGGGACAACTCAAGCGAGAGGAAGATTATGAAACTACTGTCAATGAAACAACGACATCATCATCATCATCTACTACTTGTTGTAATGGCAAGGAAAATTGGCTATGTCTTCAATGTGGATTATTACTATGTTCCAGATATGAACATGGACATGCCAAATTGCATTGGGAGGATACCAAATCTGCTGAATTGGAAGATAACACCATGATGATGATGTCATCACCATTATTGAATAATAATTCATCAAATGATAATAATGCTAGTTGCAATGGAGACAAGAGAGAGTCAACAGGACACTGTATTGCGATAAGTCTGGCAGATTTATCTGTATGGTGTTATGAATGTAATGCGTATTTGCATCATGGTTCTTTGACTTCTTTGATGAAACGTTTGGAGGCATTAAAGTTTGGAAGTGGTAGTAGTGGTGGTGAGAGTAATCATGATGAGGTGATGGAGGGGGAGAAGGAGGAGGAGGGTGGGTTGGCTTCAATGAATGATAATGGAATGGAGAACATGGATCTAGGTGAAGCTACAAAACCTGCTGCGGTTGATAATGACGGTGATAAGAAACAGAGTGGTCATAGCATTAGCAAGAGGAAAAGTCAACCAAAGAAGCTTATTGTAAGACAGGGAGAGACAGCTTTGTTATCTTCACCCAATGTTGATGAAGGGGGTGAATTTGGTCAATCAGTCGAGAAGAGTGCAACACAGGATAATCAGGCTGACAGCAGCTCCGAAAATAGTATTGGTAGTGGCAGAGACGGCTCTGAAAACGAAAGCGGTGACGAAAGCAGCAGCAGTTCGTCAGGCTCTTCCTCGGGTAGCTCCCACGAAGCAGCAATATTGGCCAATCTCCTCCAGGGGGAACAGGGGGAGGCAATCCGTGCCTACCTCAATCGACACGAGTCATTCAATACCTCCGACATGGGTCAATGTGTCCCAATGCATATGCCTGCACCACCCACATTTCCGAATGAAATGGCTGATTTTTTGCGTTCACCACTTTGTCAGAGTATTTGTGTGCTAGCCGGGGCGGGAATGTCGGTGAGTAGTGGCATCCCGGATTTTCGTAGTGCTGGCGTTGGTTTGTATGATACCATTCGACCAGAACTATTGACTGCAACAGAGTTGGAACAAGCAATTATTGAGGATGATCCGACAGTGGCGTTAGATAAAGGGATGTTCTTACGCAATCCATTGCCCATGCTTGAATTAAAGAGAGATTTTATTTTGGGCACACAGACGAAGAAGTGGAAAGCGACGCTAGCACATCGATTTGTCGAGTTGCTGCATACAAAACTTGGAAAGCTAACGAGATTGTACACTCAAAATATAGATGGTTTAGAGTTACAAACCTCTATACCCAAGGAGAAAATTGTCAATGTCCATGGCTCAATGGGTGCGGCAGCGTGTGAGCTGTGCGAGGCGGAAGTCGACTTTGACGAGTTTTGTGACAAGATTTCAAGCAACATCAAAGACATCACTGGGCGAGATGAAAATGCCCCGGCGACATCTACACCAATCACGTGTGAAGCGTGTGGTAATCCGACTGTCAAACCGACAATTGTGCTTTTTCGTGGTGCCATGCCGCAGCAGTTTCATCGTCGTGTCGCTGAGGACCTACCCGAATGTGATTTGTTGATCATCATGGGGACGTCATTGCAGGTAGCACCCGCGAATAGCTTGGTGTATAGAATCCCTCCCACGGCACTACGAATGGTGATGAATAACGAAAAGGTGGGACGGAGGCTGGGTATTGTCTACGGCGAGGAGTCTGTCAGAGATGTCTTTGCTCACGGCCACTCGGATGAGACATGTCTTGATCTGGCAGATCAGATGGGGTGGCTTCCCGATTTGGCCGAAATCATTGATGAGCTCCCCGAAAGTTCGGCGACGTTGTTGCGTCAACGACTCGAGCAGCGTGAGGAAGAGTAAAAGGTGTGGATATGTAGTCATCTATGGAGTATACAGCAACACACAGAGCCCTCATCTCTTCTGCATTGCTTTAATCTTTCTATAAGCATCACTGATCAATTTTGACCTCTCGGTTGCTCTACGTTTTTCCTTCTCGGAAGAATTTGACTGAACGTCTGGATGATGTTTCAGCATTTCCTGTCGGGATATGTATGAGTTGAATACAATCAATTGAGTTAGAGAGAACAACAGCAAAACATGGCAAAAAACATGGCAAACGAAGCAAGGCTCACCCGTCGAAACGCTTTGGATACTTCCTCCTTCGATGCCCCTCTTGATACTCCGAGGACAGAGTAAGGATCATTAACATCAAAATCCCATTTGTATTCTTCCTCCTTCGCTTTTTGTTTGTATTGTCTTCCAGTTTGTTGCTGCTGCTGCTTATACTGTTGTTGCTGCTGCTTGTATTGACCCTGCTGGTATTGGCCTCCTTGCTGCTGTTGTTGCTGCTGACGCTGCCACTCCTGCTGTGCCCTCGATGCCTCCCTCTGCGCCTGCTCAAACTGCTCTCTCGCCCACTCCTCCCATTGCTGATACCAACTATTCCCCTCCTCCTTCTCACGACCCTCCTCTCCACCCAAACTTCGCAATATCCTCTCCCGATTCCGTGCAAAGTAACGTTGTGCCGAACCATCATAATCACGAAAAGAGTGATAGGAAAAGGACTGCATCTCTGCCTCGTGATCTCGTTGTCTCTCCCACTTTTCACGGGATTCTTTATCAGCGAAATAAGGACGAACAATCTTTTGATACGTTACAAATAATCCACCGAATAATCCAACAATATGTAACTTCATTGCAAGTCGTGCAATCAAGTTGAATCCCAATTGAGCAATTGCCACAACAGGCCTCAATCCAAAGAATTGAACCGCTGTCCCTGCCAACGGCATGGCCTTTTGAGATAAAAAGCTAGAAGCACCTCGAAACACTTCACTTGGTTGACCAGATGCAGAATCTGAAAAGATGGTCTTGTGTGATATTCCAGAAACTGATACGGAGGCATCACATCCAGAGAGGAATGCACGGTAGGTAACACCAAGAATTTTGTAGTCGACAATAAATGTTGGCATGTAGATCCTTCGTGCTCGGAGACGTTCAATTTCAACTTGGATCTTGTTGCTCTCATCTCCATCATTGCTGTTACTATATTGATCATTCGCCATTTCTACCAACTCGTCATAAATAACATTCAGTGACCGTTCTCTCGTGGCATTCCATGGATCAGGAAAGATCTCAATAGCTTCCTCCCCCCCACCTGTTATTGCTGCATTTGCTTTGAGAGGTTCCAACATCCAAGATCCGAATGGAGTTATATCTTTCTGCAAGAATACAGGAGTTGTGTTGTGAACTGGATCAATCAATGAGCGACGATACGAAAATCCTGCATAAGATGCCAACCCAGGGATGTGGATTGTACCATTGGGTGAGCTGGGGTATGCCGTTCTAAACGGCTCAGGAACGAAATTGGAGTAATTATAATTGGCTCGATCTCTTCTATATCCACCGCCGCTACTGTTGGGAGGGACAAATCGAATGTTCAAATCAAAATACCAAAATGGAGTATACGCCGCTGATATCGTCGCTGAGCCAATAGGACCACCTATATTTAAAAAGGGCCCCAGTCCCTGCTCCTTATCTGCCCATTGTTGGAATTGAGTGTATGCTTCTTGAGGTGATACTCGAAATGGTAATGCGTCTAGTTGGAATGAGTTGTTGGTGGTGCGTTTGCGAGATGAGTGGTGTCGTTTTTGTGAAATTTGCTGGTGGTCGTCTACTAATTGAAAGGACGAGATGAATATTCGAATTGAGGATGACGTAATTGTGGGTCGATGATGATAATAGCTGTGCCTGTGCTGCAATGCATGTCGGATGTTTGTTAGCAGCACCATCGTAACTGTGCAGCAAAACGACAAGCAACTGGAATGCAAGAAGCTTTGACGGAGAAAAAAGCGGGTGTGTGCCTTCGTTGTGGCGGAAGATCCAGTACTAATTCCTATCGTAGAGGGTTTCTCGCAATCTTTTGACTCCTCCCCTGCATGCCTTCAACGACGGCATCTTACATTATGTCCGCAGGATGGTGGCACCAAGCAATAGTGAAGAGGATGACGATGTAGGTGCCTTGATCTACAGAGAGACTCAGCTGAGGAAGGCAGAGGCGGCAGCCGCAGCTGCCGAGAGTAAAAAGACATCAACTGCTTCCACTCATCATCGAACTTTAACTCGGAAGAGATCGCCTGTTATACCAACCAGGGCGAGGAATCGTTGCCTAGGCCACAACGAAGGGTTGCTACGAAATTGAGAAAACGAGAGGTTTCGCTGGACTAAGATCAGCCCAAAGAAAAGGTGGCCAAAAAGAGGCAGCGATATGAATGCTCTGCTGACGGATGCATGAATCAAGCTAAGAAAGGAGGAGTATGCATTAGGCACGGGGCAACGAAGAAACTATGCAGCAGTGAAGGGTGTACAAACTATTCTAAACAAGGAGGAGTGTGCATAAAGCATGGTGCTGTGATGAAACGATGCAACATCGAGGGGTGTACAAATCATATTCAAAATAGAGGATTGTGCAAGAGACATGGTGCAAAGGTTGAACACAAGCTATGAATCAGTGAAGGATGTACAAATCGTGCTAAGCGTGGAGGAGTGTGCAGAGGCACAGGGCATATCGCAGTATACACGGTTGATTCGGAACAGAAAATGATAGGCTAATGTAACTCAAACCCAATCTAACCCAACCAGCTTGCTTCTAGAGCTGCCGTCAGAAGGCAAGAAGGAAGAAGCGCTCCTTGAGAGGTGACAATGGAGAGATGACAATCCTTATTCAAGAAGTTGTAGAGATCAAATGTTCAGAAATGAGGAATTGTGTTAGGCATATAGTTCTTCTGGTAGATGGTGGTGCGTTGATTTACATCCTATATCAGCAGTATAATAGATATCTAAGTCTAAGTTACAAACGTGGGCGATAGGGCTTAAGTTGGGTCCCTCAGATTTTTGCAGCAATCGCCTAGTGTCTTACAATAAAATTCCAGCAGTCACACCTGCAATAAGGAGTTGTCTAATGGCCTCACTTCGAGAAGTTCCTGTATCAGCAACAAAGTCAGAATATGTGATGGCTGCTACCCAAGCCAAACACGATAGTCCCATTGCACGGGGGAAGTCTTGCCCACATGACAGAGCCCAAACTAAGGCACCATTGATGAGATCCGTCTTACCCTGAGCACGCATGCAGCGCTGTTCTGTTTTCGTGGCATCGTCCAATTGCAGCAACTGTTTGGACAACATTTTGGGAGCAATTGATACACCGAGACCTGCTGACATGTAAAAGAAGGACATTAACTTCATGGCCATTGTCGAATCGATCCACTTGGACATCACAAGACTTGCTGCACATGCAATTTGGATAATATAACCGGGCACCAATCCGTCAAGGCTCAGGTGAACTGGAACCTTACTGTTGTAGTGATGGAATAGAACAATAAGCCGAGGGATCAGACCAGCGGCAATCGCAATCGGTGGCTTGGCGTTGCCATACGCAAGAAGAGCATTTGTCACTGCCAAGCTTAGCGCTGACATTCCGTTATTTCTAATCAAGTTTGCCACAGTCGGAGTGATGTCTTCTTTGGATAGATGATAGAGTTTCTCGCCCGCTTTTTCCGGAGTTAGAGCCATGTAGGATCCATTCATCGCCGTTAATGCCGTCAAAGTCTTCGCGACCAATGATCCTGCCATACCATCACGGAGAAAGGCGAGATGTGAAGATGCTGTTGCAGTGCAGGGGAGGCAGAAGAGAAGCAGGAATGTCATCATGGTGAAATATGATAAATGTTTATTGTTGTGTTTTGATGTGATGTTGATAAATTATTGTTGCTCTGTGGGTGATCAGATGGTGATTGCTTGCCGTAAATAATGAGACAATTGTGATGAGATCCAATACAATAATGTATTCTGTATCTTGGCACCATCACGTCTTGATGTGCATGCAGGATTGTACATCGTTGGTGACTTGATTTGAGAATTTGAGCTCAGCTAACTTGAACATCTTTTGGTTGGTTGAATGAAGCAAGACAAACGTTGAAGCGGTTCCCAAAGTTGTCCGTACTATTCCTCTTGTGAACAGTATTGTACTTACTGACTATTCACCGCAGCAGAGGATATCTGTATCTGTTACCCTCTTCTCTGCCTATCGATCACATTTGTTGTAGCTTGTCCATTCGCGTCGCATCGGACAGATAAATTCTTGTTCTTGGAACGCAACGGTGCATATACTGCATCTGCATCGGTATGGTACTTGGATCCCTTCCGAGTTGATATGTATTATATTCGAGACGAATGACACTGAAGCAGAAAGATTTATCTAATTATCTTATGTGGTCGTTACTCAAAGATAAGATGAAGATGTCTCCCAAAAACTTGATGCACACTCCACTGTTTACGGCTTTAGGTGTACATCCTCTCCTGTTCTTCTTCCTTCTATTCCTCTGACGGCAGCTCTAGAAGAACGCTGATTGGTCAGGTATGAGAAAGCAGTAGTCTCCTGTATTCTGATCCAAATGCAGTGGATTCATCTTACGTATTGTGATATGCCCCGTGCCTTCTACACACTCCTCCTTTCTTGGCTTGGTTTGTGCATCCCTCACTACTGCATAGTTTGACCTTCACCTTTGCCCCATGCCTCTTGCACACTCCTCCTCCTCCCAAAGCTTGATTTGTGCATCCATTGCTACTGCATAGTTTGACCTTCTTCGCCCCGTGCCTAATGCACACTCCACCTTTGACGGCTTGGTTTGTGCATCCTTCACTGCTGCATAGCTTCCTCTTTGCCCCATGCTTTCTGCACACTCCTCCGCTGACAACAAGGTATGTGCATCCATCACTGCTGCATATTTTACGCTTTGACTTTATTGCACCGTGCCTAATGCACAAACCTATTGTATGAGCCACGTTTGTGCATCCATCGCTGCTGCATAGTTTGACCTTTGCCCCATGCCTAATACACACACCTCCATTTATGACTTTATTTGTGCATCCGTCACTGCTGCATAGCTTAGACTTGGCCCCATGTTTATAGCACACTCCTCCGTTGACCCTTATGTTTGTACATCCTTCCGCAGTGCAAATCTTTCTGCGCCTTCCGTCGCTGCCAACTTTTTTTGGCGCTTCGCCCTTCAGTTCTGTTGAAGATGGCTTCCTCTTCCTTGTTGATGATTTACAACTTACCGTGCTCTTCTTCGATGTGTTATCTCGGATAGGAACGGTCTTCTTTTTAGTTGAAGTTCGACGGCCCGCTGAAGCAGACGACACGTGCATCTGTTCCTCCGTTGCAGCAGCAGCAGCAGCAGCCGCCCTGAGTTTCGCCGTCTTGCTGGATTTGTAAATTAGCACAGCTAGTTCATCCTCCTCGGCCTCACAGATACCTGCCTTGGATTTGGTTTGGTTGCTCGACATACCTTGCTCTATTTTTTTTCAGAGCGGTGGGTGGGTGGAAGAAAGACTGTTACTGTTCCCCCTATATACAATAACTAAACGTCAGATCCAAACTGAATGCTCCCGTCCCATCCACATCGCCGTTTGCTTTATCGGTGAAGGTGACTTGGAGTTGCAGTTCGCAGATGGAGTCATCGCATTGGTCATCGTGCCAAGGAACCGATTAACCCACATTAACCCTGGGCAACTTCCTATCAATCTTCCACGTCATCTCTCAGAGCCGTGCGTTAGTAGTACTAGCCGCTTCGCGGGCTAGCGCGGCGCGGCGGTACATGAGAATTTCTCCTTACACTCGCCAAAATAGTCGACCATTTACTTATGCCCCTGCCGCAATTTTCGGCGAACGAACGAACGAACACACGAACACACACACACAGGGGTGCCTATTATTATACTAGCCGCTTCGCGGGCTAGCGCGGCGCGGCGGTACGTGTGATGTCAAATGTCACGCAACAAAAGTGTCACACTGCCTTTTCCCGCCAGTAACATGAGAATTTCTCCTTACACTCGCCAAAATAGTCGACCATTTACTTATGCCCCTGCCGCAATTTTCGGCGAACGAACGAACGAACACACGAACACACACACACAGGGGTGCCTATTATTATAGACTAGCCGCTTCGCGGGCTAGCGCGGCGCGGCAGTACGGAGAGTAAAATGTAGGAGTTGCCAAAGACAGTGACACGTGCGTAACACATTGTAAGTACATCAAACACCCGAAATCGCCAAAATCCGACAGTACATTAGATGACGTACAATAGTTACACACATTTTAATTATTTTATTTTATCTTCATATCTAAGTATCTTCTTCTTCTTGGCTCGTTTTTTTTGTTGGCATTTGCAGTTGTCGCGTTCAAATGGGTGGTAGTGTTCCCATTCCTCTTAAGTCATAGTCTAAGTCGACAGTTGCTTGATCATGCTCCTCGATTGCGTCGACAGTTATCTCTGACATAGGGAACTCAGCGAAGCGGTAGACAGGCTCGCGTCCAGATACATATCGTCTAGTCTGGAATTTCTTTATTTCATCTGTCATATCACGCTTCTCAATTGTATACGGGAACAGGTACTTCACCGATAGCACCGTCGCACAGTACTTCAAGTTTATGAGGCACCTGAAGCGCTTGAGCAAGCGCTCCTCGATTGTATACGGGAACTGGTACTTCACCGATAGCACCGTCGCACAGTACTCCAAGTTTATGAGGCACCTGAAGCGCTTGAGCAAGTATGGGGAGTATGGCATAACCCAAGAATTGTCCAGTTTTTCCTTTGACTGTCCTTTATCTCTTCTTCTTTTCCTAATTGTATGACCTCCTTCTTCTGGGGATCTTCGTATATTGTTATCCATGGTGTATGTCAGGAAAAATGCAGGCTTGCCATACTTCGCTAGAAGGTCACGTGGAACTGGCGTTGGCATGATTTGGATGATTGGATGCAGTTAACAGACAAATGAGCGAATTATGAAATAGATAAGTTGTAGATGCATGCAGTTATGACGTCGCTTCAAAATATTTGATGTGTCCGTTCACAGAGAAAAAGTGTCATTTGATGTCCGTTCACAAAGAAAAAGTGCCCGCCTTACCGGAATAGTGGGTTTCTCGCGTTATGCGAACCCTGGCCAAAATTGGCGAACCACATGAGCAAGTTTCCCGCCAGTAACATGAGAATTTCTCCTGACACTCGCCAAAATAGTCGACCATTTACTTATGCCCCTGCCGCAATTTTCGGCGAACGAACGAACGAACACACGAACACACACACACAGGGGTGCCTATTATTATAGACTAGCCGCTTCGCGGGCTAGCGCGGCGCGGCAGTACGGAGAGTAAAATGTAGGAGTTGCCAAAGACAGTGACACGTGCGTAACACATTGTAAGTACATCAAACACCCGAAATCGCCAAAATCCGACAGTACATTAGATGACGTACAATAGTTACACACATTTTAATTATTTTATTTTATCTTCATATCTAAGTATCTTCTTCTTCTTGGCTCGTTTTTTTTGTTGGCATTTGCAGTTGTCGCGTTCAAATGGGTGGTAGTGTTCCCATTCCTCTTAAGTCATAGTCTAAGTCGACAGTTGCTTGATCATGCTCCTCGATTGCGTCGACAGTTATCTCTGACATAGGGAACTCAGCGAAGCGGTAGACAGGCTCGCGTCCAGATACATATCGTCTAGTCTGGAATTTCTTTATTTCATCTGTCATATCACGCTTCTCAATTGTATACGGGAACAGGTACTTCACCGATAGCACCGTCGCACAGTACTTCAAGTTTATGAGGCACCTGAAGCGCTTGAGCAAGCGCTCCTCGATTGTATACGGGAACTGGTACTTCACCGATAGCACCGTCGCACAGTACTCCAAGTTTATGAGGCACCTGAAGCGCTTGAGCAAGTATGGGGAGTATGGCATAACCCAAGAATTGTCCAGTTTTTCCTTTGACTGTCCTTTATCTCTTCTTCTTTTCCTAATTGTATGACCTCCTTCTTCTGGGGATCTTCGTATATTGTTATCCATGGTGTATGTCAGGAAAAATGCAGGCTTGCCATACTTCGCTAGAAGGTCACGTGGAACTGGCGTTGGCATGATTTGGATGATTGGATGCAGTTAACAGACAAATGAGCGAATTATGAAATAGATAAGTTGTAGATGCATGCAGTTATGACGTCGCTTCAAAATATTTGATGTGTCCGTTCACAGAGAAAAAGTGTCATTTGATGTCCGTTCACAAAGAAAAAGTGCCCGCCTTACCGGAATAGTGGGTTTCTCGCGTTATGCGAACCCTGGCCAAAATTGGCGAACCACATGAGCAAGTTTCCCGCCAGTAACATGAGAATTTCTCCTGACACTCGCCAAAATAGTCGACCATTTACTTATGCCCCTGCCGCAATTTTCGGCGAACGAACGAACACACGAACACACACACACAGGGGTGCCTATTATTATATAGATAGATCATGGCCGCGCCAGGCGAGGAAGATTTATCTACAGCTTTTAATTTTGTGAAGAGCTGTCCCAAAAGATTATTCCTCCCCCAAGAAAGGCTGCTGAGGACTGTCACCTTTCCTGAAGCACTCCTTCCTTATTCTTTTCTGCCGTCAGCTCTAGAGAAGCAGCTGATTGGATAGGGATTGAGTTGCGAGATCTGATTCTAATGCAGTAGATTCATCACACAACTCCATGCTTCGCTTGCTTTGTACATCCTTCGCCCTTCGCTACTACATCTTCTGACCTTCACCCCTTCCCAACACCCCACCACACTTGACTTGGTTTGTGCACTCTTCGATATATACAGCACAGTTTGACTTTCGTTGGCCCTGTCTCTTGCCTCCTCCGCAATTTGTGCATCCTTCTTTCCTTCATAGCTTGATCTGCACTCCATGTTTAATACACACTCCTCCTTTGACGACATGATTATTGCATCCTTCACTACTGCATCGCTTGACCTGTGCCCCATGTCTAATGCACACTCCACTCCATTCTGAGCTATATAGTGTATCCTTCAGCATTGCCATACTTTCCTCTTCGCCCCATGTTTCATGCACACTCCTCCGTTGATGACATGGTTTGCTCAAACTACCCGTTGCTGCTACATCGCTTGGACTTGCCCCATGCCTAAAGCAGATTCCTCCATTTTGAGCTTTATTTTTTGCATCCCTGGTTCCAGCTCGGCAAAAGCTAGGATCCGGATGGGAACAGCTCTCTGGAGAGGAGGTACCTGAATGGAGGAATTAGTACCTCCTTCATTGACGACTTGATTAGTAATAATGTAACAGAAATTTAAGTATAGTACTTCAGGTGGGCCCGCATCCCCGGGGCGAAATTATCTATCAAGCAGGGGATCTTGACTGGATCTCCCTGTCTATCTAACAAACCAATATGTCTACTACCCCCCTCATTGTTGATTGTTCATAATGAGGTTTGGTGTGGGGTAATACTATTTCCCAGATCGAAATCCAAGCTGGAGGTTCTTGTCCTCCAGCATTGACGACTTGATTAGTACATCCTTGATTGCTGAATCATCTGATCTGTGGTAGCCTCACAAGCGATTGGCCCCGTGCCTCTTACACACTCCTCCCTTCCTAGCTAGACTCGTACATCCTTCGCTGCTGCAACGCTTGACCTTTGCCCCATGTCTAATGCACACTCCACCACGCTTGGCTAAGTTTTTGCATCCTTCGCTGCGGCAGCGCTTGAACTTTGCCCCATGCCTGCAACACACTCCTCCGTTGATGGCAGTAGTACTGCATCCTTCAGCGCTGCATCGTTTCTTCTTTGCCCCATGCCTAATACACACTCCTGCTGCCTGAGCCTGATTTGTGCATCCTTTCCAACTGCATAATTTGCGACTTGCCCCGTGCCTCCAGCACACTCCTCCTTTCTTAGATTGATTTGCACACCCTTCACTGCTGCATAGTTTCTTCTTTGCTCCATGTCTCGTGCACACTCCTGCTTTAACGGCCATATTTTTACATTCGTGAATGCTACATCGTTTGACTTTTGCCCCATGCCTAATACACACTCCTCCATTCTGAGCTTGATTTGTACATCCCTCACTGCTGCATTTTTTCTGCTGCGCTCCATGTCTTATACACACTCCTCCTTTGACGACTACGTTAATACATCCTTCAGTGGAGCACTTTTTTCTGGATCTTCCATCTCGTCCAATTATCTTCGTAGCCCTATCAACTTCCTTTCTCTTCAACGCATTTCTTTGTGTTTCCTCCGCTGATGCACTGTTATCATCATTGCTACTTGAAGCAGATCTCTTTCTAGTTGAAGTTCGACGGCCCGTTGCAGCAGACGACACATGCATCTGTTCCTTCGTTGCAGCAGCCGCCGCCGCCCTGGCTTTTGCCGTCTTGCTGGATTTGTAAATTAGCACAGCTAGTTCATCCTCCTCGCCCTCCCAAATACCCGCCTTGGATTTGTTGGTTGGTTTGCTTGACATCGTTGATCGTTGCTTTCTGGAGTGCAGTCGCTACTTAACTGCGAAAAAAATGGATGTACAGAATTTGGAGGATATCCTCCAAATTGTTCTGGAGGATATTCCATTTGGAGGAGTATTCGAAGTCACCGCTGCAACCCGAGGTGTTGCCACACTCGCCGTTGCCTGTAGCAGGTGATACAAGAGTAGTGATAATTCATCTGTTAAACAAATTATGGCAGATTCTACAGCTACTCGCTCCCTTTAGCGGAGGAGTCCCGACACAGCGAGTTCAAATACTCCCCTCAAGCTAGCTCCCGCATGGTGCTAGATTGCCTGGTCACCGCTGTCTTCATACCATCTATACAATATATACATTACGATCCAAGTCGATTCCAAAATCTCCCGAAAGCCACACTAACCTCGCTCAGAGGGGGATGAGTTCACAAAAGCTAATCTCACCCCGACCGAATGGCGACACAGCTTGCATCAGAGGCTGATTGCCTTAGACAGCCTTTGAGTGTTCGGTTTCCGCTTGCCGCGTAATCCCTAGTCACTCATTTGCTCTTTCTAAAAATGTGTTGTAATATCTTCTTGACGAAACCATTTCTCTTCTCTCCCGCAGTCATTGGCTTTGTTAACAAGTCAGCAATGTTGTCGTGTGTATTGATATACGCAGTAATCCATTCACCACGAGCAACTCCTTCACGAACCAGATGGTAGGCTACCGCAGCACATTTCTTCTTCAGGACCGAACCAGGGTTTGTTGTATTAGCAAGCACACTCTGATTATCCCCAAAGATGTATGCTGGACCTTCCACCCGAACTCCCATCATTCGAAGCCTGTACCTCAACGCACGAATGTATTCAGTAGCCTCCTTCATCGCGGTGAATTCCGCCTGGTATGTCGAACTCTCGACACTCCCCTGTCTCTTGGAATACCAATACACAGGAGCATTATTCAAGTAGACAATAAAACCAGTGCGAGACTTCCTCGTGACCGCATCACCAGCATGATCAGCATCAACAAAACAA
Source organism: Skeletonema marinoi (assembly GCA_030544225.1). NCBI lineage: Eukaryota > Bacillariophyta > Thalassiosirophyceae > Thalassiosirales > Thalassiosiraceae > Skeletonema > Skeletonema marinoi. The sequence goes on from CM060493.1 coordinate 1,186,547, forward strand.
CGGATGACAAAAGGCTTTCCCCGTGGTTCAGGCATATCAGGAGGCATCACCTCCGTCCTATCCTGCTCCGACATGGTGGAGAATGTCCAATCCTGTTTCTTGAAGATGTCATCATTGATATATGGTGCAGTAGGATCATACACCATCTCGGCATTGTGATACTTACCCAAATATGAGAACAAATGAAACAAGCATTCCAAATGACCTTCCCTCGGCAGAGCCAGATGACTGCTCATCATAGACACTTCCAAACAAATATCCACACGACCAAGCTCGACGATCCAACGCAAGATTCCAATAAGTGATTGATAGTAAGATGCTTCTTCCGGGCCCAACTCTCTGCTAACATCAATCTCAGGTCTATATCCAGATTGGAATGGAGCTTCAGCCTTGTTGGGCAAGTTGCGATTCTTCTTCGCCAACCAAGCCTTGACATTTTCAACTGCTGATTGGACGTATTGACTGGAGCTAAAAGCCCAGCACTTGACGCCATTATCCAATTCAACCTCACGACACTTACCACCGAGATATAGTGATGGCTTCCCAATTGAGTCTTCCTTCAAAGTCCAATGTCTGCCAATCTCATTTCGTAGCACCGCCTCGGGATTCTCAGAGATTACCAGCACGTCATCAACATACAATAATACATATTCCATGTACTCAGTGCCATCACTCTTCCTCGCTGGACGATACCACACATCAGAGTCAGCCTTCGACGACTTGAAGCCCAAAGAGTCCATGCACTTCCTAAGATGAAGCCAGAAGTCCCTTCCACTTACCCTACCACCGTAGGTTGCTCGCTTGACCTCAGCATATTTACCTTCATTCTCAATTCCAAACTCAGGGCCGCAAATAATATAGTGATTCTCACTCGTTGGTGCTTGAAGATAAGCATTCTTGATGTCTCCCGCCATCACAGGTAGCCCCATCATTGCTGCATAAGTGAATGCAATACGAACACTCTCACGACTAACAACACCAGCATAGTTCGCAGTAGTTGGTTCAGGCGTTTTATGGCCATCAAGAACCCACCGAGCCTTCCTTCTAAAGTCCATCTTCACGTCGAAAATAACATGGCCGCTAGTCTTGATGTATCCTGGCTTGGGAGTCTCCCCATTCCTGAGGAATTTGACTGCCGTTCCAATGGAGTTCATTTCAGACGCTAGTGCTTGTTGCCACATAGTGTTGCCATTTTCACGATCAATGCGGAATGCATCCTCTACTGACTGCGGAACCTCAATGACAAGTGCCTATGGGGCCGCTACTCGTCCCAATAGAGCAAATAGGTATACTATCGGCGACGCCCATAAAATGGTTTAAGAATATCCTATACAAAATACATGTCAAATACTTTGCTGTGAGCTTTTAATATCCTTAGGGGTCGGCACATTATGACTTATGTCCGATTATCCTCTCCCGTGTGCATACACACGAGGCTGCCGATCTTATTCCAAGCAGAGCTCTCTGTTTATACTCCTCTATCCTTAGGAGTTTAGCACTCAACACTATCTCAAGCGGTCGGACATTCGACCATCGATCTGTCATATTGTGCATGTGAGACTGCCTCCGCGTCAGCGTTGCATCTCAAACCACAGCCGCAATCCTTTTACGGATGTTTGGGTCTGATAAACTATTCGAAGTCACCGCTGCAACCCGAGGTGTTGCCACACTCGTCGTTGCCTGTAGCAGGTGATACAAGAGTAGTGATAATTCATCTGTTAAACAAATTATGGCAGATTCTACAGCTACTCGCTCCCTTTAGCGGAGGAGTCCCGACACAGCGAGTTCAAATAGGAGAGTAAGTCTGATCTATGAATGACCTATGACCGACACGACTTTTTTCGGGCCGACACAACAAAGACTCACAACATGGTGCTCCTGGCCTATGCATGCAGCAATAACGGCAACAAATAATCATACAACAATCCCACAACATGGTCACTAGATCAGTTTTTCACGCTGAATCGAATGGTGCAGTCGGCGGTTCGCTATATCCTACGCCTACAGACGTATTTACTACGATAGCAGCGACAGTAAATTTTCCGCAATCAACGGCACATCATAGTTTGAGCATCATGCCAGAGGGGTAATTATCAATATGTAACGCTGACATGATAGCCCTGTATCCGTATGGGTATAAGGCGTCGGTTAATCGCCGGCGATAGCGACAGAAATGAGTAATATAGCGGCATTGAGTGAGATTTAAGAAGGCATGATATCTGCCCGAATAGGGAGAGCATCAATCACGGCACATACCTATTACAACAATGAATTACAATATTCCAAACCCACATGATATATGATCTCTTTCTTATGTTATATTGAGTGGTCAAGTCAGTAACTCGCAATAAACATAAGCGTCGATTTTGATCCATCTCCCAACATCTGTGCATGAGAGCATTTGTAGTGTTTGCATATCTCCTCCAATATTTGGACTATGACGTTCAAACCTGGCCCATATAGCGCGTGTTTGCAATTGCTAATGAGGCGAAAGGCACCCGTAAAGGCGTTTCTACTCGTTGGCGAACGCCAGTAGTACAAACATAGCGTCATGGATCAAAGTTGCTTCCATAGTTTTGTAGGAAGGCGGGTGCCATGTCGCCCGCCCCAAATGTGTACGGCACCCTTCCTCCAAATCATTGCACCCTTCCTCCAGCACTCCTCAGTTTTTCCTCCAGCCTTGGTCATGAGCCCAAAATTTTCCTCCAAATCGCTTGGAGGAGACTGGAGGATATCCTCCAAATTCGGTACACTCGAAAAAAATGGTGCGGTTCGCAGCTAGCTCGTGGTCACTAGCTGGAGCTATATATAGGAGTAGCCACAGCTATCTGCTCCTATAGCGGACTATGGCCTACCTGTCAGTAGTTGTAACGTCACCAATACCATATCGCATGACCTGACCAATGGACTGGAACCCATAAGCAGCACTTGAACCTACATGCCAATTGCGTAATTAGTATGAGTAGCCACACTGACGCATGTAATAGCTGGTAGTATGGTGACACCATCGTCATGGTCATCTCCTTTTTGTCGTTTTTTGTGATTTGTGTTTTTTGGGAGAAAAGGGAAGTGAAAAATGAGAGGAGCTACTAACAAACTCCTAACTAAATGCAGCATAGGTACATAGCTACAGCTATAGCTGTAGGACCCTACATAGGAATTAGTACTTTTCTAGCTATATCCTATAGCCTATAGCTCCAGCCACTGACCACTCGGTAAAAGCTAGAGGATCCGGATGGATCCGGGACAAGGTATGGTACCTGCATGGAGGAATTAGTACTAAAAGTATGTAGTACTTGGTACCTATCTGAACAAGCAATATGAATTATCTACATAGTCACAGAATGCAGCTTCTACCTCTGAATAAGTATGCACAAAGCCAAGCGATTTGAATTCGAAATACTGCTCCACTTTTTTGATTGATGTACAATATTATTTGCATTTTCATTTCCTCCTTTGCTGCATCATTTCATCTTCGATTCAGAATCCTCCTACTGAGATCTGAGCATGATTATTGAACTCAGCAGCAGAGGATATCTGTATCTGTTGTACCCCTCTGCTCTCTGCCTTGGATCACATTTGTTTGAAGCTTGTTCCTTCGCTACGAAGAAATTAATTCTTGTTCTTGAAACTGAAACGTCTTTATTATACTGCATCGGTGTGGTACTTGGATCCCTTCCGAGTTGCTATGATTGAGATTAGATGCGCTGAAGCAAAATGATTTATCTACTACTCTGTTATTTAGTTGTTGTAAGATGAAGATGTCTCCCAAAAGAACATGCGTTTCAACAACTCTACCGCCCACAAGATAGAACTGAAGTAGTAAGCATCAGATATCTACAATTTCTTGGAGGATAGTTATCTCTCAAAGAACGCTCCATCCTGCTTGTCCTCTGCTGTTAGCTCTAGAAGCATGCTGAATGGGTACGATTTGAGGGTTTGAGTTGCGGTAGTCTGTTCGATAGATCAAAATGCAGTAGATTAATCGTGTACAGTGCGATATGCCCCGTGCCTCCTACACACTCCACCACGCCTACGAGAGTTTGTACATCCTTCACTGCTGCATCGCTTCACCTCTGCCCCATGCCTCCTGCAAACTCCACCTTTGACGACTTCATTTGTGCATGCTTCGTTGCTGCATAGTTTGGCCTTCGCCCCATGCTTCCTGCATACTCCTTCCTTGACTCTTGCTTTATTTGTGCATCCCTCACTACTGCATAGTTTGACCTTTGCCCCATGCTTCATGCACACTCCTCCTTGTATGGCACCATTAGTGCATCCTTCAGCACTGCATCGTTTCTTCTTTGCCCCATGCCCAATACACACTCCTCCACCGATTACGCCGTGTGTACATTCTTGAATGCTACATCGTTTGACCTTAGCCCCATGTCTAATGCACACTCCTCCTTGTTGAACATGACTTGTACATCCATCACTGCTGCATAGTTTGACCTCAGCTCCATGCCTAATGCACACACCTCCCTTCTTAGATACATTTGTACATCCATCAGCAGAGCATTCATATCTGTACTTCTTTTTAGCAAGCTCATTCTTTGGCCGATTTCTATCTAAACAACACTTGCAGATATTGCATAGAGAGTATTTGAATAGACAACAAAAGTAACGCACTAACCTCGATCGTTTCCCGAACTCGAACCCAGACACTGTTACAAACTCTCCAAATATTCCACTTATGTTGGTGGGCGTCAATCCTCAATGGACTGATGATGCTTATACAACCCTACTCGACTAACGAAGTATCACAGAAGTACTCGATATAACGAAGTACTAACAATATAGCCGTAGGGCAGATATTTACATGGTGAAAAAGAAATTAAAGTAAGATGTTGGTGTGTGATGACACGAGGTCAACAGACAGACCTTAAAAATGACTTGCGTCATAATATCCCAATAAGTATCATTCCCAATAATGATGTACAGATGCTCAAAGAATTGCATACATGTAACACTCCCCTATCAATGAATTTGATCATCCATTTCAATATTATCCTTCGGTATATGCTCCCCATACTTGCTCCCCATTTGTCCAAGTAGTATTGGAAATTAATCCACGTTGTGACCAGGATCTTGTGGGTTCATGTCGTCAAACGTAAAGAAATCAACGTTTGATAAGTCAACCAAATCATCGTCTGGAACTGGATTGGAAAGTGAATCAATGCTCGGTAGGACTTGAATTGTCTCATCATCAGTGTAACGATAAGTTCGAATAAAAACGACATCATCGAGGTAGAGATGAGATTGCCTATCAGCAAAGGAATTTCCATAAAGGGTATCAGTGGGAGCTGGTTCAACTCGACGTCTTGAAGATAGAAAGCGACTTCGCTCAGCATGATTGACAGCAACATTGTCCGTATGGATATAGAGCTCAAGATGTTGAGGCAAGAGTCGTCTGGTAAAGACATCGGCGACATTGTAGTTTGGTGATCGAAGGATCGCAGATAGATGATTCCGCTGGTTACCATTCTCCCCAGAATTGACAGTAACTGACTGCACAATATCATTGGTATGTCCCATAACACTAAAATCCGGTACAGAGTTGTCATACATGGAAGGATTCCAAGGAGAGCCACTAGTCATAGTGATGCGTGGAAGATTCTGTAGATCGTCATCTGATGGATAGATCATGCGAATGTAGGGAAGTCCTTGATGAATGTCGACGGGAATAATGCTTCCATCCTTGTGAACAAGACATTGTCTTCCACCAAGTAGAACAGAGTCGTCAAAGACTTCACAACCTCCATCTTGAAGTTGAATCTTGGAATGAATACTATTTCCGCACTCTATCTCCCCATATTCATGAAAGATTCCAAGCACAAATCGACCGTCATCTAGGCGAATCTTTGCAGCAAAAGTTCCAATTTGAACCTCGGGAATGTCGATACCACCGATTCCACTGACACAGACGTGACGCGAAGGTGAGGCATAACTCAATAGTCTCATTTCATTTGAGTTACCAAATCCATTGTTAGCACCACCGTCGACAAGCGTCCTGTAATAGTCATGCAACGTGATGTGAGTAACATCGTGTCCGGCAGAACCTTCGCTGGAGGTATCTTGATGCAGTTGTGCCATAGAAGCAAACCTACGAACTGGAGCGACGGGTGGTTCACCGAGTAAGTCAGGAAATGATGCGGCAGCCATTGTATCTCGAATATTGACATTAGAAGAGAGTCTTGATAGATTCGTAGATTCCATAGGACGTGAAAGAGCAACTGAAGCATTTCTGACAGGGATGATGTCCGTGGGATCTGCACCAATACGATGAATAGGTTCCAACTGGTTTGGAGATTTGTTCTGTGTGGACATAAGACGACCAGGTAGTAAAGCATCATACTTCTGAAGAGCGGGTTTATGCGGCTTGGTGTCTTCGAGATCCTTCCAAGCAGAAATTCCATCCATGCTGATCTGGTACTTCTTGACAATAATACTCCCATCACTTGACTTGACTGTTCGGAAAAGAATGGTGAAGACTGCGGTGTTCCTTCTCTCAAATAGAGTAACTGCGGCTTGTTCGTCTCCCTGAGCTAGGATGGGTGGTTGATAAGACGGGGTAAAGAGGTGTTCAATACCTTTGATTCTGAAAAGAGCTCTCATCTCGACCGAATAATTCTTCCATCCCGAGTTTCTGAGAAGGTGGTTCACTTCCTTATCCGATGGTGGATTCTTATCAAAAGCAGCGAGTTCTCTCTCAGCATCAGTAAGCGACGATCCATAGTTAATTCCTCCCCCATTATTAACAACCCCTGTAGTATTATTTCCTCCAGCAGCGGTGACTTGAACAGGTGGTGCAGGTGGTGGAGCGTAGATGCCAAGTAAGTTATGCTTCGCAGACTCTCTTGCTTGACCAACATCATATTTAACCGTACCATCAACTTCTCCACCCCTTTCGTCAGGATCTAGCATAACGAAGGCAATGAACGAACTGCGTGAAGTTTGTGCAGTAAGTTTGTGCAGTAACGTTGATGGGATGATCAGGCAACGGACCATAATTATTCTGCAACCAATTGAGATAACTTGGTAGGGCAATTAATTCCTCCTTCAATTCTTCTGGCAAATCCTCCTCTGATTGAGTTTGACCATTCCGCCACTTGACAGATCTAATCTTGTTATGATCCTTGAGTAGTTTAATCAACGGACGCCAAGTCTTTATACCCAAAATGGATAAGGCGGACTTTATACGAGGGTCCTCGTTAAATATATCACTCACAACGTGATTAAATCGTTGGTCTGAAGACCTGGTACTCTTCGTTCCAGCCATGTTTTGGTAGGCGTCACGGTAATCAAATGTAAACTGATGGATAGACCAGTAATTCCTCGAAACTTATGACAAGCTAAGATGTTGTACAATACAACGGTCAGATACAGGATGATATAATTCTCTGAAAAGAATAGGCACGATAGCTTCAATTAATATCCGGAGCGCATCAACGGATATTATTCCTCGGCTTTAGTAGCTACGGGGCAGTTTCTCTCGAGACCAATGTTAATCTAAACAACACTTGCAGATATTGCATAGAGAGTATTTGAATAGACAACAAAAGTAACGCACTAACCTCGATCGTTTCCCGAACTCGAACCCAGACACTGTTACAAACTCTCCAAATATTCCACTTATGTTGGTGGGCGTCAATCCTCAATGGACTGATGATGCTTATACAACCCTACTCGACTAACGAAGTATCACAGAAGTACTCGATATAACGAAGTACTAACAATATAGCCGTAGGGCAGATATTTACATGGTGAAAAAGAAATTAAAGTAAGATGTTGGTGTGTGATGACACGAGGTCAACAGACAGACCTTAAAAATGACTTGCGTCATAATATCCCAATAAGTATCATTCCCAATAATGATGTACAGATGCTCAAAGAATTGCATACATGTAACACTATCCAGCGAAGCCTCTCGTTTTCTTCCTTTCTTAGCAACACTGCCTTGTGGACTAGGCAACGATATTTTGTCCTGATTGACAGGCGATCTCTTCCGAGTTGAAGTTCGTCTAGTTGAAGCAGTTGCCTTCGTCTTGCGCTCAGCTGCGGCCGCCGCCTCCGCCTTCCTCAGCTGAAACTCTCTATAGATCAAGGCACCCACATCATCGTCGTCCTCTCTACTCTCATTTGGTGCTACCATCTTGCTTAGCATCATGCTACCTACTTAGTTCTGATGTGAGCAACGCGAGTTCTGCTTTACTTTGGCAACCCAACAAATTCAAATCCATCGAGAGGCGATCGAGGCTTCTATCTCATTTATTTTGAAATGTTATGCCAATAATTGTATCGTCTATTTATTGTCATACTAGAACCGTCCCAATCAACAGTGACACTTCCTCCTCCGCTCTTTGCTCTTTGCTTTGCCGCTGCCCTATTATTACAACTAACAAGAGAAACCACAACGAACAATAGACAATAATAAACATTCACCATGATAGATCCAATGGCAGACCTCGCCGGAGGAGGACCCGACATGGCCATGATGGGCGGTCCCTCCAATTCCGACGACAACAACAAAGAAGTCTTCGATATGGACGCCTTTCGGTATAACTTTCGTAAGATGGATAAAATACGTTCGTTTATGGGGATTGTTGCTGGGTGTGTTGCGGGTGTTTTGGGATTGACTGGTCTGAGTGGCTTAGGTGAGTTTTATATATTGCTTTGTAGATTCTTTTGGTTGTTGGTGATTGTACATCATATGTAATGTGTGCAAGTGTTGTTTCTAATGTGTTCAACAATCAATACATCATTGTGTTATCATACTCACTCAAAACAACATTCCTCTCAATCAACCTTTACACAACAGTATGTTTTCTAATCCTGCATATATCCGTTAACCTATCCATCCTCGCCTTCAAAATGAATTTCAACTTGAAGGCATATACGCAAGAGTCCATGATATCATTCCTATTGGCAGATTTTCAAAAGTGTGCCATGAGTTTCATGTTGTTTTGGACATTATTTTTTGGACTTGTTTATTTATTTTAAGTTGAGATTAAACGTTGAGAGAGAGAGAGTGGAAGACATGTGATTATGCATGATGCATAGAAATGGGAAGAACGATTGACACGATGACGAAGAGGGGGGAGGATTCATCTTCTGTTTTGGTATCTTCAAATCAACAATCATTGCAAGCTGTTTGGGCTGACATAAGTAATAGAAGACAGGGGATACAGGTGATAGAATGTCATAAAATCGAGGCAATCATATTGTGTTAATAGTCCTTTAACTTTCGACGTTTACTGATACAACCGAATAAGTTCATCGGAAACTGCACTGGGAGTTAGCACGCCCAAATCAGTAAATAGCAATGTGATATACTTGGCCGGTGTAAAATCACACGGTGGATTCTGAACCTCAACAGTCGAGGGAAGGTTCACAACATAGTCCTTCACATCCTGCAGTGATGACGTTGGTGTTGATTCCTCCTTCTTTTCATCCCCATCATCATTTTTACGACTTCCACTTGCACTCCAATTCAACGTATCCAAAAACTGCAACGATTCACCAATCCCACCCATCTCCGGCAAATCACTATTATTCAACGGATACAACCTCGTAAACTTATAACTCTCCGCAGCAACATAAAACGGTACACCCAACTCCTTCGCCATAACCCCCAAACTAAACGTCCCCACCTTATTCACCACCCCACCATTTTCAACCACACCCTCCGCACCCACAATCACCATATCCACCCTCTCCATAACATACCCCATAGCCGAATCCAAAACAACCGTAGTCGGAATCCCATTCTTCTCATACGTCCGTGCACTCTTCGCCCCCGCCGCATCCGGCCGTCCCTCCAACACCATCACACGAAACCTTTTCTTCTCCACAAGTGCCGCCCGTAACAATAAACTCTCCACAACACGACTCCGTCCATGAGTCAACACCACACTCCCCTCTCGAACAAATGGACCACCAACACTGGAGATACGATCACGAGCGGCCAATGAAAATTCGGCAAAGCGTTCTCCACGTTCCAATACTTGGGATTTGCAGGATGTGAAATCGGGTGTTTCGAGTGAGGCTCGTGTGACGTATTTGAGGAATAGTTCGCAGCCTGAGGAGAGGGCGATGTGGGATCTTCCTGCTAGGAGGTAGCGCTGCTGTGTTTGTGTATTGTTGTTGTTATTGTTGATTAGTACAGCTGGAATGGGACCACCCAATTTAGCAAAATTGACCATCACATCACTTGCTTCACGTAAATCGGCTTGGAGACCCATCATCGTCTCCGCTTTGGATCGTCGTATGACATTTAGTAAGACTCGAATTGCGGCTACGGGAAGTGGAATGGAGGATCGTTTGCTCTTTTTAGAAGAGGAGGATGATGGTAGTTTGTCAGCGGAGGGTGGATGAGGTGGCAATGCAGCTGAGGGTGTAGAGATGGATGATTTGGATGATAGATGGAGGCATAGATCTGCTATTACTGGGTGCTGCTGTTCTTTTTGCAGCTGGAGCTGCTCTTCGTGGCTGGTTTCGGACGTCATGGTGAGCATCTATTTTTGAAGTTTTGAAGACAGATTTTGAGAGAGAGGAGGAGCAAAGCGACGGACAGACTAAAGAGGAAGGGAAGAAGGTCCTCTTTTCTTCAGAGTGACGTCTATCGTTCCCTTGGACTGAGGCAGCTGTGCTGCATGCAGTTGAACCGGCTACTTGTGGTACTAAAAAGAAGAAGTATGCATTCAGCTTGAAAGCGATCAAAGTGCTAACTATACATACTGATGAATAACTTACAAAGAAAGAAACACGTGTCAAGATCAAGAACGAGAAGAATGAGAAAATGTCTGAAAAGAAAATGTGAGAGATAGGCAGAGGTAGAATGGATATCTTCAGGTGGGTGCATGAATCATGCTCAGAAAAGAAGGCGCCTGAGAATGTAAGAAGCAGTGCACATAAGTCAAATGATGCAGCAAAGGCAAAAGATGTCAAATAACCTCAATCACAAGTGGAGTAGTCCCTATTTCGATTTCAATTCATTCTAACATGTTGATGTTGAGGAAAGATTGCTACATATATAAACATGTCTGAAGTCTGATAAGCGAGCCTGCCATTGATAGGCAGTTGGAGTCCTTAATGGAGATGTTCGCATCTTACAGAGATCTTGTGCTTGTGGGCAGATGAATTGCCCTGAGACAAGCAGAAGCAGATCCCGCCCCCCCCCCCCTTTAGAATCTAGTGGATAGAAAAGTACCTTGAAACACTTTTGTGATTAAAGACAAATCAAATCAATCAATTACATTAATACCCCGAAATGAATCCAGCTGGCACATTCCCGGTCTTTTACCAGCTACCTTCCTCGTGCAGTCCAGGCTTTACTCCAAAATATATCCAGCTAGCTCGATCCTGCCAACTTGATGGTAGCGATGATTTCCACGTGTGCGTCGGCATGTATATTTGTAGTCCAAGTAAGGAGTCGAATGGCTTGGGAAGCCAACAGAGTCATAGCAGAGGTCGCTGTCGCCACTCTCAAATGTTGAGTTAATTGTGATCCCTCTGGAGTTTCTACAAATTGCTTGGCCCCTCCACGGAAAATCCCCAGAGCCAATCTCCTCCCAGGCAGAACTGGCGTCCACACGACCTTCCAACAAATAATCAACACAGTCACAGTTCGCACAATTGTTATGAGTGTAGAGTCTCAAATCTTTCGCAACCGATAATTTCCCATGCGCTGGAGAAAAGGTCAAACTGTCAACCCAAATTCCATCCTGTTGTGGCATATCAAGATGATCACAAAAGAATTTCTCAGTTGTTGGAGCTATAGCTGCTCCCGCACGAACTGTGCGAGAGCACCCAAATGACTCAACAGAACCAGGATATAATATCGTATTCACAGCTTGTGCGTTGTCTGCGACTGCAGCAGTTGGAAAGGGCGTCGGAGGGTGTGTGGGGTGTGCCGTAGGTGGTACCGTCGGAGATACAGAAGGTGATAGTGTTGGTGGCGGAGTTGGAGGTGGTGGCAGCAACATTCCAGGAATCTCAAGTTCAGCAAACTGGAGACGATTTGAATCGTAGTTCCTCGTTGCCGAGAAAGTCACCTTGTAGTCTGAATAAACTGCGTTGTTACTGGGAAAGTCCACCTCAGCGTAAGTATAGTTCACATCTCCGCTCTCATAAGTCGACTCAATGAATACAGCACTTGAGCGAACATTCCTCGCATTGTTGTTATTAAACTCCAGGTCTCCCGAACCAATCGATTCCCATGGTGCTTCTGGATTGAGTCTACCTTCAAGCGTCACATCAATGGGATCCAAGCCAGTCCCAGCATCTCCAGCATAGACTCTCACTTTCTTGGCAATCGTCGCTTGAACGTATGGCGGACTAAAGACTTGTCCTGCTGGGACATGGTGAAGATCAGTCCTATCGCAATGAAACTTCTCTAAGGAGCCGTCCACGGATGCCCATGCACGCGACCAACTGTTGCAGCCGAAAGGTAGATAGGAGGCGTCACTGTCAATAATAGAGTTTACGAGAGTTCCACCATCAGGAAGGGCCGCTGTAGGGAAGTCAGTCGGGTTGAGTGTTGGACTACTGGAGGGAACCTTTGACGGAGATACAGAAGGTGATAGTGACGGTGGTGGAGTTGGAGGTGGTGGCAGCAACATTCCAGGAATCTCAAGTTCAGCAAACTGGAGCCGGGTTTCTTCATATTTCCTCGTTGCCGAGAAAGTCACCTTGTAGTCTGAATAAACTGCGTTGTTACTGGGAAAGTCCACCTCAGCGTAAGTGTAGTTCACATCTCCGCTCTCATAAGTCGACTCAATGAATACAGCATTTGAGCGAATATTCCTTTCGAAGTTGTTAATAAACTCCAGGTCTCCCGAACCAATCGATTCCCACGGTGCTTCTGGATTGACACGCCCCTCAAGTGTGACATCAATGGGAAAGACATTAGCATTAGCATCTCCAGCATAGACTCTAACTTTCTTGGCAATCGTCGCTTGAACGTAAGGCGGACTAAAGACTTGTCCTGCTGGGACATCGTGGAGATCAGTCCTATCGCAGTGAAACTTCTCTAAGGAGCCGTCCACGGATGCCCATGCACGCGACCAACTGTTGCAGCCGAAAGGTAAATAGGAGCCGTCACTGTCAATAATAGAGTTTACGAGGGTTCCGCCCTCAGGAAGCTCCGCTGTAGGGGAGTCAGTTGGGTTGAGTGTTGGACTAACCGAGGGTATTACTGAAGGTAAAGAACTCGGATGAGAAGTCGGCTCAGAGCTGGGCGATTCACTTGGCGACAATGTAGGGCTCACGGTTGGAGAGTAAGTTACAGTATCACATTGGCAACTGCATGCACCGTCAATGATTGTGCAATCGCAAGCGCCGTCCACAAACAAATCTTTGTCTGTGAAATGGTCACATTCGCTGAAACTCTTACGATTTGGCAGCACTAGGTCAAGATCTGAATCGGCCCGAACTCCCAACCATTGGGCCACCCCATTCCACACGAACTCGTGAGGTGTTGTCGGAATCATGCGACCTCGGACATATTGATCGTGGGCACTGTTCAAAGGATGTGGATAGTCACCTAGAATCTTTCCTCCATTGACCCCACCTCCAATTAAAAAGGCGTGACTAGAAATGGAATCAAGTACAATTGAGTTAGTGTTTGGAATTAGACACAGAGCGAGAGAAAGTATTATTATTGCGTCGTAACTTACCCGCCCCAGCCGTGATCCGTTCCACCGTTCGAATTCGTGGGTATTGAGCGACCAAATTCACTCCCAAACACTATCGCCACGTCTTCCCAAATACCCTGACGTTTCATTTCATTGATGAACTTCCCCAATTCTGCATTTATATCTTGGAATGCGGGGGCCAATCCCTAATGATAATGATGAATTTGTAGAGGCGGATATAGATATGTTAGGCAAGGCTCGGATAAGAACAATGAAAAGATGCAATGTATTTGAAAACTGGCATACACTCACGTCACTTGATTTGTGCATATCAAAACCACCTTCGCGCAGAACGTATATGTCTCGATTAACATTGCGGAAATTTCTCGACAACATATGATTTGCAATTGCATTCAAGCCCTTACTCAAGCTGCTCTCTCCATTGAGTGGATAATCCGAAACTTCAATTCCAGCAGCTGCAGCTGCCAACTGCTGCTCATGTTCAAAGAGAGCAGTTGACACAGAATCAGCCCAAGCTTCGCCAAAGAAGCTGTTCCCGAGTTCGCCGACTCCATTAAGCTGCTTTGCCACATCTAAGAGGTCGGTGACTGTTGGGTACTGGTTCAAATCTTTAGGATCTGACAGTGTGACTTCGTAGATATTATTCTGATACTCTGGAAAGCCTTGCAGCATTTGCTTATCACCCTTTACATTGTTTGCTGAAGTATGATGGCCCTGCTTCTGCAGCATATCGAGGAGGCGACCAAAGACTCCTGTATCAGGAGCCTCGTCGTATGGATCGCCCCTCGCAAGGTTGTACTGCATAGCGTTGTGCGCGAAAAGATCCCCAACGTTCCAGTCGTCGTGTCGTGTCAGAGGCTTGAACAATGTCCCAATATTCGCGAAGAAAATAGTTTCGTTGTACAGATCAGCCAAGAGAGAAAAGTCGCCGTGTACCCCGAATTCCTGACAAACCTGATCTGACGTAGAAATTGACGTTAGGCCAGTAAGAGGGACAGCATTCCCGCGCGACGCTGCATAGGCTGCATAACCATCTTCACCACTTCCACACTGTCCTTTTGGAACCAGAAGATTATATGAATCCACACCTCCTGCAGATGAAGACAAGAAACAATTTTGAAGGTGAGCAACGTGGACACAATCAAGAAGAATATTTAGGGAAACAACAACTTCAACTCTTCCCATAGTGCCGCACTTACCTGAAAAGTTCAAGAACACAAGGGCCTTGTATGGACCTCGGGGCTTCGACTCGTATCCAGCAATTTGCCTCTCGTTTTCACTGATACGAGCAATACCAGTAGTGTGCGCCTCTGGAGTAGTCAAAATATATTGCTGAGCTGCCCTTATCGCTTTTGCAACGTCTCCAGTATCAAAGATGGGTTGCACCAAACTTGCAATGAGAGCCTCGTTGGAAGCTGCCATTCTCGAACTCGTGAGGAGAAGAGACAACTCACTCACAATAGACTGGACGCTCTCCACTGAAGATGGCCAATATGAGAAATGGGCTGGTGAAAATTCAGTGTTGCCTTCAACTGTTGAGCATTGAAAGGGCGAAGAAACCCTCCATCCTTCGAATCTCGGCAGCCTTGGACAATCATTTACTCCAAACTTGACAGTAGTTGACATTGCATCTAGTAAGTACAGAAGTCGATAACTCTGATAGAGCGAAGTCTCTGGACTCATTAATCCTGCATCTTGAACGGGACCAGGATTTGCGAATTCAACCAGATAGAAGTTGAAAACAGATGGTGACTCGTAACTACCTTGACCAATCATGTCATACGAGTCAATCAAGGTAGGCACGACTAGTGGAGACTCATATTTGAGTCCCATGCTGCGGAAGACTGAAATGACTTGATCTAAAGGTGCTTTCGCTTGGCCGTGGGATTGGTCTGCGTCCAGCACTGCTTCACGTGACTCTGGATCCAACAAAATGGCAGCAATCAAAGCGCCAAGATCTCCATATTTCCCGGATCCAAACTGCAAGTTGTTACTTTCGTAAGAGCCAGCTTCGTATGCTGTCACCGCACGTTCAATCAGACTAGGACTTGCATTTGAGAGTCCGAAGCGCTGAGCAAGTCTCATGGCAAGGAATGGTGGGTGAGAAGGGTGGTAGAAAAGCGAGTCGAGAACTTCGTCGGTCTCGTGATACGCTGGAAAATGAAACAGCAGATGAATGAGTTAGAATCAGTTTCAACTGGGATATATAAACCTCCTCGTGTGTTTGTCATACTCACCATCTCGCGTTTCGGTCTGAACTACGCTGATAAATTGCACAGGATTCCTAAAGACAAAACTCGATCCAGAAATGTAAACTTCAGACTTGATATTTTTGAGGAAATACGACCTGCTTTTCCACTCGAAAGAAAATATTGTATCACTATTGAAGCTCGTGCAGTCACCACCGGTAGAATACACAGTCAAGCCATCAATTTCACAGCTGCCGATGTTAGTAAAATGACCATCTTCGAAGGATTGGGGGTCAGCTGCTCCGATATGTAAAGCAGCCTTTAGATCAGCAATCGAAGAGATCTCAGACGACGAAGTGAAGACATCGTTCACCGCAACCTCCGTGTCACAGATACAAGATTCATCGTCGTGCACGTGGCATGATTCAATGGAAAGGCAATCATTCAAGGAAGGAAAGTGGCCATTTGTCCAAGGAGTTTTGAAGAAATTCAAAGAAGCTTCGCTAACACTTGGCTCCGTATTCGTCATGCCTCCGTGATCAGGAGAAGGGCTATGCACGATCGCTACCTTTCCTGCATCAAACGACACTTTGACCTTTACTTGACAAGTCGAATTCGTCCACGACCTGAAATCCAAAAATGACGCTCCCTTTGCACATGGTCCCGATTCACTATTTGTGAAGAGCCAGGGTTCCCCTAGCTCTAATCCTTTGGCCGCACAAGTTTCAATTGCAGAGTCATATGTCATGCGCTCGCCCATGTAGTTGCAGTGAACAGTTCCGCCCACGGATTGTTCCGCACCTGGTTCGAGGCACATTGATGTAGCAACTGGTAAAGTAGGATCAGCGCACATAACATTATCCTGGACAGCATCTCCGTTAACTTGACCCTGAATGACCTTCTTTGCATCACTGTAGAAAGAATGCTCAACGCACGGTTGGCGAATGTACTCGTAATACATCGGATGAGACATACCAACCTTCATCTGAACAGTTCGAAGGGTGTCGACTTTGTATTCAAGACCGAGCTTGGCTGCATCGTCGTAGAAAAGATTATCTTCGAGGACGACCTTCGAGGGGAAGGTGCAGTCGCCATTGCTGTCTGGAGAACAAAGCATGTTGAAGAGAGGCGAAGACGGCAGAAGTTCCATCCTGGGCCTGTCAGGATTCATCTCAACAGCCACATCACTACTGAGCATCGTGGGAGTGGGATCCGAGCCAAGTACTTTGTAAGTAGCTCCCTTCCTGAGAAAGGCTTTGTCAGGAAGGTCATTGCAAAGAGCTACTTGATCACCAATGAATCCGCCGTATAAGTTTGACTTTGGAAAGTGATCTCGAGTTTCAGGGTTGATGTACAAAGGATCGAGGGAGCGATCCTTGTGTCTGTTAGATGCAGATGCACCGCCTCTTGCATCGCGCCCTTTAAATCCTGTCCACGCAGAAGCATAGCTCATGATATCATCAATAGTGTATGTCTCTACAGGCTTGCCATCTTCATTGAGTACCTTGGAGCCGTCCTTGTTGAGCACGAATAATCCAATCGAGAAGAGCTGCATAATTTCTCGGGCTTGAGATGGGAAAGGCGAGGCAATAGTTTAATCAGCGAAACAGATAAACAAGAAAGTGTTTTGCAAAACTGTGCCGCAAAACAACTCACCAAAATTTTCATCTGGGTGACTATTGAGCCCCTTGTTGATATTGTGTTGGAGAGACGTGTTGTCAAGAAATGTCAGCCATTCGGACATAATAATATTAAACGAGATGTCCTTGAGTAAGTTTCTGTATGATCCAAATCCATTTCGTACATATTGGTCATAGAACGATGGATATGGTTCGTTGACCTAAGAGTTGAAAGAAGAGAGAGAGATAAAATGTTTGAGTTGACTCCACAGGAACAAACTCATTGAAGCGTCACTTCGCGCGTACCTCATAAAACACCATTCCACTGCCAGGGAGACCAACAGAAATGATTTGAGATAGAGCCCAAGATTGTCGCTGACGTAGTTGATCGCCTGCGTGCATCGCCATCTGAGCCCAGCTGAAACATTAACAAATGCGAGGAGAAAAAAGAGGTGAAAACGAGAAGCAATTGAAATGACATGAGACAACACAAAACATATGCTCTGACTACTCACGTTGTATGGCGCTGTGCCGACAGTTCCCAAATGCTCATTGTCCTTGCACCGGTCTTCTGAGGTATAGTAATGTCAAAAGCATGATCAGACGCAAAAGGATCGGTCGAAACTTCTCCAGGGCTACCGCAAATGAGAACAGCTTGACGTGTGGGATTGAACTCGAGAGTCATGAAGGCATCTTGAACGTCTTGCTGATCAAGAGGGAACTTGGGCGAGCCGTCGATGGCAATGTGGTCGTCAAGGTTTCCGATGGGGGCATTGAGGATACCGTCCAAGAAGGCATTGGAGACTTGAGCCATACTTCCAGACACAGTATAATCGGCTGGATCAGCGCCAGTGAGATCAAAGATTGAATGTTCCAAGTCATGAACGTGCTTCCAACAAGTACCATCACTAGCTTGTACCATTCCAAGATCCAACTTATACGTATCAACACTGTCACACTCGCGGTATTCCCGAGTAACATCTCGGATGTTGGGATTGTAAACATCAGGCTTGGCAGAAACGAGATCGGAGAACAATTTGTACGTGCCCTCGCCAAGACTGGCAGAGTTGGGACAAGTTTCTGCATCCGCTTCCTTCATCCAACGAGAGCTCTGTGTCCCGGGAGCACAATTATGGGAGATGGGGAATAATGGGAGCAACAATCCAGGTAGTTCAACTTCAGCAAACTGTAGGTTGTTTTTGGTTGGATCTCTTGTGGCAGGAATGGAGACCTTATAATCCCAATAAGCCTTGGTGTTGCTCGAGAGAGAGACCTCGGTATAATGAAGATTAAAGTCTCCACTCTCATAACTAGATTGAATTGGTATACCACGCTCGTTCCGATCTAAGGGCACGCCCAAGTCACCCGAACTGATGATCTCCCACTCCGCATCTGGCTTAACGCGACCTTCCAGAATAAAACTTGCAGGGTCAGAGTTGGTCGAAGTATTGGAAGTATACATTCTCAACTTGTGCACAATTGATAACTGAGATTTGGGTGGACTGAATACAACCGATGCTGGGATATTTTGGATACCTGTTCGGTCACACCAAAACTTTTCAGTATTTCGATCCTTGGTAGCCCTGCCTCTCGACCAAGAGTTACAACCTTCAATAGAAAGGATGCTATCCTCATCAAGGACACTACTCACAAATACTCCATCTTCGGCATTCAAATCTTCACTAATAGTAAGGCCAGTCACAGCATAGAGACTCCTGCTAGTCAATTCCCTAATATCTTCAAGATTCGCACCATCAAGAACAATAGTTTCCTGAGGAACAGTGTCAGGTGCACAGGCCGTATCGAGATAACTAAGCTGACATCCATCTTCATTATCATGCGCACGATGAACATTATGACACATGACCTGATCTCCGGGATCAAGGGGTTGATAGGTATCAATCACAAGTTGTCCTCCACCATCCGCGAGGGGCTTGTCGGGAGTATTCTCATAGAGAGTAAGGTGTGGATCGTAGGCAAAGATGTCTTCCGACCCCGTGACTGGATCGACACTACGTCCAAATACAGTGGGTAAATTGGAAAGGGGCGCATCGTCCTTGACTTCAGCCACAGCTTCGGGTTGACGAAAGGAGGGGAATCCATCACATTGAGTGGAAGACTCAAGAATGTCCGAGTTCAAGAGAGCATTCTCATCATCTTTCATCCACTCGGTGAAGAGGGGAAACTCCTCACTAGCCTTTTCAACCGCAGGGAATTCATTTGACCCAAACGGGGGGAGAGCCACCGTAGCATAGGGCAATAACTCTGCATTCCCTTCCACTCCCTCGATACTCACGGGAGGATTGGGGATGTCGCCCTCCTGACCATCGCCCCAAGTCACCAAGAAGGGACATCCGATGCAATTGACATAGAATGATCGTCTCATTTCATTAATCCTGTACCTAGTATCTAACTGCACAAGTGACCCATCCGTAAAGGTAGGCTGATCTTGAGTGACTGTACGGAACGTTCCATCCACCAACCACACAAATCCAGTCACTCCCTCCACCTGCTCAATCGTCAAATGCTTCTGCCTCGCAGTTTTCCGATCATCCATTAAATCCCTCGAAGTAATTGCATACTTCCTCCACCGACTGTACTGTTCACAGGGACGTGGTCCAACTGCGGCGGTGGTGTAGGGATATTCGATTTTGGGGTGGGTGTTGCGACGGAGGAATTCACGGTGGTACGATGCGGGAGTGGTGTACATTTGAGTGTGGATCCAGGAGGCAAAGTTGTTGGACGTGGCGACTAGTTCATTGATGGATTCAAGGGTAGGTCCAAATGTTGCCTGATGAATGAATGAATGAAGAGAGGAGGATTGATAGGTGAGATGATATGCAAGACGAGTAAAGAGCACACATCAGATGTTGGACATTTTCCCTCGACTGCATTTCGATATATTATTATTCCGCAATAATAATGTAGCAGCACATTACTTCTTTCATAGCAACTGAGAAGAGCCCATACGAATCACATACATCACATAATACTCACCTGCTCAAGGAAGCGAGCAGCCTCAGCTTCAGCCGTAACCTCATAACTAAAGCTCTCCAAAACATATTCCTGATCCTCCCCCAAAGTCGGCAATGTCAAATCACACTCCGTCCCTCCACCGCAATCCACGACTAATCCACTTCCACTGCGTGCAAACAATCCAGCACTCTTCTCCCAACTGTGTCCAGCATAAGATCTTGCTACGGGAACTCGACGTGCACCACTCGATGCTTGTCGGCGGGTTAGCGTGCACAGCTCGCTTTTGGCGGTGGTACTGCCAATAGTTACTGTGGTGGCTTCAGTAATGATTGTGGGGGTGTCAACTGGTGGGCAGATGTAAGTTGCCGCATCTGTGCTTCCGGTTGTTGTTGCTAGGAGGATGGCGAAGGTGACGGCTCCGCGGCCGGAGAAGATATGACGAGACATTTCGACAGTGTTTTTTTCCGCCTGTCACGTTGTTGTATTGTTTTTATATTATGTATTCTATCAAGAAGAAGAGGATTCCAATTCCTTTTATGAATAAGAAATAGCTAGCAAAGAGGCTAAATCTAACCATTGTATGGAGGGGCCTACTTATTTACTCGCGGCTGCTTTGATTTGGCTGAACAGGTCGTGTCAATGACATTTTGTTTGGAGAACCTAGAGAGAGAGAGAGTATTAGTGACTCGATGAAGAGCACAACCCTTGGTAAAATCTCACGTGCACGCTTTGTTCTTTGAATTTCAGACTAAAACCCCGAAGGAGTATCTATCTCCCCATCTCAAAAGGATAAGTTACTGTTGGGGTGAGCACTTTGACGAAACGTGAGCCATTGGTCATTTTGATCCTGAAAGGGCCATCAATGTTGAAGTAGGTTTGGCCTATTGTACATACTTAGACTGAGTACTTATGGTACCTACCACTGCATGCAGCTCGGGTCCCGCAACCTCGTCAAACCCGAGTTCCTTTTTTGAGAGAAAGTGCAAGATAGCATAAGTAGCTCAGCGGCTGTCGCTGTTCCTTGTTGCTCGTGCGTGGGTAGTGGTGGAAGCTGCACGCCATTGCGACCAAGAACACATAAATGAGGAGAAACACAAGTAGGCTGCAAGGAGGCAACCAGTACATGCACGAGCACGAGAAGCAAAATCATTGTCATTGTTCAGACATGCATTGCAGCCGAAAAACAATCTAAACAGCACAGAATCATGGTGACGCTAATCCGGACATTGAAGAGAATCATCACGTCGCCGCCATCACCAAATAACAAATCATCGGAGACAAAGACTGCAACAACAACAACAGCACAAACTGCTCAGAATATTTCGGCTGGTCAAGTTAATGAGTCAACTGAGGAAGGAGGAGGCAACGGGGCCGCTGCAGAAAGAAAAAAATCAGATAGCACGATGTCAAGCAAACCAGCCAACAACAAATCCAAGGCGAGTCTTTGGGAGGGTGAGGAGGAGGATGAAGAACTAGCTGTGCTGATTTACAAATCCAGCAAGACGGCAAAAGCCAGGGCGGCTGCTGCTGCTGCAACGGAGGAACGGATGCACGTGTCGTCTGCTTCAGTGGGCCGTCGAACTTCAACTAGAAAGAGATCTGCTTCAAGTGCATTTGCTGAGGAAGCACAAAGAAAGACGGTAAAGAGAAAGATCAGTTCGTCAAAAGCAGATGGCAGGGCTCAAATGGTGATTGGGCGAGATGGAAGATCCAGAAAGAAATGCTCTACTGAAGGGTGCACAAACACAGCTCAGAATAAAGGATTGTGTAAGAGGCATGGTGGAATCTATCGATGCAGCAGTGAAGGATGCAGCAATCATGCCATCGAAGGAGGGGTATGCATTAGACATGGAGCTAGTCGCAAACTATGCAGCAGCGAAGGATGCACAAATGTACTTATCAACGGAGGTGTGTGCTTTCAACATGGGGCAAGTCGCAAATTATGCAGCATGAAAGGATGCGCAAACATAAAAAAGAAGGGAGGTGTATGTATTAAGCATGGGGCTAAGATGAGGCAATGTAGCTACGAAGGATGTACAAAATTTGCTCAGAATGGAAGAGTGTGCTTTCAGCATGGGGCAAGTCGCAAACTTTGCAGCAGTGAAGGATGCACAAATCATGTCATCAATGGAGGAGTGTGCATTAGACATGGGGCTAAGATGAGGCAATGTAGCTACGAAGGATGTACAAAATTTGCTCAGAATGGAAGAGTGTGCTTTCAACATGGGGCAAGTCGTAAACTATGCAGCAGCAAAGGGTGTACAAACCATGTCATCAACGGAGGAGTGTGCATAAAGCATGGGGCAAAGAAGAAGCTATGCAGCAGTGATGGATGCACGAATGGAGTCGTCAATGGAGGAGTGTGCATGAGGCATGGTGCTAAAGCCATACTATGCCGCAGCGAAGGGTGTACAAATCAATCTAAGAGAGGAGGATTATGCCGAAGGCACGGTGCATACGCTTAAGGCGACATTATGTACAACATGAGGACCTCGACGAGGGAGGGTTAAAATTTAAGCAAGGGAATATGTTTGAGGTTTGGTCCATTCCTATCGATTTTGTGTTCACATTAACTCTAAATAAATAGAAAGATTGCTATCTAAAGTCTGAAAATGCATACATCTTTCTCTCCCTAATATAATCCAACACATCTGCCGATAAGATTTCTCGCAGTACTGTTTCATCTGTTGTATTGCGAGCAGCCGATGAAGACACACTCACACCTATATCTGATTTCGTAGCAGAGGGTATTTGAGTAACTGTAATTGTTGTTGTCGCTGTTGTCGAATCCACCCTCTGCTGTAATTTTGCAATACATTCCTTCACCTCATCATGTTGTTTAAGCTCTTCAGATGATGCATTGTCTTCCTCCACTAATCTCCGAAATACTACTATTCGATATTCCACCAACTTTAATACATCCTCCGATCGTCTCCATTTCCCATTCACTAAATCTATGAATGTATCTGCACCCAATGCAAGTGTAAATTCTAGATTTGGTTCGTCAGTTATTAACATGGTGAGTAGATCGGCGGTTCCTACTCGTACCGATTCTTTGTGTTCTTCGTCTCTAACAGGGGTCAATGAATAAATTCAGGATGGCAATAAATTCAAAGAACAACATGTGAGAGATGTGTTTTGTGTATAAATTGAGCAATCGAAGTTCCCCCCTCGCTGTTGCACTTACAATCCATCTGACACTCTTTCAAAACAAATTCGTTCCGCTTCCGACACGATTACATTGGGAATATCCTTAAATAACAGTTGACACATTTGTATTCTTGATTGAAATGGTGCCTGTTTCCCCCGTTTGCTCTGTACAATAGTAATTTGAAACACATGTGAGTTAGATGATGACGCACGCACACAAAAACTCCAAAAACGATTGCAATAAAATCAACTCACAGCAAACATATGCCGATAAACCGGTATCACACGAACTTCATCAAACATCTTCATAGAGGCGAGGTGTGCCACTATCCCCAAATGACCACCGTGGCCAGTTGGAGGGTCGGCGGAGAGGCCGAAGAGACAGACTCTTCGCTTCCTCCGTTTTGGACGGTGGTGTTGTTTGTCGTCCGTCATGGAGTGAGAATTATCGATGGCGAAAAGAGGGAGTAAATGAGATGCTTATGAAGAGTGGAACGAAGAGGAGATACTTATTGTATTGTAGTGAAACAACTCTCAGCTTGGTTGAAGGAAGCTGGAGGTATGTGCGTGTGGCCGGAAGTTTGAAGTTTGCGGCGGAAATGGCGAAGATGCAAGGAAGCCGCGACGGGAAAGGACGCAGCCCACAGTTGAGTCGTGGGGTGATTCTAGTTGGTAAACTCCAGAGAATATGATGTATGCAGCATAGGCAACATTGCTGTTATGTTGTTCGTTAAGCAATACAATGATGCAATAAGAAGAGTTTTTTATATCGGTCAATTTGATTTCTTCATGGAACAGCCGAGGAAGAACCAGGAGAAATCGAGAGACCCAAGTATTGCTCTTGTAGTCTTGTATCAATGCTACTTCACTTTCACTTGTCATGCTTTGGTTTGTCATTTTGCAAACATGGAAGATTCCACGAGACTGGATCATCACCTCTAATAATTCTTCTTATACACTGATAACATTTTTACATCTAGAGCAGCACGTTGCTTGGTTAGGTTAGTTTTACTACTTAATCCAAATATAGTTCAGACATGTAGGTGCAGAGCTCAGGCGTAGATAGCTCTGAAGTCGGTATGTACATGAACTTGCAGACCCCCCAGCCACAAACACAGAAGAGTAGTATTAGACCTCTACACTTTCTTGACAGAAGATAGTCACCTCTCCAGGAACACTATTTCTTCCTTCTATTCCTCGCTCTGACAGCAGCTCTAGAAGAACGATGATTGGTCGGTTAAGAGTTGCAATAGTCTCCTCGTATTTTGATCCAAATGCAATTGATTCATCTTGCGTATTGCGATATGCCCCATGCCTGCTAAACATCCTCTTTGTTTAGCTTGGTTTGTGCATCCATCACTGCTGCAATGTTTGATATTTGCCCCATGCCTCTTGCACACTCCTCCTCCCATAGCGTAATTTGTGCATCCATCGCTGCTGCATCGTTAGACCTTTGCCCAATGCCTAATACACACTCCTGCTGTCTGAGCTTGATTTGTACATCCTCTGCTGCTGCATCGTTTCTTCTTTGCCCCATGCTTATAACACACTCCTCCTTTGATGGATCTATTTGTGCATCCTTTACTGCTGCATAGATTTCGTTTGATCTCGGCCCCATGCCTGCAACACACTCCTCCCTTGAAGACTTTATTTGTGCATGATTCACTGCTGCATAGTTTCTTCTCGGCTCCATGCTTAATGCACACTCCTCCATTCTGAACTTTATTTGTGCATCCATCACTGCTGCATAGTTTCTTCTTTGCCCCGTGCTTGATGCACACTCCTCCCTTGAAGACTTTATTTGTGCATCCTTCACTGCTGCATCGTTTGATCTCGGCTCCATGCTTAATGCACACTCTTCCATTCTGAACCTTATTCATGCATCCATCAGCAGAGCATTCGCGATTGTAATTCTTTTTAGCCTTTTTCTTGGGCCGATCATTACCCATCGATGCCTCTCGTTTTCTTCGATTCGTTGCACCTTTGCGTTTTGGACTAGGCAACGGCTTGTCATCATGTTCAACAGGCGATCTCTTCCGAGTTGAAGTTCGATGATGGGTTGAAGCAGTTGATGTTTTCTTTTTCTCGGCAACGGCCGCTGCCTCCGCCTTCCTCAACTGAATCTCTCTGTAAATCAAGGCACCCAAGTCGTCGTCCTCTTCTCCACCATTGTTGGCCATCTTCTTTCCTGCTTCGTCGTCATGATTTTTGGACAGAATGCATGATATGATAATGAACCTCTTCTCGTTTTGATGCAGCTACTTATTGTACCTACATACAAGAGATGCCTGTTTTGATTTCATCATTGAAGACGGCTTAAAAAGGATGTAGCTTTATTTCATAACGAATAACGTTACCATGTATTTACAATATTCATAAATAAGTGCACTTAATGTTACTTGAATTCTATTTTAAGCGACACGCGTCTAAAAAATGACATAAAGCAAAACACAGCTGCAAACCAATTCCACCAACACGACGCCTCAGCCCTACTGTACCCACAAGCACAGTTGCACAGGTAGAAAGCCCCAAACAACAACCATGGTCGATTCAACTCCCCTCATCCCTGACGGCAAGGAAAAGAAGGAAGGACACCGCGTCCTCTGCTGCTGTGACTCTCGAAAGGCAGTTATCATTCTCAATCTTATCGCTTTGGCGCTCACCATCGCCAGCCTCATCATTAGGATAGTGGACAACCAATATTTCAGTGCCTGGACCATCATCCTTTATATACTCAACCTTCTCTTCTATTCCATTGTCACGTGGAGCGCACTACAATTTGGCAAAAGTGCGGTTGAATGGGGTATCTTTTGGTCAATCGTAGATATTATCTGGACGTCCGTCTACCTGGCCAGGAACAGCGGGTGGATGGTTGAAGGGTCGTCGAACAGAACAGCCACGATTGTTGCGTATGCCATTTTTTATGTATTCCATGTGCTTATCATCTATGCAAATTGGACTTATGTATCAGAGGTAGGCAAGGGCATCATGTCACGTGAAACTCATTCGAGGGAGAAGTACTCATGGTAAGATTATTTTATTAGCCTCCAATTGTGATGTTGATGTGTTGCCACACTTTCCATTCAACTCATTTTGCTATGTTATTTTCCCTCACTCGCTACTTTTGACAATATACAGCTGCTGCAATGTTTGAGGTCACCTGTTGGTTCAATGAGAAGAATAGGATTAGTGGTCTTATGTGTGGAGCACAACTAACTTGCTAGAATATGATGAAAGCTTGAAGTAGAAATAGAAACAAATCGCAATGATACGGATGCAAGTTGCTCCACGAGACTGGTAAAAGTTCTAGAGCAACACGCTGCTTGAGTAGGTTATTTTTACTATTCAATCCAAATACTGTATAGTCTTTACAGATGATAGTTTCCTCTCAAGGAACGCAACTATCTTTTACTCGTCTGATGACAACTCTTCACAAGCGCACTGATTGGGTAGGGTTTGAGTTACAGCAGTCTGAGTTACAGTAGTCTTCTCGTGCTCAGATCCAAATGCAGTAGATCCATCGTGTGTATTGCGATATGCCACGTGCCTTCTACACACTCCATCACGTCTGACTTGGTTTGTGCATCCTTCAGTAGTGCTGCAAAGTTTGCGTGTGACCTTTGCACCATGCCTCATACACACTCCTCCACTCTGATTAGTGCATCCTTCAATGCTGCATCGTTTGATATTCGCCCCATGCTTCCTGCACACTCCTCCTTGTTGAATCTTATTTGTGCATCCTTCGGTGCTGCATCGATTGCCCTTTGCCCCATGCTTCATACACACTCCTCCATTCTGAACTTTATTCATGCATCCATCACTGCTGCATAGTTTGCGTCTCTTCTTTGCCCCATGCCTCTGGCACACTCCTCCTTTTTGAGCTTGATTTGTGCATCCTTCACTGCTGCATAGTTTGACCTTTGCCCCATGCTTCATACACACTCCTCCTTGGACAACCATGTTTGTACATCCATCACTGCTGCATCGTTTAACATTGACCTTTGCCCCATGCCTCCTGCACACTCCTCCTTTGACGACTATATTTGTACATCCATCACTGATACATCGTTTCGCCTTTGCCCCATGCCTCCTACACACTCCTCCACGCTTGGCTTGATTTGGACACCCTTCAGCAGAGCATTCATATCTGTACTTCTTTTTGGCAACTTCAGATTGAGCATGCTCTTTTTCATCATCCGATGACTCTCTCTTCTCCTTCGAGGGCGTCTCGTCCGTGCGTTTTTCTTCGATGCCTTCTTGTTAGCTCGGGCAGTAGTAGCAGGGACCTTAAGAGTGGATGAGGCTTTGTTGCGTTTCTTTGAAGCAGCTGCGAGTTCTTCTTTCTGCTTAGCTGCCTCCCTCTTACGAAATTGGCTTTCCTTATAAATGAGTGTGGCTATGTCATCCTCTTCTCCACCATCCTCTTTGGTTGATGTCGCACAGGTGGAAGAATCCATGGTGATAAGAGGTGACGTGGGTGATAACAGCAGTTGATGTAGGCGGACCCAACAAAATCAGTATCATTGTGGATGCGTTGAGATAAACGGTCATGGATGAAAATTTCACAAGGCGTTCTTCCATGAGTATGGTACCACCTCCTTTTTTCTCTTACCTACAGTTCAATCGCGCTTTACGATACTTAGGACTTAGGGTTGCACCTTACTTAATGGATTTCGATCATATCAAACGTAAGAGAGGTCGAGGAGATCTTATGGTGTTAGATCATTTAAAGTCGAGAATAGGGGATGGTGATGGGCTAGTTACGATGACCCTGTAGCACCGCAAAGCGTGTCAGTCGGGCGAATCGAAGTTGAATAGGTACTTATCAGATTATGACATCTTTTCTCATGGTATGATACTACTGACACAGTCAGGTGGCTGTGGCAGTGTACTAAGTTGTTAATCTAATCTGATTGTCTCCTTATTAACTTAGTACTATATACTTATTAAGGAGAACTACTACTTACACAGCCGGCCAGCCGGCCAGCCGTCTCAAATAAGTAAATGTGCCACTCGTTATTTTCCCAGGTTTTGTCCGACCGTGTTCCAAATGTGCCAAAAGGCTTGCACACTGTTCCCACTTTTGTCCGACTGCGTTCCCTCTTGTTCCGTTCATCCCACTTGGGAAAGAGGCCCACGCCAAAGCAGGCCGAAGCCCACAATCTCAATCGACATCGTATCTTTCTCCAGCTGTGAGAATTTTGTACAATCAAATCCAACACATTCATTTGATGAATTCGAACCCGGAAAATCTGTTGGCATAATACTATCAGAGGCATAGGACGACGTCAATAGAATCATCGCTTGATAGCTCTTCTTACTCTCTGCTGGTGGTGGTGGTGCGTGATAAGAACGAACTGTTGTGATTGCTGCATGCAGTCCATCACTTTTGAAGGCGCATCAAAGATACCCGAATCCCATAATCACTCACAACTTATATCTTAATCATCTCTCTCAACTGCAGGCAACAAATAGTCACCTCCACATATTATCATCATCTGCACACATCTAATTAAATAACTAACACATATAATAAATTCTAAATGGCCACCATGGCAACCGAATCATCCGGCGGTCCACCCCTCGGCAGCAGTAATACACCCCCCGCCACGGCGAATCCATCGAGACAGCCATCTGTCAATAAAGTCAATACTACTACTAATAACGATCCTTTTGGCGGCGGCAGTAGTGCTGATAATACCACGAATATTGCATCAGTCGCAGTTCCGAGTGCACGAGATGTGAGGGCCAATTCACTAGCCGAGCCACCATCACAACAACAACAACAACAGCAGCGAGTCCCACAACCAACCTCCACAACACCCACCCCCTCCACCACCACCAACAACAACGAAACCATCTCCTACTCTGCCGAACGAATCATAGGCAACGGATCCTTCGGAGTCGTATTCCAAGCATCCGTTGTGGAAAGTGGGGAGATTGTGGCGATTAAAAAAGTATTGCAGGATAAACGATTTAAGAATAGAGAGTTGCAGATTATGAGACAGTTGGTGAAGGATGGGCATTCGAATATTGTGGCGTTGAAGCATTGTTTTTATAGTCAGGTGAGTGTGTGTATATAATGTGTATCTGTATCTATATTGATGCTGTTTGATTTGTTTGTATCATTTCTTTGAGGGGGAGGAGACTACATCAATGGTGATGATTGATATGGGGTCCATTTTGACTTGTTTGATTTTAGATTTACCAACTCATCATCTCACTCAACAATATTGCCTCCCCATCTCCAACTACACAAACCCTCCTTCTCTCTCATACACATCAACAACAACACAGGGAGAAAAACAAGACGAACTCTACCTAAACCTAGTCCTCGAATACGTCCCCGAAACAGTCTACTCCATCTCCCGACATCACCAAAAATCCAAACTCCCCCTCCCACTCCTCTACGTCAAACTATACCTCTACCAACTATCCCGTGCCCTATCCCACATTCACGCCCTGGGGATCTGTCATCGGGATATCAAACCACAGAATTTATTAGTCAATCCGGAAAATCAACAGTTGAAATTATGTGATTTTGGGAGTGCCAAGGCTTTGGTGAGGGGGGAACCGAATGTTAGTTATATTTGTAGTAGGTATTATAGGGCGCCGGAGTTGATTTTTGGGAGTACGGATTATTCGACTGCCATTGATATTTGGTCAGAGGGTGAGTTGTGTTATATTTTATTTTGTTGTTTTGTATTGTTGTTTGTTGTTGCCGTGATTTGGTTTTATTGTTGCCGTGATATCGTACTTGTGGTATTGAGGGAGCAGTAATGCAAATGCATAATCATTCAATACTGTCTGTTGCTCACCAATATCATTTGTTACCCCTTCATGCCACACTCAGGATGCGTCGGTGCCGAACTCCTACTAGGCCAACCCCTCTTCCCAGGCGACTCGGGCGTAGACCAACTAGTCGAAATCATCAAGGTACTAGGAACACCCACCCGTGAAGAAATCTCCGCCATGAATTCCAACTACACCGAATTCAAATTCCCCCAAATCAAGGCATGTCAATGGCGTAAGGTATTCCGATCGAAAACACCCGAGGATGCCATGGATTTTATCGGGGGTACATTGGCGTATGCTCCGGAACGTAGGATAAAGCCTTTGGAGGGGTGTGGGCATGCATTTTTTGATGAGTTGAGGGAGGAGGGGACTAGATTGCCGAATGGGAATGGGCTTCCGCCCTTGTTTGACTTTACGAGTCATGAGTTGGCGTCGTCGCCGGAGTTGTTGGCGAAGCTTGTTCCGAAGAATATGAGTTTGGATGGTGTTGTTGGAAATCAGGGCGATTTAAAGCCTGCTGCAAGATAATGTGATGAATTTGGTTGGCTTGGCGTTGTTGTTGGTTGGTTTGGAATGCACTCTTGACGTGAGATGTAAGAGAGTGCGATAAGGCTACTCCCGATAAAATATCCTTTTTGGGGTGGGTGGATGCCGTGTGTTGATTTTGACACACTATTGTGGGCAAGGGAGGAGAGGTAGATAAAAATGATGTGGCAAGCAACGTCCTCACTGGGAAATAGACAATTTTCACAAATAATAGATACGAGGGTTGGACAGCCACTGCCGGTATCCTTCAACAACAACACAACAGTGCTATCAATAGGATAGCTCATCGCCTTTCTCACCAGGATGATGGATTAGAGATAGGAGGAGCAGAGTAGGGAAACACCCCAACTACCTAAAGCTTTGGGCAACAAAAATGGTGATATGAATTTCAACTCTGACATTATTTATAATTCTTAGAAGTATATGTTAACCACGATTGGACTTCCTCGCATAGACAATACGGGACGCAATTCTAACGCGACAGTATTGTAGTGTATCAGAGAATGTAGGGTGTGGTACCTACCAATTTGTGAGGTTGAGTGACGGCTCTGTGAAATATTCATCCACGACCGCCATCCCAACGCATCCACAATACAATACCATTGATTACTGTTGGGTCCGCCTACACAACTGCTGTTATCACCCACGTCAACCATCCACTTCATCATGGATTCTTCCACCTGTGCGACATCAACCAAAGAGGGTGGTAGAGAAGAGGATGACATAGCCGCACTCATTTATAAGGAAAGCCAATTTCGAAAGAGAGAGGCAGCTAAGCAGGAAAAACAACGTGCAGCTGCTTCAAAGAAACGCAACAAAGTCTCATCCACTCTTAAGGTCCCTGCTACTACTGCTCGAGCTAACAAGAAGGCATCGAAGAAGAACGCACGGAGCGAGACGCCCTCGAAGGAGAAGAGAAAGTCATCGGATGATGAGAAAGAGCATGCTCAATCTGAAGTTGTTTCCAAAAAGAAGTACAGATACGAATGCTCTGCTGAAGGATGCACTAATCAAGTCTACAGCGGAGGAGTGTGTAGGAGGCATGGGGCAATGGTCAAGATTAAACGATGCAGCAGTGAAGGATGCACAAATCAAGCCGTCAAAGGAGGAGTGTGCAAGAGGCATGGGGCAAAGAAGATACGCAAACTATGCGGCAGTGAAGGATGCACAAACAGAGCCGTCAATGAAGGAGTGTGCAAGAGGCATGGGGCAAACGTCAAGGTCAAACGATGCAGCAGCGAAGGGTGCACAAACCAAGCCAAACGTAGTGGAGTGTGTAGAAGGCACGGGGCATATCGCAATACACACGATGAATCTGCTGCATTTGGATCTGAGTTCGACAAGACTACTGTAACTCAAACTACTGTAACTCAAACCCTACCCAATCAGCGCGCCTGAAGAGTTGCCGTCAGACGAGTAAAAGATGGTTGCGTTCCTTGAAAGGTAACTATCGTTTCAAGAGATTCTAGAGGTCTGAAACTATCCTCATTTGTTATGTTGCTGTGATCTGAAATTATACCGACTTCTCTAAGTCTACGCCTAAGCTACTGCACCTATATTGTTTATAATGTATTTGGATTTAGTAATAAAACTATCCTACTCACCAGCGTGCTGCTCTAAAGCTTTTATCAGTCTCGTGGAGCAGCTTGCATCCAAATTTCCTTGCGATTTGTTTCTATTTCTACTTCAAGCTTTCATCAATTCTAGTAAGCTGTGTGCTCCACAGAAGCCCACCAATCCTAACCTTCTCGAATCAAACAGATGACCTCAAACATTGCAGCAGCTGTATATCAAAAGTAGCGAGCGAGGGAAAGTAACATCGCAAAATGAGTTGAATGGAAAGTGTGACAACCCATCATCATCACAATTGGAGGCTAATCAAATAATCTTACCATGAGTACTTCTCCCTCGAATAAGTTTCACGTGACATGATGCCCTTGCCTACCTCTGATACATACGTCCAATTTGCATAGATGATGAGCACATAGAATACATACATGATAACATACGCAACAATTGCGGCTGTTCTGTTCGAAGACTCTTCAACCATCCACCCGCTGTTCCTGGCCAGGTAGACGGACGTCCAGATAATATCTACGATTACCCAAAAGATACCCCATTCAACCGCACCTTTGCGAAATTGCAGTGCGCTCCACGTGACAATGGAGTAGAAGCAAATATTGATGACATAAAGGATGATGATCCAGGCAGTGAAAGGTTGGTTGTCCACTGCCCTAATGATGAGGCCGATGATTACGAGCGCCAAAGCGATAAGATTGAGGATGATGACTGCCTTTCGAGAGTCACAGCAGCAGAGGACGCGGTGTCCTTCCTTCTTTTCCTTGCCGTCAGGGATGAGGGGAGTTGAATCGACCATGGTTGTTGTTTGGGGCTTTCTACTTGTGTAACTGTGCGTGTGGGTATTGTACAATAGTAGGGCGAGGCGTCGTGTTGGTGGAATTGGTTTGCAGCTGTGTTTTTGGCTTCATGTCATTATTCATTATTTAGACGCGTGTCGCTTAAAATAGAATTCAAGTAAGATTAAGTGCACTTATTAACTAATATTGTAAATGCATAATAACGTTATGCGTTATGAAATAAAGCTATGCACCTATTTTAAGCGTCTTCATGATGAAAGCCTGTGCATCTCTTGTAGCTGTCATCAAAACGCCGAAGAGGTTCATGCATTTGTACCATCAAAACATCATGACGACGAAGCAGCTCGCAGGAAAGAAGATGGCCAACAATGGGGGAGAAGAGGTCGACGACTTGGGTGCCTTGATTTACAGAGAGATTCAGTTGAGGAAGGCGGAGGCAGCAGGGCCGTTGCCAAGAAAAAGAGAACATCAACTGCTTCAACCCATCATCGAACTTCAACTCGGAAGAGATTGCCTGTTGAACATGATGACAAGCTGTTGCATAGTCCAAAACGCAATGGTGCTACGAATCGAAGAAAACGAGAGGCATCGCTGGGTAATGATCGGCCCGAGAAAAAGGTGGCTAAAAAGAAACACAGATACGGATGCTCTGCTGGAGAAGAGCACGTTCAATCCAAAGTTGCTAGAAAGAAGCACAGAAGGAAATGTTCTGTTGATGAATGTACCAAATATGCTCAAAAAGGAATAGTGTGCATTAAGCATGGTGCTAAGGTTAAGGCCAAGCGTTGTAGTAGTAGAGGATGTACAAACTATGTTCAGAATGGAGGAGTGTGTGCAAGGCATGGGGCAAAGAGGAAAGTATGTAGTTCTGAAGGATGCACAAATAAAGTCATCAAGGGAGGAGTATGTTGGAGGCATGGAGCAAAGAAGAAACGATGTAGCAGTATTGGATGCACAAATTACGCTATGGGAGGAGGAGTGTGCAAGAGGCATGGGGCAAAGGTGAAGGTCAAACTATGCAGCAGTGAAGGATGTACAAACCAAGCCAAGAATGGAGGAGTGTGTAGAAGACACGGGGCAAAGATCAAACTATGCAGCAGTGAAGGATGCGAAAACGCAGCTGTTAAAGGAGGAGTGTGTAAGAGGCATGGAGCAAAGGAACCATACCCTTCTTAGCGGAATGACTCATTCCAAGTTTGATTTTACAATAAATCAATTGAATCATGTTTGGATACTTCTGAACACCAGGGTTATGCAGCGGTACTCTCGTTATTGACGGAATTAATGTACCATCCCCGTACGCGTAAGTATTACTCTAGGGAGAGAAAATAGTGACGTTGACAAGAAGTTTGATTTCAACCTGTGAAAAATTCACAGCCTTTTCCGGCTCTTTCCACGACCGCTCAACCAACGATCCAAAAGTGTTATTACATTGACTACTACTGCCGCTAACATCCACATCCACTGCTACATATTCAGCAACTTCATCCAACTATCACTATCACCATGGGCAACTCAAT
Organism: Skeletonema marinoi; assembly: GCA_030544225.1. Taxonomy (NCBI): domain Eukaryota; phylum Bacillariophyta; class Thalassiosirophyceae; order Thalassiosirales; family Thalassiosiraceae; genus Skeletonema; species Skeletonema marinoi. The sequence continues at coordinate 1,221,375 of CM060493.1, forward strand.
GAGTGTCAAAAAGGAGTCCTCGGAAGTGGCACGAGCACGAAAGCGAAAGCCCGCTGCTGATGAATCGGTTGGCGACGAAGTTGTGTTTGCCGGCTTCGGTAATGGAACATCTGGGCTGGGAGCACAGCCTGACGAATCATACTTCAACACTCCCTACGGCGTTGACGATGGAGAAGATGCATCCATCCCCTCTAACTCTATGCAAAGACCCTTCGCCTCCGATGAGATGATCAGCACCGATGAGATGATCAGCAATGTCAGTTCTAGTGTCTCCAGTGCAGAAAACAATCTGTCGACAATATCCGAAGCTGCTATGAATATGAATGTTGCAAATGAAGTTCCCGCGAGCTCAGGAACAGATGTATCTGTCTATGCCATCAAGCAAGAGCCCGACACTGTAGCTATAGTTAGTACAGCTTATGATGAGGACACGTTAAGTGATGAGATAGTCCGCCCTCGAGAAGTGAGGAGCGCTGCTATCCCTGTCAAAATCAAGTCTGAAGTTTCATCGCCACTAACCGCACCTTATGATAATGACACGGATGATGAGGATTCGGCAACATCTGAAGAGAAGGGTGGAGAGGAGGATGACGTAGCCACAGTCAATTTTCAGGAAAGCCAGCGTCGGAAGAGAGAGGCAGCTAAGCCTAAGCAGGAAGAACAATTGTCTGCTCCAAAGAAGCGTCGTAAAGGTAGAGCTAGTGCAAGTTCCGTTCCTGTTGGTAATCCTGCTGCTACTGATGAGGCTGAGACTGTTGATAATGATTCCTCAGGCAACGAAAACAACAACACCCTGTCCAGTGCAGACGGAGGGAACACGGGTGGCGAGGGTGCTACGGCTCAGATAACTAGGAATGCTGCTGATGGTGACTCAGAGGGGGGAGGGAACGAGAACAACAACAACAACAACACGTCCAGTGCAAGTTCCGTTCTTGTTGGTGATCCTGCTGCTGATGCTGAGTATGAGACTGGCGAGATTGTTATCTCAGGCAAAGAAAACAACAACAACCCGTCCTGTGCAGAAGGTGGGAGAAAGAACCCTCCTGGTCATGGCGGCGAGGGTGCTACGGCTCAGATGACTGCGTCCACCGGGACTGGGCCGATGTTCAACTTCGAAATCACCTTGCCGTCTCCTAGCTCCATAGAAAATGCCCAAGTGCTTGTTCAATTCAGGGAGAAATTCAATGAAGTGGTTGGGAAGGTGAAGGCACTTAGTGCTTATCATGAGAGTGTTGTGAATGCTGGCGTTTGCTCGGATGAGGTTTATTGGGATCGGATCGATAGAGACCTGGCATGTCTCCATGACTCTCTCAGCGAAATTTGGTCGAGGACATTCAATGGCACTAGTTCTGCGGAAAGTAGTGTCGCCCTTCAAACCGAGCAAGACGTGGCAACAATGAAATCAGTTATTGCCAAGTACTCTGCTTTATCTGTCAAGCTAAAAGCCTTAGGGGAATTTCACATCAATGATTTGGGTATGGCGTTGGCTTACAACGAGGTGATACAGTTTGAGGGTAGCAGTGCCGCCTCAAACATGGACACATTCACACAGGCGGTAAGGCAAGTTGTCCAAAGCCGTAATTCCGTAATGCAAGTCGATAGTAAGAAGAAAGCGACCATTTCCAAGCAAAGAAAGAAGAGGAGCAAACAAGCAGATGCAAAACGATCAGCGGCAACCCAGCAACGTCAGCGTATTGTATGCCCTTGTTGTGATGAAGAAATGGAGCCTATTTTCCCAGCAGTTGGCGATGGTTTAGGGCAAACATATCGACACCTACTTAGGCTGGAAAAGATCCACAAGCTTGACGAACGTACACCAGAAGTTTGGAGCACCCACTCTAAAACGAAATTCGTTTACCCAACTGTGACCGGGTCTATCCTCAGGACGGCAGAGCAGAAGATGGTGGATGAGACGCTTTCTTCCTCCTTTTTTGATCAAGCCGTGTTCAAACTCTCATTGGTGCCAATGATTGCCTTCCACAACATGTACCTTTCCAATCACGATCTGGCATCGGCCACCTCGGCAGTGAATTCCATCTTTGGCGCATACAGAGGCATCTTCGAACCCACGTTATCAGTACCAGACGACGGCAACAGTCTCACAAAAAGAATTCAAACTGGGTTCTTTCATTCTATCACAAAGATGGCCAGGAAGGCGGATTCAAAGCAAAAGGTTCAAGATGCATGTCAAAACAATATCTTGACTAACTTTCACTACAGAGACGCTCTTTTAGCCCACTACGAGCAAGACGGAGCAAACGACGAGGACACTGCAAAGAAGTATCTTCGGAACGCAATGAAAGACTGGAAGGCTCGTGCCGTCATTGCAGTTGAGAGAGTGTTGAATGGTATGGAACATAATTCAAATGATAGTGATGATTACTTGGAGCTAAAGTGCCCAACAGATGGGCAGGACAATGTAACTACCATTGCCGAGTACTTGAAAGATCGCCTCTACGCAGAACCAAAACAGGATCTTCCCTTCACGCTGAATCAAACATTTCAATCACAAGCAGACCAAGCCGTCAACGACATTCTCAAGAACACCGCAACTACAATCCACAATCATTTCAAGGATGGTTTTCTGTATTATGTAGAGTGCGAAGGAAATCACCGTCAAACAATGAAGGACAATAGTAACGCTTAAGGCCAAGGTGGAGTGTGCATGAAGCACGGTGCCGTCAAACGATGCAGCAATAAGGATGTGTAAATCAAGTCGTCAAAGGAGGAGGAGGTGTTTGCACTAGGCACGGGGGAAATCGCTCTTGCGGAATGTATTGATACTCTACAACGTTTTGCAATATTTGTTGCAATATTTGCCTATTTGTGCAGAGAGTAGTTTACTTATAATTCAGGTTAAGTCACTTATTAGCTCTCGACCCGATCTCAAGTCCAGATGTAGCCTCCTCCTACGTCAATAGACTGGAACTGGACGCCACTTTAGCGAGCACGGCTTTGACACGAAAAGTGCAATATATGCACAATAAGATTATGGTGCAGCACAAAACTCCTTCTCCTTTGACTCGGAGCGGAAGAGACATCAGCTGTTCTTCTGAGCTAACATTAAAGATGTAAGAAGCGGGGCATCCACAAAGAGGTAAAAGATGATTGAAGAAGATGTAGAAGAGCAGCTCAAAGAAAAGAAACTGCGTCTTTCAGATCTGGGGGGAGTAATGTACGTAATATGGTCAGAAGATGGTTGCTACTGTATGACAAAGAGTCTGGAACTTTGAAAGGAGAGTAAAGAAGTCTGAATGCAAGTGAAAACTTTTAGAAGAGTTTGTAGCGGCACTCGTTAGCGAGTATCAATATAGGAATTGGTAATAAGAACCCCTATCCCCGTATGGAAAAAGGCGATAGTACACAGTAGGAATTAATACTAGGCTGCGGGGACAAATTGAATGCGTGCGTCATCGGAAATGGGAGCGCTACGTCATCATGATAGCACTTTTTAGTTTGACATTCTTCCCCCTCACTTCCTGAACATTCTTCATAATTTTTTCCTTCCTCACGTCACCTCGAACAACCTGCTAAATACAATGAGATTCACTGCTGCCATTCTATCCATCGGGCTCACACGCTTGACTCATTCGTCGGCATTTGCACCTGCCGCCATTAACGCCGCATCTCGTTCCCTCTCAACGACGACTAGATTGAACGGTGGTGTCCTGACCGATCTTGTCAACGCCATTGACGCACCTCGTATTACAAAAGTTCCTGCTGCCGCCTTTTCTACCGCCGCACCTTCACCTCCTACAATGCCTGATATCACCGAGACCGAGGTCCGTGCTCTCTTTGAGCTTTGGAACCAAGCACTTGCCACTGGCGACTCTAGAATTGTTGCCGATAGATACATTAAATCACCAATGTTGCTGCCCACAGTGAGTGATCAGCCACGAACAGGTAAGTTGATTCGTCATGCGATAGCAGTGTCAGTGTCAGTTGTGTATATATATGCTGAGCTCACATGAACCATATAATACATCGCACCAATATAATGCAAGACTTTGATTCTGTAAAGGATTACTTTGATGCCTTCCTCCTGAAAGAACCCCAAGGAAAGATCCTAGAGGGAAAGATTTACATTGGAGATGGTTGGGCATCGGACACGGGCATCTACGAGTTCACCATGGGCACAACAGGCGACAAGGTAAAAGCCCGATACAGCTACAACTATGTCCAAGAAGACGGACAGTGGAAGATCCAACATCATCATTCCTCAGTCATGCCCGAGGAAATTGCCTTGGGCAAATCCATTACGGAAGATGGGGTGAGGGAGTTGTTCGGACTTTGGAATAATGCATTGGCCACGTTGGATCCAAAGAAGGTTGCGGCACGTTATGCCAGGGAGGGTGTGCTCTTACCAACTGTTAGTGATGTGCCAAGGACTGATTTCACAAGTATTGAAGACTACTTTATCAACTTTTTGAAGAACAAGCGTAAGTGTAGTGAATGAGATTGATGGACACATATGCAATTGATGCACCCACCTAACCCATTGTTTGTACCCTCATTTTACACGTAAACGTGATGCTACCTCATAACATACAGCCCAAGGTGAAATCCTTGAAAGTCACGTAACTATTGGCAAAAACACATGCTCCGATGTCGGCATTTACGAATTCACAATGGGATCTACCGGTGCCAAAGTCAAGGGCCGGTACTCATTCGTGTATGTTTGGGAGGATGACGAGTGGAAGATCAATCATCATCACTCTTCTGTTATGCCTGAGGGTACCATGGCACAGGTATGTATTGTTTGAACCCTTATATATTGACGTCTATCTTGTGTGTGTTGAACTAATTGCTCACGGAACTGACTTGTCGCCGGGTTGATACAACCGATTTACACTGGATCACAGCCAATCAAAGAAGAGGAAGTCAGGAATCTATTCCAACTCTGGAACTCTGCCTTGGCAACTGAAGATCCCGACGCAGTCGCCAAGCGCTATGCCAAGAATGCCGTCCTCCTCCCAACCGTGAGTGACGTGCCCCGAACTAACTACGACTTGATTAAACATTACTTCGTCGGATTCCTCACCAAGAAGCCACAGGGTGAAATCTTGGAGAGTAGTGTTACCATTGGTCATAACTGGTGTCAGGATGCAGGAATTTATGAGTTTACAATGGGCACGACGGGTGATAAGGTTAAGGGACGGTACTCATTCGTGTACGTGTGGGAGGATGGGCAATGGAAGATTAGTCATCATCATTCTTCGGTCATGCCTGAGCCCTTCCTTGGACCTGCTCCAAAGCCTGTAGAGGAAAAGATTGAGGAGATTGAGACTATTTTGTCGTAAATGAAAATTTCTTAGGAGTAGGTCTGCGATGGCTATCATGGGAAGTCCACTTCCACTTCAGAATTGCCTCGTTACCTGGCCGACTGTAGGAACTCCATCTCCATAAAATAAAGAATGATTAGTTTCAACTCATTCAAAACACACTCATCATCACTTTCAATGCACTATCTCTTCTTCTGAAAGCCATTAAAAGGAGCACACCAAATACCCGAACAAGTATCCTGCGTAACATCCGGTTGAAACTGCACACTCCACGCTCCAACATCCACTGCACTCCACAGCACTTTCCCCTCACTATCCATCACTTGATACGTTTGTTTCAACCAATAATCATTACTGGTGTTGATGGGTGCTAATAATCTTCCGTGTTGTTTGTTCAACAGTTCTTTTGCAAATTGTTGTGCTTTTGCTTCATTCACTGCAAAGTTGAATACGATGATGTCAAACAATTGCTTGTCTCCACCACCACCATTAGTTTTACTGTTGGCCCCCCTCCACTGATCCAAATATCGTTCATCATCCAACTCGTAAAACCTCACCCCCTCCGGACAATACCCCATCGGATCCTCCACCACATATCTTGTCCACGCTTCTCCACTCCAATCCAACGCATCGATTTCGTGATATCCCAATCGATATAACACTTCGGTACTCACTCCTGCACCGGCACCCACGTCTAGTGCTTTTGGAGTGCTGTTTGACTTTATTGCTGCGTCGTATGCTTCTTGGAGGTAGTTGGATGATATTGTATCGTATACTTCTTTTGGGGAGATGTTGGTATCTCGTGAGGCGACTATGGAGTTTGTGTACTCTTTTAGTGTGTAGGCTGCTGAGTGAAATGGCTTCGATTCATCCGAAAGTGGTGCTGGTGATGATATTGATATTGATGTAGTCTCTTCTGCTGCAAGAGCTTCTTGAGGGCGGCGTATTATCTGCACAGTTCCAAATAGCAGTGAGGATTGTAAAAAGTTTCGACGTGGAAGAATTGACATTAATGATGTGATGCTGTTGCTGCAGCTCCTTGACTGAAGACAGCTGTTGCCGCCACGAGCTTGATGATGTTTAGGTGGTGGTAGTGAGCAACATGGTAGCTTGATTGTTTGACTGGGAGCAAAGGACTCTGCTGTCGAGAAGCATAGAAACAACAACAACGCATTCATCATCTTCATCATGCTAAGTATGCAAAGGAGCGGAGGGAGCGGAGAGCGGACGGAGAACTTTAACTCCGGTACCCAACTCTTTTCTTGTACTAATTCCTTTGTTGACGGGACCCAGCCTACGGTACTGAAACCAATAGTTAATAAATACTTGAGTACCGCATACCAAACAGATTTGTAAAGTTGGCAGGTCTCACAAACTTTGTTCCTACACCACGACCATCATGTTGCAGGGGGCTCTAGTTGAAGAAACAGGAGAGACAGCGAATGATCCATACTTAGGCTACTCTGTCGAGAGTATAATCATGATGTGGATGTGGAGCAGCTGCAGAATTTTCTTGCATAACGTGTGGTACCGATTTTCATGTCACCATACAAACACAACAATGGTATAGATCAATATAATTATTATTATTTTACAGTCCCAGTATTCATCCCTTTCTCTTATTTTCTATCATTTTGAAGTTCACCAATCCCTCAACAATCTCTTCTGGTGACTTACCAGCATCTGACCAGCGCTTCGCCAGCTCAATCGTCCTCCCATCACGATTGCTCAAGGCTTCAGATACTTGTTGTAGGATTATTGCCTTACCTTCGTCTTCGCTCCCAAACGCCACTCTATCGTCGCAAATGTCACGCGGTTTAACGATGTAATCAGGAATGTGTTCTTGCGCTGTTGTAGCAGCAGCAGTGAGTTCACGTTGAAGACGGGAATTTTCATCATTCTTTGTCTCGATTTCATTATGTAGACGACGAAGTTGGTCTTGATCTGTTCCCGTCTCTTCAGCGAGACTCTTGGCATCGGCATTGAGGTCTTGATCTCATTGTGTAAACGATGACCTTCATTTTGAAGTGCCTCTAGCTCATCACTCTTGGTGTTGAGCTTCGCTTCAGCTTGACTCTTGGCATACACCTCCGCTCTGAGTTCTTCTATCTCACTCACCATAGCTTGATTCCCTACTGCTACTGCACTCATATCTCTTCCTTCACCTTCTTCTTGCTCTTGCTGACTTGACTGAGCCGCCCCGCTGCCACTGACGTCATCCTCGAGGTCTGACACATCAGATACATCTCCGTCATTTTCTTGGCTTGGGCTTGGTTCTTGTTGGGCACTCTTGCTCTTGGTCGATACTTGCTTGGGATTGGACTCCTTTGCCTGCTGCTCGGTCTCGTCATCTTTCCAGTCTTCTTCATCGTCACCATCGTCCTCATCATAATTATCTCCGCCAAAGCTGCTTTCCTCTTCGGATGATTTACTGCTCCTCTCGTCGTCGCTTGGGCTTGGGCTTGTATCTTTGGTAGCAGACAGCTTAGCTGCATTTGCCTCGCTAGCAATGCGCTCCTCTTCCTCCTCAAATTCAGCTCTAGAGAGGACAATAGTTCATCGAGAGAATGTTAGTGTATTGTGATGAAGAACGAACTAGCGAGCAGAAACAATCAAAGTCAAAGGAACGATAAATGACACTCACACTAGCTGATTTCGAAGTGCCTTGGCCATGTCCACGCCGTCGTGCTTCTTCTTCTTCTTGACATTAGCAGCATTGCCTGTTGAATGAATCTTCTGTTTCCTCTTTCTAGCAGTAATGGTAGTTGATTTGAAGAGCTTATTGAGGTCGTCCTCCTCGAGCCCTACTTCATCTAAAAACGCTTTACCGTCTGCTGCCTTGATGCTCTTCTGATAGATGCCTTCCTTGAACGCCCACTCTGCCAACGCAGCATATCCGATAAACCGGTCTTTCCCTTCTTCTGCTCCCTCGATATCATAGCCCCAAAAAACTCTTTTTTCTGGCAATAACGAATTGAGAAGATCCATGGTGAAACCAATTCACCCATCCTTGCCCTTCGTCATGCAAATATTTTGCGACATGCTGGCCAATCATTTCTTTGGAGAACTCCTTAGGAATGAGTTGATCATAGTCATAGCATGTATATTCCACGACCCGAGAGTAGTCTTGTTGTGCTATTCCTATTACTTGAAGACTCTCCTTGTAGAAGAGGGATGTCATGCTTTTACATCTTTTCGTGGCTCTTGAAGGAGTTCGTCTTGGTGTGCCCGCATCCCCATTTGATCCAATATCGAATGCATCCGTAGTTCCTCCACCCCTGACCGATGATGGCACACCACGACTATGTGCAGACTGAGTGGATCCATTTCGACTTGAAGCATGAGAAGTTGCCAGGGAAGGAGACGGGCGTGAAGCTGAAGCTACAGCGCTACCACTTCGAGCAATGGGAGATGATGCACGGCTATTATTATCATCGTCGGAGCTGTCCACCACAGTAATAATGTCAGTTGCATTGGTTGGAATGTTAGTACCAGGAATGAAAGCAGCACAAATGTAATTCCATCCCTTAGTACCCCTCTGCTTGCTCAAATCAACTTGCCCAAGAGGAGTTGACCTCCCCGGATTGAAGAGATGGCACTTCGTGGAGCCCATCTGATCTTCTCCTCGATAAAGAACAGCTGCGTGGCCTGCACCAGCAACTCCTCCCTTATTCATAGTGGCAATGAATAAGTTATCCAAATGATGCTTGATAATATCTAAATTGTTAAAGGTACGGATGATATAATCCTGCGGGCTGATGCTTTGGACGATGTCACCCCAAGGTGGATTTGCTCCTGATGGAGGTGGTGGGAGCCCGAGGAAAGCACAACATGCGGGCGCACAACAACTTATACTATGGGAGAGATCATCCGGTACCTCTGCTGGATCAAAGTATTCACGGCGATGGCTCCTCTTTGCGGCTGCCATGGTCGTCAATTTATCAGGATGTTTATGCAGTTTGATGGAACAAGATTTTAGAATACGTGTCTCCAGTCTCCATCGTACGCAATTAATTACTAGCTCTTCTGTGCCAAACGTGCCTTGTTGAAGTTGAATCCATGCCCACAACCTGTGAAAAATTCACAGCTTTATCCACACCGCTCAAGCATCACAATGATGTTATTTGATTGGCTGCTAGCTATCGACACTCATATCCACTGCTGCTAATACTTGTCCACTTGCCCATCCATCACCATGAAGTCCATCCGTGCTGCTGCAAACCCCAGAAGAAAAAACGCCAAGAAGTCTTCCGGTGACTCCTCGAAGTCGAAGGCAGCACGAAAGCGGAACCCCCCTACCGCTGAACCGTCTCACACATTGGACAAAGACGGCTTTGAATCTGTCGGTACAGGCGGGAAACGGGAATCTAGGCTGGATTTTCAGCGCAGAGTCAAGAAGATGATGCCGAAAATCAAGGTGGATCCAGAGAATATCAAGAAAGGAGAAACCAGGTGCCCCGACTGCAAATTTAAGAATGAGAAAAGTTACGGTTGTAAATTGATGACGTGCCCGATGACTTCGCTTCACCACGACGGCAAGTCACTTGTGCACTATTGTGCGTATTGCAAAAACGTCACTAAAGATGGTATACTACGAGGGTGCACCACTACTTGTCTAAACTGGTTCAATTCTGAGGACCGACTGGCGTACTGCCAATTTATTCGTGAGGTTGATGACAATGAAGACACCTCTACCCCTCATGTATCAAGAGAGTCTAAGCAAAGCCCCTCTGCCTCCAGGTCCGATGCCGACGAGATCGACAGCAACGGTGATTCTAATGAAACCGACTCACACAACGATATGAAGACTGCATCCGAATCTGATTTGAATGAAGATGAAGACGTTGCAAAAGAAGTTCCCACAAGCTCCGATTCGGATGTAGCAGCCCGTGCCATAAAGCAAGAGCCCGACACTGTAGCGAGTACAGCTTATGACGAGGATACGGTAATCGACGAGACTGTCTGTCCTACAGAAGTCAAGAGTGCTGATATTCCTGTCGAGGTCAAGACTGATGAAGACACGGATTTTGAGGATTCGACATGTTCTAAAGAGGGAAGTGGAGAAGAGGATGATATAGCAGCACTCATTTATCAAGAAAGCCAGCGAAGGAATAGAGAGGCAGCTGAGCAGGAAGGACAGGGTACAGCTGCTCCAAAGAAGCGTCGCAAAGCCTCTTCCACTCGAAAGGCCTCTGATGCTAGTGCTCGAGCGAATAACAAGGCATCGAAGAAGGTAGGGAGCGAGACTCCCTCGAAGGGGAAGAGGGGGTCATCAGAGGGTGGAGAAGAGCACGCTCAAACCAAAGTTGCTAGAAAGAAGTACAGATACGAATGCTCTGCTGAAGGATGCACGAATAAACTTATAAATGGAGGAGTGTGCATTAAGCATGGGGCGAAGGTCAAACAATGCAGCAGTGAAGGATGCACGAATGTTGTCGTCAAAGGAGGAGTGTGCATGAGGCATGGGGCAAAGATGAAACTCTGCAGCAGTACATCCTATAAAAGGAGGAGTGTGCAGGAAGCATGGGGCAAAGAAGAAGCTATGCAGCAGTGATGGATGCACGAATGGAGCCGTCAATGGAGGAGTGTGCAGGAAGCATGGGGCTAAGGTCAAACGCAAACTGTGCAGCAGCGAAGGATGCACCAGTCGAGTCCAAATAGGAGGAGTGTGCAGGAAGCATGGGGTATGCAGCAGCGAAGGATGCACCAATCGAGTCCAAATAGGAGGAGTGGGCAGGAAGCATGGGGCAAAGGTCAAACTATGCAGCAGTGAAGGATGCACAAATGTAGCTATAAGTGGAGGAGTGTGCAGAAGGCATAATGGGGCAGAGGTCAAACTATGCAGCAGTGAAGGATGCACAAATCAAGCTAGAAATGGAGGAGTGTGCGTTAGGCACGGGGCAAAGCTCAAGCGGTGCAGCAGTGAAGGATGCACTAATCAAGTCTACAAAGGAGGAGTATGCTGGAGGCACGGGGCACACCTGTAGCCATTTGAAATGTCCACAAAGTTCAGTGCTTGAATGCAGTATTAAGATACTTATTATTAGCACTCCATCTATTACTGGATAGAACAGCATTATCAGTTTACAGCTCCTCTCCATTCATCTCATCCTCCTCCCCCTCTCCACACACTCTCCATCCAAATCTTCGGCCGCCTGATCGTCATCCTTCGCCTTATCTTCTTCTCATCATCACACTCCCATGCATGCTTCACTGGCACTACATACTTCACTTCGTCGTTGCCAAAGCGCATCCTTCTTTCCCTTGTACTTCTCCAAACTAGATACCTCGCTTGACGCTCTTTCCCATCGTGGAAGGAGTTGACAGCTGCATGCTTGTAAATAGGCCAAAAACATACACTTGGTATCACGTTCAAATATTTTCTCTCACGTGAAGCCACCGATGAATAGCACGGAACCGATAATAGTTCCCCAACGGAGGAGCTTGGAGTTATGTGCAGACTTGGTAGCCTGGACGTTTGTCTCCCCATTAGTGATTAGCTTGGCTGTGATAATCCCAACGCTGCTGAGGCTGATTTCCAGCACTGCACTCTCAATGGCGACTATGTTGTCATTGCCGCTTTCTCCCTCATCCTTCTGACTGTGTTCCATGGAAATTGGTTTCATATAATTGCCGACCCGAATCCACTCCGAGTCATTATCTCCGAGATTGTCTTCTACCCTGGTATAAGTGGAAACGACTTCATGCCGCGAGCCGCGAGTGTAAAGGACGAAGTCGAAGTTCATTGCTCGCCTACAAATCTTTAACTGTACAGCTCGAGCTTCTACTGCAGCAGAGGAACTTGGAGCGAGTGTGTCTCCGCCAAGGCAAACCTCTTCAAGAACTGCAAAGAGGAATGTAATACTATTTGTTGTCGATTAGATGTGTCCATATTTGAGGCGTCTTGTGCTACAACTTCAAGCCATGTCTGCACATCCCCGTCTCCATTGTATTCCAACATTATCTGCATGACAATCTTTTCTCCCTTCAACACTCTTCCAACATGATGCAAAGAAAAAAATTCCTCTCATTACCACTGCTATCATCATCGTCATCCTAACCCATCGCATATGAGATGAAAAGAACAAGTAGCCACTTCCTCTTGAATCTCCTCTTGAATTCTCAAGACAACGAGGTGGATCGAGCAGAGGGAAGCACTAACCCCCCTCCATGCATTGTTGAAGACAGATTAGCAGTGTAGCATCGCTTGGATCGATGTGTGAGACTTGCAAATCACCCTCGTGATACTTTACAATTGTATCTGTCGTTGTCCATAAATCTCTACCGCCTTTTAATACTGTGGGAATGACATGTTCTATTCTGTCAAGCAGTTCAGAAGGTACCTCATACCGTTTACCCAGCGATATGTCATCCCAATCTACGGCCATAGTATCGCCTTCCTCTTTAATCATGTCATAATCCATTGAAAGCTTCATTATTGACAATCCCTCGTATTCTTCATTGTCCAACAGCCTCCCGCCTTTGAATAATATTTGCAAAAGCAATGATGTCAGCTTGTGCATGATATCTGGTTGATGCGATAATGCGAATACAAACGATATCAAGACTGTAGGAACTCCATCTCCACAAAATTTTGTAAAGATGATTAGTATCAACTCATTGCAAAACACTCAGCATTACTTTCAATGCACTATCTCTTCTTCTGAAAGCCATTAAAAGGAGCACACCAAATACCCGAACACGTATCCTGCGTAACATCCGGTTGAAACTGCACACTCCACGCTCCAACATCCACTGCACTCCACAACACTTTCCCGTCACTATCCATCACTTGATACGTTTGTTTCAACCAGTAATCATTACTGGTATTGATGGGTGCTAATAATCTTCCGTGTTGTTTGTTCAATAGTTCTTTTGCGAATTGTTGTGCTTTTGCTTCATTCACTGCAAAGTTGAATACGATGATATCAAACAACTGCTTGTCTCCCCCACCACCACTTTTAGTGTTACTGGTGGCCCCCCTCCATTGATCCAAATATCGTTCATCATCCAACTCGTAAAACCTCACCCCCTCCGGACAATACCCCATCGGATCCTCCACCACATACCTTGTCCACGCTTCTCCACTCCAATCCAACGCATCGATTTCGTGATATCCCAATCGATATAACACTTCGGTACTCACTCCTGCACCGGCACCCACGTCTAGTGCTTTTGGAGCGGTGTTTGACTTTATTGCTGCGTATGCTTCCTGGAGGTAGTTGGATGATATTGTGTCGTATACTTCTTTTGGGGAGATGTTGGTATCTCGTGAGGCGACTATGGAGTTTGTGTACTCTTTTAGTGTGTAGGCTGCTGAATGAAATGGCTTCGTTTCATCCGAAAGTGGTGCTGGTGATGATATTGTTATTGATGTAGTCTCTTGTGCTGCAAGAGCTTCTTGAGGGCGGCGTATTATCTGCACAGTTCCAAATAGCAGTGAGGATTGTAAAAAGTTTCGACGTGGAAGAATTGACATTAATGATGTGCTGCTGTTGCTGCAGCTCCTTGGCTGAAGACGGCTGTTGCCTCCACAAGCTTCATGATGTTCAGGTGGTGAATAGCAGTATGGTAGTTTGATTGTTTGACTGGGAGCAAAGGACTCTGCTGCCGAGAAGCAGAGGAACAACAACAACACATGCATCATCTTCTTCATCATGATTTTGCAAAGAGGGACGGAGCGGAGGGAGGTAGAGGAGCGTACAATTTAAGGAATTGATATTTTAAGGAAAAAGTTGGCTCTAGCTCCAGCGGGGCTCAAAATCCGGGAAAATTAGGGAAAAAGGGTGTAAATGCACTGCAAAGAGCAATGAAACAGACCACAAAGGCTTTTAGATCAAGTATTTACGCTATCGTTGACCTATGCAATGTTATTTCTATGATATTATTATCATTTGCATTCATAGTAGCAGCATGTATTTTCACATCATGAGACATCAATATTTTGGATTGGGAGCATCATCTCTCTGGAAGCACACACATCTGCTCATCTCTCCTCCTCCAAGCATGACCTGCGATATTATAATCCTCTAAATAGTTGTTTGCAGTGGTTTGGTGGCTTTGTGCGGCATGGAAAGCTCTTCGCTGCCTATGATGTGTGGAATGATCGACATCATCACATCTTTGCCAATTTTTGTGTGCGTCAAAACTTGAAAGTTCCATCCGATGCAGCTTGATGAGCGGAGCATTTTGAGCTACTTTTTAGAGCATAGTTCGGTATGTAGCGTATTTTATGGCCAAAATAGGACGGAAAAGTATCATTTTCCTTAATTTTATCCATTCCTATAGCTCGGCTAATCTCGGATTATTTTTTGATATGTCATATCTCGAAAAGTTTTCACTTTTGAAAAATGGGATAAATTTTGCCGAGATCTACTCGACGAGATCTTTCATTTGAGCCACTAAAAACGACCATCCGCCAATTTTGGTAAAAGCTATATTTTTTTACAAAAAAGCTTTCCTAAAAAAGTTTTCTCCTCTAACTTTAACTCGGTACCAACTCTTTTATTGTACCAATTCCTATGTACTGAGGACCCAGACTACGGTAATGAAACCATCATGAATAACAACTTGAGTAACCGCATGCCAAACTGTTTCGCAAAGTTGGCGTCTCACAAACTTTGTTCCTACATATACACCCACCATCATGTTGCGGGCTAGTTAAAGAAGAAGGAGAGACAATGGATGCCAACTTAGGCTAATCTGTCGAGAGAGGAATCATGATGTGGATGCGGAGCAGCTGCAGAATTTTCTTGATGTGTGTGGTACCGATTTTCATGTCACACAAACACAACAATGTGTGCAGATCAACATAATCATTATTATTTTACAGTCCCAGTATTCATCCCTTTCTCTTATTTTCTATCATTTTGAAGTTGACCAATCCCTCAACAATCTCTTCTGGTGACTTACCAGCATCTGACCAGCGCTTCGCCAGCTCAATCGTCCTCCCATCACGATTGCTCAAGGCTTCAGATACTTGTAGTAGGATTAACGCCTTACCTTCGTCTTCGCTCCCAAACGCCACTCTATCTCGTCACAAATGTCACGCGGTTTAACGATGTAATCAGGAATACGTTCTTGCGCTGTTGTAGCAGCAGCAGTGAGTTCACGTTGAAGACGAGAAATTTCCCCATCCCCATTCTTTGCCTTGATTTCATCACGTAGACGACGAAGTTCATCTTGGTCTGCTCCCGTTTCTTCAGCACGTCTCGTGGCATCAGCTTCGAGGTCATTGATCTCATTGCGCAGACGAAGAACTTCATTTTGAAGTGCCTCTAGCTCATCACTCTTGGCGTTGAGGTTGAGCTCGGCCTTGAGCTTCGCTTCAGCTTGACTCTTGGCATCCACCTCCGCTCTGAGTTCTTCTATCTCACTCACCATAGCTTGATTCCCTACTGCTACTGCACTCATATCTCTTCCTTCACCTTCTTCTTGCTCTTGCTGACTTGACTGAGCCGCCCCGCTGCCACTGACGTCATCCTCGAGGTCTGACACATCAGATACATCTCCGTCATTTTCTTGGCTTGGGCTTGGTTCTTGTTGGGCACTCTTGCTCTTGGTCGATACTTGCTTGGGATTGGACTCCTTTGCCTGCTGCTCGGTCTCGTCATCTTTCCAGTCTTCTTCATCGTCACCATCGTCCTCATCATAATTATCTCCGCCAAAGCTGCTTTCCTCTTCGGATGATTTACTGCTCCTCTCGTCGTCGCTTGGGCTTGGGCTTGTATCTTTGGTAGCAGACAGCTTAGCTGCATTTGCCTCGCTAGCAATGCGCTCCTCTTCCTCCTCAAATTCAGCTCTAGAGAGGACAATAGTTCATCGAGAGAATGTTAGTGTATTGTGATGAAGAACGAACTAGCGAGCAGAAACAATCAAAGTCAAAGGAACGATAAATGACACTCACACTAGCTGATTTCGAAGTGCCTTGGCCATGTCCACGCCGTCGTGCTTCTTCTTCTTCTTGACATTAGCAGCATTGCCTGTTGAATGAATCTTCTGTTTCCTCTTTCTAGCAGTAATGGTAGTTGATTTGAAGAGCTTATTGAGGTCGTCCTCCTCGAGCCCTACTTCATCTAAAAACGCTTTACCGTCTGCTGCCTTGATGCTCTTCTGATAGATGCCTTCCTTGAACGCCCACTCTGCCAACGCAGCATATCCGATAAACCGGTCTTTCCCTTCTTCTGCTCCCTCGATATCATAGCCCCAAAAAACTCTTTTTTCTGGCAATAACGAATTGAGAAGATCCATGGTGAAACCAATTCACCCATCCTTGCCCTTCGTCATGCAAATATTTTGCGACATGCTGGCCAATCATTTCTTTGGAGAACTCCTTAGGAATGAGTTGATCATAGTCATAGCATGTATATTCCACGACCCGAGAGTAGTCTTGTTGTGCTATTCCTATTACTTGAAGACTCTCCTTGTAGAAGAGGGATGTCATGCTTTTACATCTTTTCGTGGCTCTTGAAGGAGTTCGTCTTGGTGTGCCCGCATCCCCATTTGATCCAATATCGAATGCATCCGTAGTTCCTCCACCCCTGACCGATGATGGCACACCACGACTATGTGCAGACTGAGTGGATCCATTTCGACTTGAAGCATGAGAAGTTGCCAGGGAAGGAGACGGGCGTGAAGCTGAAGCTGCAGCGCTCCCACTTCGACTTCGAGCGATGGGAGATGATGCATGGCTATTATTATCATCGTCGGAGCTGTCCACCACAGTAATAATGTCAGTTGCATTGGTTGGAATGTTAGTACCAGGAATGAAAACAGCACAAATGACATTCCATCCCTTAGTATGCCTCTGCCTGCTCAAATCAACTTGCCCAAGAGGAGTCGACCTCCCCGGATTGAAGAGATGGCACTTCGTGGAGCCCATCTGATCTTCTCCTCGAAAAAGAACAGCTGAGTGGCATGCACCAGCAACTCCGTTCTTATTCATAGTGGCAACGAATAAGTTATCCAAATGATGCTTGATAATATCTAAATTGTTAAAGCTGCGGATGATATAATCCTGCGGGCTGATGCTTTGGACGATGTCACTCCAAGGTGGATTTGCTCCTGATGGAGGTGGTGGGAGCCCGAGGAAAGCACAACAAGCGGGCGCACAACGCCTTGTACTAAGTGAGAGATCATCCGGTACCTCTGCTGGAATGAAGTATTCGTGGCGATGGCTCTGTGCGGCTGCCATGGTCATCAATTTTGATATCATGGATGCAGCAGTATGATGGAAGAGATTTTTGAATACGTGTCTTCAGTCTCCATCGTACAAAAATTATTTGCTTTCTGCACTGCCAACGTGCCATGTTGAAGTTTAATCCATGCATGCCCACAACCTGTGAAAAATTCACAGCTTTATCCACGACCGCTTTTAACGCATCACAATGATGTTATTTGATTGGCTGCTAAATAACTATCGACACTCACATCCACTGCTGCTATTTGTCCACTCGCCAATCCATCCATCACCATGAAGTCCACCCGTGCTGCTGCAAACTCAACGAGCTCCACGAAGAAGAAGTCTGCGGCTGCACGCTTTCATGCAGCCGAAGCCGATGAGGACGAAGATGATGTCGAGTTTGTTGCGGTTTGTGGCGTCTGTAACGAAGGCCCCCCGAAGCGGAAGACCAGGCTTAACACGCAACATAATATGATGAATTGGAGAGCAAAAGTGAAAAGTGAGACTCCCTTCAGAAATTACTTGGATGGAGAATCCAATTGTCCAGAGTGCCGTACTAGAACCTACACACAAGATGGTGGATGCAAAATGATTACGTGCAAGTGGGATTCCTTACACAAAAGTGGTCAATATGTCTATTTCTGTGGCCACTGTGGATTTCTGTCGCCAAATGGAGACCCTCCCAAGTGTCCTTGCCATGGTAAGTGGGATCGTGAGGCTCGGGAAGCAGAATTAGAAAGGCCTATCGACGATGACTATGAAGCCACCTCTACCCCTCCTGTATCAAGAGCGTCTAAGCAAGGCTCCTTCGCCTCCAGCTCCGATGCCGACGAGATGGACAGCAACGGTGATTCTAATAGCACCAACTCAGACAACGATATGAAGACTGCATCCGAATCTGATTTGAATGAGGATGAAGACGTTGCAAAAGAAGTTCCCACAAGCTCCGATTCGAATGTAGCAGCCCGTGCCATCAAGCAAGAGCCCGATGCTGTAGCGAGTGCAGCTTATGATGAGGATACAGTAATCGACCAGACTCTCCGTCCTCAAGGAGTCAAAAGTGCTGATATTCCTGTTGCTGTCAAGGTCAAGACTGAAGCAGCTTATGATGATGATACGGATGTTGAGGATTCGGCATCTTCTAAAGAAAAGGGTGGAGAAGAGGATGACATAGCAGCACTAATTTATCAGGAAAGCCAGCGAAGGAAGAGAGAGGCAGCTCAGCAGGAAAAAGAGCGCGCAACTGCTCCGAAGAATCGTCGCAAAGCCTCTTCCACTCGAAAGGCCTCTGCTGCTACTGCTACTAATAGAGCTAACAATGCATCTCAGGAGAAGAGCAATAATGCAAGAGGCGGGGTGCCTGCAAGAGGGAAAAGGAAGTCATCGGAAGAAGAAGAAGAGCAATCTCAATCTGAAGTTGCTAGAAAGAGGAAGAGAAAGGAATGCTCTGCTGATGGATGCACAAATCAAGTTCAGAATGGAGGGGTGTGCGTTAGGCATGGGGCAAAGGTCCAGAAGAAACGATGCAACAGTGAAGGATGTAACAATCAAGTCGTCAAAGCAGGAGTGTGTATAAGGCATGGAGCTAGTCGCAAACTATGCCGCAGTGAAGGATGCATTAATTTTGCTCAGATAGGAGGAGTGTGCAAGAAGCATGGAGCAAGACGCGCTGCTACTGCTCGAGCTAACAACAGGGCATCGAAGAAGAATGCAGAGAGCGAGACTCCCTCGAAGGGGAAGAGAAAATCATTGGAAGATGGAAAAGAGGAAGCTCAATCTGAAGCAAAAGTTGTCAAAAAGAAGTACAGATACGAATGCTCTGCTGAAGGATGCACAAATCAAGCCAAGAAAGGAGGAGTGTGCATTCGGCATGGGGCAAAGTGCAAACGATGCAGCAGCGAAGGATGTACGAATAATGCCATCAGTGGAGGAGTGTGTTTTAGACATGGTGGAAATGTCAAATTATGCAGCAGCGAAGGATGCTCAAACTATGCTAAAAAAGGAGGAGTGTGCAAGAGGCATGGGGCAAAGGTGAAGGATGCATAAACAAAGCTCGAAAGGGAGGAGTGTGCAAGAGGCATGGGGCAAAACGCTGACAAGGATTCTATGGCCATTTGAAATCTCCACAAAATTGTTTTTCTCATTGCAAAGAGTGCAGTTTAATACCAATTAAGAAACTTTTTAGCACTTCACCCTTCACATCATCTCTCCATCCAAATCTTCGGCCGCCTCATCGTCATCCTTCGCCCCTTTTCTTCAACATCGTCCCACTCCCACGCATGCTTTTGCACCCCATACTAAGGTCATCCCAATCTACGTTCATATTATCGCCTTCCTCTTTAATCATGTCATAATCCATTGAAAACTTCAAAATTGACAATCCCTCATCTTTTCCATTGTTCAAAAGCCTCCCGCCTTTGAATAATATTTGCAACAGCAATGGTGTCACCTTGTGCATGATATCTGGTTGATGCGATACTGTATACAAACGATATCAAGACTGTAGGAACTCCATCTCCATAAAATAAAGAATGATTACTATCATCTCTCTACCACACTTCACATCAGTTTCAATGCACTATCTCTTCTTCTGAAAGCCATTAAAAGGAGCACACCAAATACCCGAACATGTATCTTGATAATATCTAAATTGTTAAAGCTGCGGATGATATAATCCTGCGGGCTGATGCTTTGGACGATGTCACTCCAAGGTGGATTTGCTCCTGATGGAGGTGGTGGGAGCCCGAGGAAAGCACAACAAGCGGGCGCACAACGCCTTGTACTAAGTGAGAGATCATCCGGTACCTCTGCTGGAATGAAGTATTCGTGGCGATGGCTCTTTGCGGCTGCCATGGTCATCAATTTATCAGGATGTTTATGCAGTTTGATGGAACAAGATTTTTGAATACTGTCTTCAGTCTCCATCGTACAAATTATTACTAGCTATTCTGCCAAACGTGCCGCGTGTGTTGAAGTTGAATCCATGCCCACAACCTGTGAAAAATTCACAGCTTTATCCACGACCGCCAACGCATCACAATGAAGTTATTTGATTGGCTGCTAGCTATCGACACTCACATCCACTGCTGTAATAATCTTTTCCACTCGCCAATCCATCACCATGAAGTCCACCCGTGCTACTGCAATTCCCAGAAGAAACGCCAAGAAGTCTGCCGGTGCCGGTGCCTTCTCGAAGTCGAAGGCAGCACGAAAGCGGCAGCCCGCTGACGCTGAACCGTCTCACACATTGGACAAAGACGGCTTCGAATCTGTTGGTACAGGCGGGAAACGGGAATCTAGGCTGGATCTTCAGCGCAGAGTCAAGAAGATGTTGCCGAAAATCAAGGTGGATCCAGAGAATATCAAGAAAGGAGAAGCCAGGTGCCCCGACTGCAAATTTAAGAATAAGAAAAGACACGGTTGTAAATTGATGACATGCTCAATGACTTCGCTTCATCACGACGGCAAGTCACTTGTACACTATTGCGCCTATTGCAAAAAAGTCACTAAAGATGGTATACTACGAGGGTGCGCCACTACTTGTCTAAACTGGTTCAATTCTGAGGACCGACTGGAGTACTGCCAATTTATTCATGAGGTGGATGACGATGAAGACACCTCTACCTCTACCCCTCCTGTATCAAGAGCGTCTACGCAAAGCCTCTCCTCCTTCGCCTCCAACTCCGACGAGATGGACAGCAACGGCGATTCTAATGACACCAACTCAGACAACGATATGAAGACTGCATCCGAATCTGATTTGAATGAGGATGAAGACGTTGCAAATGAAGTTCCCACAAGCTCCGATTCGAATGTAGCAGCCCGAGCTATCAAGCAAGAGCCCGACACTGTAGCGAGTACAGCTTATGACGAGGATACGGTAATCGACCATACTGCCCGTCCTCAAGAAGTAAAGAGCGATGATATCTCTGTTGAGGTCAAGGCTGAAGTTTCATCGCCACTAACCGCTGATGACACGGATGTTGAGGATTCGGCAACATCTGAAGAGAAGGGTGGAGAAGAGGATGACATAGCCGCACTCATATATCAGGAAAGCCAGCGTAGGAAGAGAGAGGCAGCTGAGCAGGAAGAAGAGTGTCCTACTGCTCCAAAGAAGCGTCGCAGAGCCTCTTCCACTCGAAAGGCCACTGCCGCTGATTCTCGGGTTAAGACGGCACCCAAGGGCAAGGGGAATGTAGATGTAGGAAGCGGAACGTCGTCACAGGGGAAGAGGAAAGCGTCAGAAAATAGAGAAGAGCAAGCTCAAAAGAAAGTGGCAAAAAAGAAGAAGAGATACGAATGCTCTGCTGAAGGATGTACAAATGGAGTCATCAAAGGAGGAGTGTGCATTAAGCATGGAGCACAATACAAGAAGAAACTATGCAGCAGTGAAGGATGCACAAATCAAGCCAAGAAAGGAGGAGTGTGTAAGAGGCATGGAGCAAAGATGAATGGATGCAGCAGCGAAGGATGTACGAATAAAGCTGTCAGTGGAGGAGTGTGCATCAAGCATGGGGCAAAGAAGAAACTATGCATCAGCGAAGGATGCACAAATAAAGCTCAGAAAGGAGGAGTGTGCTTTAGGCATGGGGCAAAGGTGAAGATATGCAGCAGTGAAGGATGCACAAATCTAGCTGTCAGTGGAGGAGTGTGCAGGGGGCATGGGGCAAAGATCACACGATGCAGCAGTGAAGGATGCACAAATCAAGCCAAGAAAGGAGGAGTGTGTAAGAGGCATGGTGCAAAGATGAAACTATGCAGCAGTGACGGATGCATAAACAAAGCTCGAAAGGGAGGAGTGTGCAAGAGGCACGGAGCAAATCGCTTGTGAGGATTCTTAGCCATTTGAAATCTCCACAAAGTTCTGTGTCGTTTTGGCTAATTGAAATTGCAAAGAGTGTAGTTTCCAGTTTAACACCATTTAAGAAACTTATTAGCACTCCATCTGTGAAAACTCGATAGAACATCATTATCAGTTTACAGCTCCTCTCCATTCATCTCATCCTCCTCACACTCTCCATCCAAATCTTCGGCCGCCTCATCGTCATCCTTCGCCCCATTACTCCCACGCATGCTTGACTGCCACTCCGTACTTTGCCTCCAGACGACGCCGAGTGCATCCTTCTTTCCCTTGTACTTCCAAACTAGATACCTCGCTTGACGCTCATTTCCATCGTCATGCTTGTAATAGGCCAACACGCGCTGGGTATCACGTTCGAATTCGAATATTCTCTCTTCGACGGTAGACTTGACAAGGAAGCCACCGATGAAGAGCGGTTCCAGATGCAGCCTCCTCCTACGTCAATAGACTGAACGATACTTTAGCGAGCATGGCATTGTGAGATTTTTCTCTGCTAAGTCAGGAATCGAAGGTCTATGTAGGCCAAGTTTGAAGTTTCGTCGTCAGTGACACCTAATGATGACGAAAACATAATGTGTCTTCAAAGGAGGGTGGAGTGGAGAAATTCATACTTTTGTATGAAGGAAGCCAGCGTAGATTTCGAGAGGCAGCAGAACAGCAAGATGCTGTAGCGATTACGACTTATGAAGACGATACGGTGCACGATGAGATTTTGTCTGGAGTGCGGCTATTCCTGTCGAGGGTCGAGGGTGAGGTCAAGCCGGAAGACCATCGTCACTGACACCGATGATGATGAACACATGGGCTGAAGCTGAAGAATGCTGTTGCCTACACAAGCTTGATGATATTCAGCATGGTAGCTTGATTGTTGTTTGGCTGGGAGCAAAGGACTCTGCTGTCGAGGAGCAGAGAAGCAGCAACAACAATGCATCATCTCTCATATATTTATTCTGTTTGTTAAGTATATAACGGAGAGTGCAACTTAGATCCGGTACCTAACTCTGATCTTGTACTAATTCCTATTGTCATTCAAACTACTACGACCCAGAGCCGGTACTGAAAGTAGCTGTGAATTAGTATTTGAGTGCCGCAGAAGACAGCTTCTAAACGCTTCCGCCAAAGTTGGCGGTTCTCATCAGCACTTTCCCACGACCATCATGAGCAAAGAAGCCCCAACAACATGGAGAACAGGGCAGTTTCCTACGATAGAATTGCCTCCACCCCATTAGATTTGTCCACTGTGCTGATAGTTTGTTTAGTTGCTACGAGCTCATCCACCACTGCCTCACAGGGACGTCTACAAAGCAACAAGTTATTGCCGAAATCGACCGCTTCGGATCTGCAGATTCCAATAATTCAAGTCCAATCATCATGAGACGGGCCTCAATCAAGCATCAGCTGCTTACCATCCTATTGGTATCAACACTGCTCGCTCATCAGTCAAATGCACAGTCATGCACATTCTGCGAAAACGGAATCACCAATCCATCTCTCCCCCTCTCCGAAGGTGGGGATCAAACCTGTGCCGACGCTCCATTTCTCATTGCCGGCGAGCTTGACGATAGCATAGCCTGTACAACAATCAAAGAGTCAGAACTTTTGTGCTGCCCAACAACTCAAATAATCAATCCATGCTCATTTTGCGAGAATGGAGTCACAAATCCAGCTTTGGTGGTTCCCGAGGGTGGGGATCAAACTTGTGCAGAGGTGAAACTAATTGCTGAACAATTCACTAGTGACGATGCGTTGTGTGCCACTGTTAAAGAGGAGGAGAGTGCATGTTGCCCACCGGAGATAAGTGTGACTTTGCCGACTTTGCCAATTTCAACAACAGCGATAGCAGCAACAACGCCGGCGTCTGAAACAACAACAACGAGTGTAGCAACCACGACGCCGGCGTCTGAAATATCAACGAGTGTTGCAACAGAGTCACCTACAGCAGCAGCGACTCTATCTCTTTCACCTACGTCAAAGCCAGTTACGACTCAACCAACATTGCCTCCAACCAATGAGATTGTTACTACTTCATCACCTACAACGCCACTAACCCTGCCTCCCCCTACTGGCACTGGCATTATTTCTGGATTAGCATTTTACGACTCCAACAACAACGGGAATCGTGAATCGTTGCAAGAATATGGTGTTTGGAATATCAAACCATCCCTGTATTCCTGTGGCGATGATACAGTTTCACTAGCAAAAACATCGACCTCGACTCAGGGGATGTATCAATTTGAAAACTTGGCAGAGGGATCGTATTATATCAAGTTTGAGTATCCAATCTATTACTTGTTGGGTAATGTATGGAATGGCGATCCTTCCACACCCAGCGTGGGAAACTCTGCCAATCCCGAGAATGGCATGACAAATTGTTTTACATTGGGCGATGGGGCTCAGTTCGAAGCGGATGTTGCATTCGTATTTAATCCAAATCCAAATCCGCCCCCTGCTACTACACCAGCTCCGACGGCTGCTGCAACAACTCCACCTCCAACTCTTGCGGTTACTACTTTACCTCCGACCGAACTGTCTACCGTAGCTGCTACTCCACCTCCCACCATAGCTACTAATCAAACATCCACTGTAGCTGCTACTGCACCTCCAACAGCAGCAGACGTCATGGTAACCTCATCTCCTACAACACAATCCGTATCGAATACATGTGTGTTCTGTGAAGGGGGCATCCCTGATCTAATGCTTACGGTTCCAACAGGTCAAACGTGTGGCGCAGTGAAAGAGATTTCAGCTGACCACATTAATGGAAGCGCAATTTGCAATATCATCCAGATTGAAGAGACTGTTTGTTGCCCAAAGCTTATTGCGAATCCTTGCACTTTTTGTGAAGATGGCATCCCCGACGAGGATTCAATGCCCGAGAATGCTGGAGGGGCTACCTGTGGTGAGGTAAAAGCTTTGACTATCAAGGAAAGCGCCGGCTCTGTTATTTGTTCTATATTGCAACAACCGGAGAGTTCGTGCTGTCCACCGCCGCCGCCGCCACCTGATAATCCTTGCTTGTTCTGTGAAGACGGAATTCCTCATCCTGGCTTTAGCTTTGTGGTGGACGGGTCTGAGAAAACGTGTGCTGAACTGAAATCACTTGTGGGTAACGAAGGAGAGGAAACTGACCTCTGTGCGACTATTCAGAACGTGGAGTATTTGTGTTGTCGACAAACTCCTCCTACGCCAGACACAAATCCTCCACCCACAATCGAGCCTACATCAATCCAGCCAACATCAAACCCAACATCACCAACATACTTGCCTACATCTGAGCTGTTTGTTACTCCGACCTCGTCTCAGCCGACTCCTGCGTACATGTCGAAGATATGCACATTTTGTAAAGACGGTATGATTGATGCAAGTTTGGAGATTCCTGGCACACAAGGGAGAACGTGTGGCTCAGAAAAAGATAGAGCTGAATCCTTGAATGGATTAACTCCCTTGTGTAGGTCGGTTCAACAAGCTCAGGATGTGTGTTGTCCAGAGCCCGTTACCAATCCATGTACATTTTGTGAAGAGGGCATTGACAACCTTGATTTGGAGCTTCCTCAGTCTGGAGGGAGAACTTGCGGCACTGTGAATACACTTGCCGCGACGATGGAGCAGGGTAGCGAACTTTGTACAACATTGAAACAAGCGGAGATTTTATGCTGCCCACTGCCAGCTAAATTTTGTACATTCTGCCCGGAAGGAATTCCTGACCCAACAATTGTGATGAGTGGAGGACAATCATGCGGATCGATGCAAGCTTCTGTGGCTTCTATTCCAAGTAATAGTGATTTGTGTTCAGAATTCCAAGCAGTGGAGAGTCAGTGTTGCCCAGTATCTGTTTCTGTTCCACCAACCAAATCGCCTTCAGCGGCGACGAAACCACCAACAGATGACGTCGGCTCACCCATTTCACCGTTACCTTCAGATTCAGATTTAGTTGGGCCAGTAACGAGGAGTGGGATTGAAATGCTCCTAGTTGGTGTCGAAAATGCTGGACAGGTGTCAGTATGGCAAGATTATACAAAAGCTTTCATCGAGGACTTTTTTAAGAAAAACCCAGGCATAGTGTATGATGTCAATGCCAATATTACCTTCATATCTCAAACTGCAACCGCTGGTGTAGAGTCTATAGCCCCTCGAGGACCCATTCGAAGACAGCTGCAGAAGACATCAGCGCCATCTGTGAAAATTACCTATGTTCAAACCACCACATACAAAAGCAAGTACCCCGATAGCTACGCTTATGATGAAGATTATATTGCAGAGAAGCCTTTCAAGGAAGACCCCGAAGGATATATCGCAATGCTGAAAAGGTTGTCCTTCTACTATGATCCTGTCACGGAAGTTACCGTGACTGTGCCATCGCCTACTCCACCGCCATCTCCTCCACTTCCGGCGTCTGTAAAGAGTCCTGAAGCAAGTGACAATACATCTGACAACAATACGAAATCCATTATAATTGGCGTTGTATGCGGTGTGATATTGGTCGCTGTAATTGCAGGCTTACTGATAGTTCGTAAAAGAAAAATGAGTCGCAATCGAGACAGTGCTCCCCAAACAATAACCAGACAATTTGAAAGTGATGAAGATTTGGAAAATAGGGACATGAGTGATGCGTTTGAGAGTAAAGGAGCGCTTGCTGCTGCTGCAGCACTTTCAAACCTGAATAACTGTGAAGTTATATCAAGCGGTGACGGTATGTTTCACGTGATCGCGCCAGAGGGAAAGCTTGGCGTTGTCGTTGCTCCTTCACCTCAAGGAGGTCCAGTTTATGTAGCTGATTTGCGCGAGGATAGTCCTTTGCTGGGCAAGGTACACTTGGGAGATAAGATCATGGCAATTGACGATGATGATGTGCAACAACTATCGTCAATAGAAGTATCGCAGCTAATTGCTCGCAAGAGTAGGAACCCCCAAAGGAAGCTTACAATCTTGAGAGAAGAAGCTCTATCGTCAGATGAAGCTAACGATGCTGTAGTCGCTGCACCTGCAAATACCAGTAGTGAGGATTTCATTCACGTTGTCGCACCAGAGGGAAAGCTTGGCGTTGTCGTTGCCACTTCACCTGGAGGAGGTCCTGCATACGTAGTTGACTTGCGCGAGGATAGTCCTTTGCTGGGCAAGGTACACTTGGGAGATAAGATCATTGCAATTGATGATGATGATGTACAACAACTATCGTCAACAGAAGTATCGAAGCTAATTGCTCGCAAGAGTAGGAACCCCCAAAGGAAGCTTACAATATTGAGAGAAGAAGATCAAGAAGAAGCTCCATCATCAGATGAAGCTAACGATGCTTTAGTTTCTGAATCCGCTTTTGTCGATACAAATAGTGAACATACTGTTACTATAATCGCTCCGAAGGGGAAACTTGGCGTTGTCGTCCAGAATCACGGTGGCAGCCCTTATGTCAGTGACATTCGAGAGGGCAGTGTGTTAGAAGGACAAATCCAATTGAATGACCGAATTCTTTCAGTCGATGATCAGGATGTTAGGGAGCTCAAAGCGTTTCATATTTCCAAGATATTGGCTTCTAAGAATCAAAACAGTGCGAGGAAGATTGTAGTATCGAGGGAGACAATAGTCTAGTTTATATTTACGTTAATAGGCAATTACACAGAAGAAAACTCTCGTTTCTACATCGAACATTGTGTGTTATCGACAGAAAAGCGATTGAGTTCAAAATCAGCACAATGTGGTATGCGTCAAGCATGGGCAAGGTCAAACGATGTAGCAGAGCAATCGAAGCATGGAGAAGTGTAGCTATAAGCACGGGGCTCATCGCAATACACACGATGAATCTGTTGAATTTGTATCAGAACTCTCAACTCAGAGCCTACCCAGTCAGCGTGCTTTTAGAACAGACGGCATAGAAGAAGGTGGAAGGAGCGCTTCAGGAAAGGTTACGTCTGAATATAGTGGAGGTCTGTACTTCTTAACAATTATTCTGTCTTGTATGTTCTTTTGGGAGAGCATCTTCGACAAACTAAAATGAGGTAAATATCATGAAAGATACTCCTCTCTAGCTTGAGTTGCCTGCATCAATCTTTTTCATCTGGAAGGTATGCTAATTTATTTGGGTAGAAACTACCAAACGAGGTGGTGCGTTGTCTCCAACGCAAGCAACGTGGTTTGCTGACGTGATTCCAGTCTGTCATGAGGTTTCTATGAAGACGACGTGACTCGTGAGTCCCGTCTAGTTTGCCACCTTGACTTGTGAGTCCCGTCTAAGCTCACAGTTTGCGATGACCAACCGATCAATAGATGACTGAGTTGCTTCGGCATGCTAACTCCTTCCATACTTACATACCGTAGCATCGGTTCATTCGGACGGATCTGATGTTGAAATGTAAGTGGAGCATTCTTTCCGCACACCCACCGCACTCAAACAAGAGAGCAAGATATGTCAAGCAACCAAACCAAATCCAAGGCGGGTATTTGGGAGGGCGAGGAGGATGAACTAGCTGTGCTAATTTACAAATCCAGCAAGACGGCGAAAGCCAGGGCGGAGGCGGCTGCTGCTGCTGCAATGGAGGAGCCACTTGTGTCGTCTGCTTCAGTGGGCCGTCGAACTTCAACTAGAAAGAGAACTGCTGCTGATTACGACGACAGCGCATCAGCGGAGGAAACACAACGAAAGGCGGTGAAGAGAAAGCTCAATTCGACAGAAGAAGATGATAGGGCTACGAAGATAATTGGACGAGATGGAAGATCCAGAAAGAAGTGCACTGCTGAAGGGTGCTAAACGAGCTGTTAAAGGAGGAGTGTGTATCAGACATGGAGCGCAGCAGAAAAAGTGCAACAGTAAAGGATGCAACAATCAAGTCCTCAAAGGAGGAGTCTGTAGAAGGCATGGAGTGCCGGGAAAGTTATGTTCCGCTGATGGATGTACAAATAATGCCATTAAAGGAGGCGTATGCACGAGACATGGGGCAAAGATCAAGCGATGCAGCAGTGAAGGATGTACAAACCAAGCGAAAATAGGAGGAGTGTGCAAGAGACATGGGGCTATGGTGAAGCGATGCAGCAGTGATGGATGTAACAATCAAGCCGTCAAAGGAGGAGTGTGTATTAGACATGGAGCGCAGGTCAAGCTATGCAGCAGCTGGGTGTACAAATACAGCCAAGAAGGGAGGCGTGTGCTGGAGGCACGGGGCAAATCGCAACCGATAAAGGATGCACTAATAAATTTATATACTTTATCTGAATCAGAACCCGAGAAGATTACCGCAACTCAACCACTCACCAGTGTGCTACTCTCTAGAGCCAAAAATAACTAAAGTTCCGTGTTGTTGTGGAAAGTCCGGTGCGTGATTGGGATTAGAATTCTGCATTTTTGCTCTCTTAGTGCTGCTTGAAAGCTCCTGGTATCTGTGTAACTCCGAAGCCAAAGCTCCACTAAGACCCCAATACCCCCAAGAGTGGATGGTCTTGCTCACACTCTCGCAGAGGATATTCATACTTCACTTCTTCTGCATAGTTTCTTCTTTGCCCCATGCTTAACGCACGTTCCACCTTTCTCAACAGACTTTTGCATCATTCGCTGCATCGTTTCACCATAGCCCCATGTCTTTTGCACACTCCTCCTTTGATGGCTTGATTTGTGTATCCTTCGTTTAAGCATCGTATTACTTTGCTCCATGCCTCATGTACAAGTGAAGGTTTGTAGTATTGGGCATGGGGCAAAGAAGAAACGATGCAGCGCTGAAGGATGCAGTAATGGTGCCATACAAGGAGGAGTGTGCATGAAGATGAAGCATGGGGCAAAGGTCAAACTATGCAGTAGTGAGGGATGCACAAATAGAGCAAGAGTCAAGGAAGGAGTATGCAGGAAGCATGGGGCGAAGATCAAACTATGCAGCAACGCAGGATGCAGAAATATAGTCGTGAGAGGTGGAGTGTGCATTAGACACGGGGCAAAGATCAAGCGTTGTAGCAGTGAAGGATGTACAAACCAGCGTAAGCGTGGTGGAGTGTGTAGGAGGCACGGGTATATCGCACTGTACACGATTAATCTACTGCATTTTGATCTGTCGAACAGACTAGCGCAACTCAAACCCTCAAATCGTACCCATTCAGCGTTCTTCTAGAGCTAACAGCAGAGGACAAGAAGGAAGGAGCGTTCTCTGAGAGATGGCTATCCTCCAAGAAATTGTAGATATTTGATGCTTACTACTTCAGTTCTATCTTGTGGGCGGTAGAGTTGTTGAAACGCATGTTCTTTTGGGAGACATCCTCATCTTATCTTAGAGTAACGACCACAAAAGATAAGTAGATAAATCATTCTGATTCATCAGTGCCATCTCATCTCGAATCATATCAACTCGGAAGGGACCGAGTACCACACCGATGCAGTATATACACCGTTCCAAGAACAAGAATTTATCGTCCGAAGCGAAGGGACAGCTACAAACAAATGTGATCGATAGGCAGAGAGCAGAGGGTAACAGATACATAAGTATATCCTCTGCTGCGCGGCTGGGTGCAATAATCATGCTAAGAATATGTAAGTCAATACACAAGTAAGTAGTAAGTATTGTCAGCCTACCTACTCACTTATTCATACATATCATTCAGCCGGCCGTTCACAAGCCTGTACGGACAACTTTGGGAACCGCTTCAACGTTTATCTTGCTTCAACCAACCAAAAGATGTTCAAGTTAGCTGAGCTCAAATCTCAAATCAAGTCACCAACGATGTACAATCCTGCATGCACATGTACGTACTCTTATGTGCCCAAGACGTGGTGCCATGATACAGAACACATTATTGTGTTGGATCTCATCACAATTGTCTCATTATTTATGGCAAGCAATCACCATCTGATCACCCACAGAGCAACAATAATTTATCAACGTTACATCAAAACACATTTATCATATTTCACCATGATGACATTCCTGCTTCTCTTCTGCCTCCCCTGCACTGCAACAGCAGATGCCTTTCTCCGTGATGGCATGGCAGGAGCGATGGTCGCGAAGACTTTGACCGCATTAACGGCGATGAATGGATCCTACATGGCTCTAACTCCGGAAAAAGCGGGCGAGAAACTCTATCATCTATCCAAAGAAGACATCACTCCGACTGTGGCAAACTTGATTAGAAATAACGGAATGTCAGCGCTAAGCTTGGCAGTGACAAATGCTCTTCTTGCGTATGGCAACGCCAAGCCACCGATTGCGATTTCCGCTGGTCTGATCCCTCGGCTTATTGTTCTATTCCATCACTACAACAGTAAGGTTCCAGTTCGCCTGAGCCTTGACGGATTGGTACCCGGTTATATTATCCAAATTGCATGTGCAGCAAGTCTTGTGATGTCCAAGTGGATCGATTCGACAATGGCCATGAAGTTAATGTCCTTCTTTTACATGTCAGCAGGTCTCGGTGTATCAATTGCTCCCAAAATGTTGTCCAAACAATTGCTGCGATTGGATGATGCCACGAAAACAGAACAGCGCTGCATGCGTGCTCAGGGTAAGACGGATCTAATCAATGGTGCCTTGGTTTGGGCTCTGTCATGTGGGCAAGACTTCCCCCGTGCAATGGGACTATCATGTTTGGCTTGGGTAGCAGCCATCACATATTCTGACTTTGTTGCTGATAAAGGAACTTCTCGAAGTGACTCCATTAGACAACTCCTTATTGCAGGTGTGACTGCTGGGATTTTATTGTAAGACACTAGGCGATTGCTGCAAAAATCTGAGGGATCCAACTTAAGCCCTGTCGCCCACGTTTGTAACTTAGATATCTATTAAGTATACTATATATATGCACCGGACACAAATGTGAAAAAAATGAACTGTGACGAGTGTTTGCCGGCAGTGCAGTGCAGGCGAGTACACTGCACTAGCACGCGCTATGTCACAGTTCATTTTTTCCACATGAGTGTCGGCTGCATGTGTGATTGTACTCCCAATAGTGCACTTTACCTGCAGGGTAGTATTGACGAATTGCTCTGTATAGGTGAATCTATTAGATCAATTTGGATAAGTAGGTGTGTCCTCGGTCAGAGTGATGCATGCAGCGCAGCGAGGTCTGTGTCTTGTCTGTGGAAGAGTGCAAATTATTTGCACACAGTGCAGGTACACTGCACTGAACAAAACACCAAATTTTGTGTACCGGTGCAACAAAAGTACACGGAACACAGCACAGTGCACTGTGCGTAACCTATATATGTGATGCAGGACGTCAAATACAGTGCAATGAGTCGGCACTACCGTGCTGGTAAAGTGCACCGTGTGAGTACTGCTGATATAGGATGTAAATCAACGCACCACCATCTACCAGAAGAACTATATGCCTAACACAATTCCTCATTTCTGAACATTTGATCTCTACAACTTCTTGAATAAGGATTGTCATCTCTCCATTCATTGTCACCTCTCAAGGAACGCTTCTTCCTTCTTGTCTTCTGACGGCAGCTTTAGAGCTGGTTGGGTTGGATTGGGTTTGAGTTACATTAGCCTATCATTTTCTGTTCCGAATCAACCGTGTATACTGCGATATGCCCTGTGCCTTCTGCACACTCCTCCACGCTTAGCACGATTTGTGCTCCTTCACTGATTCATAGCTTGTGTTCAACCTTTGCACCATGTCTCTTGCACAATCCTCTACTTTTAATATGTTTTGTACACCCCTCATTGTTGCATAGTTTCTTCTTTGCCCCGTGCCTTACACACACTCCTCCTCTGTAGGCTTGATTTCTGCATCCTTCACTGCTGCATAGTTTCTTCGTTGCCCCGTGCCTTTTGCACACTCCTCCACACCTGGCCTGATTTGCGCATCCTTTGCTGCTGCATAATTTACGTCTTGCCCCATGTCTCACGCACACTCCTCCATTGACAACAATATTTGTGCATCCTTCGCTGCTGCATAGTTTTTTCTTGATCGGTGCACCATGCCTACGACACAATCCTCCTTTCTTAGCTTGAATTATGCATCCTTCGCTGCTGCATCGTTTGATCTCTGCTCCATGCTTAATGCATACTCCTCCATTCTTAGCTTGATTCATGCATCCATCAGCAGAGCATTCATATCGCTGCCTCTTTTTAGCCACCTTTTCTTTGGGCTGATCTTGGTCCAGCGAAGCCTCTCGTTTTCTCAATTTCGTAGCAACCCTTCGTTGTGGCCTAGGCGATTCCTTGCCCTGGTTGGTAACAGGCGATCTCTTCCGAGTTGAAGTTCGATGATGAGTGGAAGCAGTTGATGTCTTCTTACTTTCAGCAACTGCGGCCGCCGCCTCTGCCTTCCTCAGCTGACTCTCTCTGTAGATCAAGGCGCCTACATCATCATCCTCTTCACTATTGCTTGTTGGTGCCATCCTGCGGACTATGTTGTATGCCAGTCGTTGTTTACTCCTACTCTAAAGTGTTTACTCCTACCTAAAGAGGAGGAGAAGTGGAGAGAAATAAAAGCCTTCGGCATCACAACCCTCTACGATAGGAATTAGTAGTAGATCTTCCGCCACCACGAATTCTTTGATTCGCCAAAATCTATGACGAACATGCGATGACCACCACTCTACCACCAAGATCACCATGAACGTACAATTTGTGGAAGCAACAGTAACTAGCAATAGCACTCCACAGTACGCAGCAACGCAACCAACAAAGATAGAGCAGTCTTCTCTATCAACACTCGATTAGCTAGCTAGCAGCTTCCAACCGTCGTCAGCTTTTATCCATTTCAGCCACTCGCTCATTTGCACTTCACAACTAAATCCACAGAGCAAATCCCCAATCAGCCATGACCGATACGATGACTCATTACTCCAACATGCTAACCACCCTCCCCACCAAACTGTACTCGGCAGCCTTTCCCTCTCCAGATGAATCGCCCTCATCTCAAGACTTGATGATTCTAGTCTCCACAATAGCTGTAATGTGGGCGGCAATTTTTTCAGTGTTGCATCGATATCTTCATCCTTATGCGATGAGGCAGCAGTGGTTGACGGATGCTATGGGACGAGAGTATGATCGGTAAGTTCATTTATTATTGATGATGCGTTTGGGGTGTGTGCATATTCTTTATCAGAGGCATATCTCCAGAATGGGTCGATTTTTCTTTGGCTCTTAATCTTCGTCTGTTTGCCCCGCATGTATTATACTCATTCGCACTTCTCTACCCACCAATCCTGCAACTAATCCAACAGAGTCGGTCTATCAATGTGTCAAGCCCTTCGAGTCAAATGGACACGACAACGCTACATTGAAATCATGCTCAACGATTGGCCCAAAATGCAAGGGATCTATTTACAACACTTTATTGGAGGCGCCCTTTGTCTCCCTGCTGTATTGGGCTACACTGACTCATGGGCAGCAAATCTAGCGTGTTTAGGTGTGCTTAGTGAAATGGGATGGTGAGTTCTTTTCTGTCAGTGGAGTTCTTGATTTGATACACGATGACCCGCTAAACATGATCTGGTCCTCGATCCTCGATCCAACTCACTCCTTTCCTCGATCGTCCAAACAGGGAAATGAGCGACATGGCAGACATTGTCATCACACGCTCCACAGCAGTAGACGGCAAAGAGCGTGTCCCCGACACCCTAGTCATGATCATGAGTATCCATCACTCCATGACACTAACACTCGGTCTCCCACTCGTCATGAAATACCGACAATTACGTACATTGCACTTGTTAACATTCAATCTCCAATGGGCAGCAGCACTAGCCATTTCGGCAAATGAATATTGCAAAACGTTGGATCTCAAAAATCAAAAACAGCTATGGACATTTCGAATTGTGAATGGAATATGTTTTGGAATTATGGCGTGGATGAGAGGTATTTACTGGTTGTTTCTATGTGGGAAATTGCACATGAGATTGTATGAGGATGAAGAGTACACGATGATGTGTGTTGGGGTGGTGATTTATACATTGATTACGGGTTTTAATGTAATGCTTTGTATCTATCCGTTTGGAAAGAAGATGCTGAAATTTGGTCCTAGATCCAAGGAGATTGGGCTGGTTGCTATGGATGACGGCGAAGAATTGGAGGACACAAAGAAAGAAGGAGGTGTGCACCCGTCTCCTAGCAACAACTCGCTCATGGAGAAAGGGGACACTGATAATTAGGAGATTATGAAATGATTTTGATATTCAGAAAGGTCAATTTTGATTGGGTAAATGATGAAACAAGGGGAAGAAATGTGTACATAATTTGTTGTAGAAGGATACGATAACGTGACAGTAACTTAGGACGATCTGTTAGACTAAGCCGAATGCAAGATTTCCACTGTTTTGGCATGGTGCATGTTGCTTTAACACTTTCTCAGCTTTTTGCAGCATAGAATCGCACGGCTCCTTTTTACCATGATGTTTGCCTCCTGGCTTGAAGTCGTCTACGTGAATGTATTCCGTGTCGGCTCCTTCCCTCCCTCTAACACTCTTTTGCTGCTGTGCTTTCTGCATCTCCTCTTGCTTTTGAAGCAAGTGACGTGACATAATATCGCGTGAATGGAAAGCATCTTCTGGCAGAATATCCTTGTCTTCATCGCCATCTTTCAAGTAAGGTGAACCAGATGATTCGTCGTCGCATACCTTTTTGGGCTTGTCATCGCTTCTCTTCATTCTGAAAGCATTCTGAATTTCCCACTGACGCGTTCCAGGATCAGCATGTTGCTCAAAATCAAGAGCATTCTGAAGTATTGGCATGCGGAGCTCAAACATCCCGGACTTGGTCTCGTACCGAGCGGAGATTTGGTGCGTGTCTACAGCAAAGGGTAACACACATTCCGTCGCAGAATTCATCTCAGTTTTGGACATGGCGAGGAGAAAAGCCGACACGTTGATTGCAGGTAGATCAGATTGGGACAATCCCGATTGAAAGGAGCACTTTGCAATAATAGCTTTGACTTGACAATCCTTTAGTGGAAGTGGGATCTTGAGCAGCTGCGACTTGCTAAGATTCTCCTCCTCGCAAGGCTTGAGCTGTGGGGATTTAATCATTTCGCGTAATGTTCGCAAGGGTTGTTCGTTCAGAGATGCATCCATATCAGCAGTTTCTCTCAAGAAGTCAAAAAGAGGAACCATTTCTTTGTTCTGTTCAGTTGTAACGAAGAGCTCGATACGGGCTTGAGACAATTGAGGAGGAGGATCCTTGGAGTCAGCCTCTGTGCATTCAATCTCCTCAATGATGGTAGCCTTGCCTCCACTTCCCTTGACACGTTGTTTTGCCACCACAGGACGGGGAGGAGCATCGGGTATCGACCCTTCTAATGAACCACGCAGCTCCTCGACAGCTTTGGGAAGGATAGAAAGATTCGTCCTCTCGTCCACATAAGCAGCGTATTTCATCTTGGGCAATTTGAAGCTACGTTCCAATGCTCTACCACCAAAGCGAGTATGTTGAAACTTTCGTTCTGCGCATTGAATGATCAAGTCACAGACAAAGTGAAAGTGGCTTGGACAGGTTCTCATGTCCGCAACAATTTTGGGATTCATTATACAATCGGCAGCGATGCAAGCGTTGCCCCCTTTATCGTAGAACGGTCGTAGATCGCCCATTGACATTGGGAGGCGCCATCCGTCAATTTTCTTGCCGTTCTCGTCGAGTGTCTTCCGCTGGCTGGGCATTGCAATGATGGAATGAGTGCAGACGTTGATGAAGACTTTGGTTTCTTGATTTTGTGGCGTCGCTGAAATATTGGAGAGTGATGGCGGAACGTACGACGAGGAGTCGTTGCTTTGGTCATTGGATGCAGCGAATGGGTTGTGCTTTTGCTCCACTAGACGCGTCTTTATCACAATTTGCGTCGGCGTGGGAGTGATGACAACTCCCTCGTCCTCTTCATCGTGCCGTGTAGGTTGTTGACCTGGGAGAAGAATGTTATCATCAGCTGCTCGCGAAGAGGACGATGAGTAGTTGACAGAGTAGTCGGGCGAGGACGAGCTTGAAGGGTTCATGCCTTCTCTATTTGCGATGCAGGTTGTCTAATGCACTCAAAGTCAAAGGAATTGCCTCACAATGTTTCTCTTTGTGAGGCAGTGCTCTCCCTGCTTCAAAAGTACAATAAAGCAACGCACCCACAAAGATAGTAAGTAAAAGTTGAGTTTAAATTCAAAAAAATTGTCGAATTACATTTCACTTTCCTTGCTTTTCACCGCTTTCCTGTTCTTGGCCGGTCTTGGACCCACGAGCATTCCTCAAACAAGGAAGCTTGCATGGCCGAATACAATGGTATCAAGGAAGAAAGCCAAAGGGAAAGCGAGGAAGGCCAAAGCGAAGGAGAGAGATGAAGCGGCAGCCACGCGAGCACAGGAGGAGACATCGAGGGCAGAAGTGGTGACATCGAGGACCGAGGGATGCGAACATGGATTTGTTTGCGTATCCGAGGAAGACGATTGCTACTACAAGTCATTCGTGAAAGAATTCATTGATGGGTTTTTTAGTGTTGATGACCCCGGATTTCAAGCAGCGGTCGAGGCTACAGAGCATCACGACGTTTGGGCCGACTCATCCAAGCTTGAGCGTGCCCGATTGCTCTTTTTGGCTCATGGGACAAATCTCGTTCTGGGTGGAGATCTGAGACTCGCTCGCGTCATTGCATCTATGGGATACTATTTCGAGTGTTACAATGAAGTTCATTTTGCCAAAACCAGAGCCGTGTTCGATTGGATGAAAATTTGGGAACTTCATAATGATAGGTGCGATGAACACACGCTGGTGAGTTTCTTCAATAAGCGTATCCCATGCTCATGCTTACGTGATAAATACAAAGAAGTGAAATCCATTACGAAGACGGGCATCTGTTACAATAAGAAGTGCTCACTACCTCGTAGGGTGGTTGAACGCAATGCAATGATGAATTGTGGCCGTTGTCTCCAAGTTACCTATTGCTCTAAGCAGTGCCAAAGGCATAACTGGCCAGAACATAAGTTGGAGTGTGCGAAGTTAGCTTCCGACCTGAAACATTGAAGACGTCAGCTAGAGATGAATTGCAGCGTTCACTATTTGACTTTTAACCCATAATTTTTAGACTTTCATACTGTTGTACAAATACCCACAATACCCTTCTTTTTCATAGGCGGCAGGAGGTTCGCCCCATGCCTCTTGCACACCCCTCCCTTCTTAACAATATTTGGACAACCCTCAGTGCTGCACAATTTGATCTTAGCCCCGTGCTTCCTGCACACTCCTCCATTGACGACGATATTCGTGCATCCTTCGCTTTTGCATTGTTTGTGCTTTGCCCCATGTTTGATGCACACTCCCCCCTTTTGTTGTTTGTTTGTGCATCCTTCCACAGTACATGGCTTGGTCTTTGCCCCGTGCCTCTGGCACACTCCATTATTCTGAACATAATTTGTGCATCCCTCATGACTGCATTTCTTGACCTTTGCCCCATGCCTCATACACACTCCCCCGTTGACGACTTGATTTGTGCATCCTTCAGTGCTGCACATCTTTTTCTTGTTTCCACCATGCTTTGTGCACAAGCCTCCCAGCATGGCCTGGTTGGTGCAATCATCTTTGATGCATGTTGAGACCTTTGCTCCATGCTTGATGCACAAGCCCCCGGATCTAACTTGATTGGTACAGCCTTCAGCGCTGCATTGTTTCTTTTTCCCTCCATGGGCTATGCACAATCCTCCCCTCTGAGGATACTTTGTGCACCCCTCAGCAGAACATTGGGGTTTCTTTCTTGGAGCCTTCGTTTTAGGCTGATCTTCTTTTGACTGCTCATCACGCTGTTTTCTCTTTTTCGATTTTCGTTTCACATCATTATTTGTTGATGCTTCACCATCGGGGACAGCGGCAGCGGATTCATTCTTCTCTGCCTCCTTCTTCAAAGCTGCAGTGGTCTCCACCGCCACCTCCTCTTCCCCCTTGTTGTCCGACCCTGAAGATTTCACCTCGTCCTCCTTGGATGCCATGGTTCGTGATTATTCTGATGGCGTTGACGTGCGTTGCTGGATGTTTTATTTTGAATAATTATGAGGCTGATGTATTTTGCTACGCACGGTTTTGGTGGTTCTGATTCATCCGGCCGGACCGGAGATAAACCGAAAGCCGGACAGGTTGGATGTGTAATACTCCTAAAAGATAACTTCAACTGTGTCGATGACTGCTTAAATTTCAACTGACACAACATCTGTGACACAAAATGAAAATGAGAACTGCGATCGACTCCAACAAATCAACAGAAGAAGAAGCCAAGCTGGATGGCGAGGATAAAACATCCAATAATACACACAAAACAACGCTGGATAAAGAATAATAAACATACAAATAACAAAACACAAAAAAATGGAAGACAACAATGGAACAGAGGTTTGGGACAGGACAGATGATCCTTACTTTGTGGACAAGGCATGGCTCGATACAATCGTCGTCGTAGGCTTGACGTGCTTCGTCTTATGTCTAATGAAGCTATCAAAGGTCGCTACGTCAAAGATGGGCATGATCTTTGGAATGACCGGTATGACAGCTCTGGTAGCTGGGTATTGGGCGGACGAAGCATACACCTACGACGACGGAAGATGGTTGATTGCCGTATCGATGGCACCTGGCATATTTCTTGGCTTGACGAGTGCATTATCGGTAGAAATCACTAGTTTGCCAGAACTGGTAGGTGCATACAATGGGTTTGGAGGTTTCGCTGCAGCTCTCGAGGCTATCGCTCTGTATGTCGATCCGAATGCCAAGAACTTTCTTCGAGGAGGACACTTCATTGACGAGAAGACCCAAGCCATGCTCTGGGTGCAAGCGATTGCTTTGGTACTATCAATTGTCATCGGTATGATGACATTTACAGGGAGTATGATTGCTTGTCTCAAACTGCACGGGACCATCGCATCAAAACCAAGAGTGATTCCCTATCGTTCTATCATCACCCTATTGCTCTTTGCAGCCATGGTACTTTTCGGCACACTATCTTTCACAGCAGGCCAAGACTGGAATGATCGGGTGCTGGGCCTGACCTTTATCATCATCGTCGCTTTCCTTGCTAGCGTCTATGGTGTTATAGCAGTAATGGCCATTGGAGGAGGCGACATGCCTGTATCAATATCATTTCTCAATGCTCTGTCGGGCATGTCAACCAGTGCGGCTGGATTCATGCTATCTAATGAGGCACTTGTCGTCAGCGGTGCTTTCATTTGCTGCTCTGGCATTATCCTGACGCTAGTCATGTGTAAGAATATGAATCGGAGTATTTCAAAAGTCTTGGTGGGAGGCTTTGGTGATGGAGGAGGAGGTAGCAGCAGCGTCAAAGCAAAGTCGGAAAAGGTTATCGGAACTGTGAAAAAGGCAACTGCTTGGGATGTGTTTGAACTTCTAACCAACGCAAGAAAAGTGATTATAGTACCAGGCTATGGTATGGCAGTGGCGAAAGCACAACATGCGTGCGCTGAGCTTGCATGCAAACTCCGTGCTAAAGACATAAATGTTTTATTTGCTATCCATCCCGTGGCAGGAAGGATGCCGGGGCATATGAATGTCTTGTTAGCCGAGGCAAAGGTGCCTTATGACATAACTTTTGCGCTCGATGATATCAATGCAGACTTTGCCGACACGGATGTAGCTCTGGTCCTAGGAGCAAATGATATTGTTAACCCGGGAGCGCAGACAGATGCAGACTCACCCATTGCAGGTATGCCAGTTTTAGAGGTATGGAAAGCGACCAATACTATTTGCATGAAGAGGAGCCTCAATGTAGGATATGCTGGCGTTGACAACCCCCTCTTTGTCAATGATAACAACATGATGTTCTTGGGTGATGCAAAGACGAGCTTATTGAAGCTCATTAGTCTGCTTGACGAACCCAGTTCCCATTTTTCTACGCCTGCTAGCAGCTTGTTCATGGGACGTGGTGAGAGCATGAGGGATATCGAAGCCCCCAAACCCAAAAAGAAGACTCATCAACGAGTAAAAAGTGTTGATCCATTCCTCGCTCGAATATCTGAGCTTCAAAGTAATGCTTTTCTCAAAGTTGGAGTGGTGAGAGAGATAGCTGACGAGTTTGAGGCCAGGGTGGCCATGACGCCTGATATTGCCAAGCGATTGTTGAAGTCTGGCATACAAGTCGTAATGGAGACGAATGCTGGGATCGGTGGTGGATTTTTGGATGGTGCTTACGCTGAAGTAGGCTGCAAGATCCTCAACTCAGCACAAGAAGTGTACGACTCTGCCGGTGTTGTCATCAAGATACGAGAGCCCATTATGCATCCTGTGGGATTGAAGCATGAGATCGAAATGATGACGGCAGGATCGACTATGATTGCCCCTGTCAGCCCGCAAACAGAGAATGGACAGATACTCCTGGAAAAAGCAAGAGAGACTGGGGTAAATTTACTGGCAGTTGATGCAATTCCCCGAATCTCTCGTGCCCAAAATTTGGACACCCTGTCTTCGCAAAGTAAGATTGCTGGATACCGAGCTGTGATCGAAGCCGCCTACATTTATCAGCGCTTCATGAACGGCGAAGTGACATCTGCTGGATCGTTTGGTGCATGCAAAGTGCTTGTGATAGGTGCTGGAGTGGCTGGATTAGCTGCCATAGCAACCGCCTCGAACATGGGAGCAATAGTGAGAGCTTTTGACACCCGTCTGGAGTGTCGTGAACAGGTGGAAAGCCTTGGGGGAGAGTTTCTTGTCCCGAAGTTTGATGAAGAGGATGAAGAAGGTGACATGGAAGGCACTGGGTACTCTAGGGTAATGAGCGAAGAGTACTATTTGAAAGAGATGGAGCTGTTTAGTGAGCAGGCAAAAGAGTGTCAGATTATCATCACGACCGCTGCTATTCCCGGTCGCCCTGCACCAAAGCTTATCATGAAAGATGCCGTGGATAACATGGCCCCTGGAAGTGTCATCGTAGATCTGGCAGCTTCTACGGGTGGTAACTGTCAACTGACGAAGCCTGGATCCATTTGGACTTATGACCAACGAGTAACAATTGTCGCCTACGATAACCTATCAAGCAGAATGTCTTGGCAGGCATCGAGTATGTATGCAAACAACATGGCAAATTTACTGGACTTGTTGTGCAAAGAGCACAAGTTTGTACTTGATATGGAAGACCCAGTCGTTCGAGGTATGACGGTTGTACTTGACAGCACCATCACGTGGCCGCCACCAAAAAGTGTCACACAGACAAAGGCTGCCCATACGCAGTCCTCAAATCAAAAGAAGGAATCCAAGAAGAAAGATTTGATCATTGTTCAGAAAGCCAAGGCACCCTCGATGTTTTCGAAGCGTCTCTTTGACCTTGCAACTGTTGGCGAATTTTGCGCAATCTTCTGCTTCATTGGCTTCTTTGTCGTCGTGGGATTCTTCGCCCCAATCTCCTTTGTGAACCAGCTGCTATACTTTATGTTGGCGGGCTTCCTTGGCTTCTACTTGATTTGGGCCGTTGAGCCAGCGTTGTTCTCTCCTTTGATGAGTACGAGCAACAGTCTATCAGGCGTGGTGATATTAGGTGGTATTTTGATGGCAAGTGAGCCATCTGGCTCGCCGACAAATGTGCTTGCTTGCTCTGCAATAGCAGTTAGTACCATCAATGTAGTTGGAGGATTTGCAATCTCTTACCGAATGTTGCTCATGTTCAAAAAGGAGGAATAGGCTAACTCAAGTAGGGAGGGAATATAGAAAAGGGGGCGAAGAAGAAGCTTTGCGTGGATTGTTTTGTGTAGACACGGGGCAGATGAAACGGTGCAGCATTGAAGAATACTTGACCACATTCGATCTGACAAATACGAACGGTTAAATTATTTCATCGCGTATCGTCTAAATCTAAATGTCTAAGTGCTGCTCGCAACATGTTTGACTTCCTCCATTATTTGCTTGCCAAGGTTCTCTCTTTTCCTCGTTCGTACACTCTTTGTTGCAGTGTTACGTCTTGAAGAAGTGTTCGCCTTGGCCTTCGTAGCAGGAATCTTGGTACGCAAGTCAGTCAGCCCTACAACAATCTCCTTCGGATTCATTTTAGGCATTACGAGTTCCAAATTGCCTGAGGAAGCACTCCTTCGTGCAATAGCTCCTCTCAACATAACTTCCACTGGCAATCTCAATCTCAGTATCTTGTTCTTGATGACAACAACAACGTGATTGGGATGAATGTCGACGTCGATTAGAGATGTAGAGAGGTGCTTCGGAATGTCGACACGAAGAATCAAAGTCTCGACACCGCTTTTGCTGCGCTCCTCTTCAAACCAGAAGTTGTATTTGCCTTGATTGCACTGCTTGATGCTGTCCTTGCTTGAAGTTGGAGACTCCTCCTCCAGTCCACGAGCCTTCTCCACGGCATCCTTGTGCTCTTCTTCCCATTCCTTTTCACCCTTGTGTTTGACGGTATTCTCGGATGCTTGTTTCTCCTTGGCCATCTTTTGATCGTGCAATTCGTTGCTAATTTTGGTACGCGTTTCTGGATTGTGCTGCGTTTTTGCGTCGTCCGAAATGTAGGATGATTCGAAATCATTGTTGCCTCCACCATCTTGCTGTAGCTGCCGCTCCTTACCACGCTTTTGTGCTAGCTCCCTCAGCTGGGTTGTCAATACAGGCAGCTGTTGCAAAGCGGTGATTCGTTCCGATCTTTTGATCTCTTGCCCATCCAAGAACTCAAGATTTGGCAACTGTGCGACGACATAGGCCCGACAGCCCGACCATCCCTGGCTTTGCTTGGACAAAGAGCCTGAGTCGAGCGAACCCATGCATGGATTACCAATCAAAAAGAGTTCCTGCAAACTTTGACACCTGCCAAGTTCATCCACACTCGCCTCAAGAGAATCCGTATCAATAAAATTCAGTGTCAAGTCGAGCTTCCTCAAACACTCCATACCGTTCAAACTGCCTCGCTCAATGCAATGGATGTTATTCAATGCCAAATTCAAATACTCAAGACTCTTGAAGAATTTCAGCTCGGAAGCGATCATCCGCTCAATGACATTATTCTGAAGTAGAAGAATCTTGAATGTCTTGCCACAGGTCCTCCCTAAAACCGCGCCTATTGATTGTAGCTCCTCTTGGTGGAGAGCTAGTTCTTCGAGGGTGGAGACTAGACCCGCATTGTGTTCGGATCGTTTGCGAATGAGTTCAAGAGTGATGAATCGACTTGGTTTTGGGGGAGAGCTGCGTTGGGATGTCATTGCCGAGACGAGTGGAAGTGGAAATTGATAGGGGAAGTGGAAGGAGAGTGTGATTGAGACTGTCTCCGGTCTCAAATAAGCTTTAAAATAAGATAACACCCACCACGACAGAATTTTTAAATCAAGTTGGTATCAATGATGATTTTTTTAGAGTGGCCATCCCAACAAAAGCCATACCACAAGAGGTTGAATCAATACATCGATGATCTGACAGCTATCCAAGCTTCTTAGAAGCTAGAGCCTTACGTAGT
Organism: Skeletonema marinoi; assembly: GCA_030544225.1. NCBI lineage: Eukaryota > Bacillariophyta > Thalassiosirophyceae > Thalassiosirales > Thalassiosiraceae > Skeletonema > Skeletonema marinoi. The sequence goes on from CM060493.1 coordinate 1,266,031, forward strand.
AAGGAAGAGTAAGTTATTATTATGCCGTAAAAGAAATCAATTTTCTACGTAAAATTAAGACGTTTTTTTCACGTAGGAATAGTACAATAGCCCCAGTACAAAATCCGCAGCTTTTGGGGGCTAATGAGAGCTCACTTTTGGAAGGAGGAGGAAGAGAAAAGAGAGAAGGGATGTCGCCGTACTTTGGTCTAACAAAAAGGAGCCGCCCACGCTCTTGAGAGCCGCCGCCCACCTCTTTGGAGAGCTGCCCAGACTTTTGCTAGTTAGGTCCTCTCTAGTAAATCGGACACGCCCACCTCTTTGGAGTGCTGCCCACCCTAACTCCTCTGCTTATGTTTCCTGTTGTTCATCTCTCATACTTTTTCAACTCATAATTTTATTGGTTGAAAGATGATCACGACAATTGAACATGCTCAACAACTTGACTTGTCAAAGTCGAAGAAATCAAAGCCGAAGTCGACGCCAAAGCCGAAGCAGACGAAAAGAAAAACAAAGCAGCAGCAACTTCAACACGAGCGCAATAAGATGCAAGAGCGAGAGAGGAGTAAGAGATACTACGAGAAGAAGAAGAAGAAAGAAAGAGAACACATGCGCATACAGAGCTACGAGATAGCCATTGACACGAATAAAACAGTTCAACTTGCACGAAAGTGTGACCAAGAAACCATGCAAGTAGACGGAAAACCGTTCCCGTATGTGTCCTGTGCGATAGACTTCTGCTTATCATTATCATTGGACGCGAGCCTGCCAGACAGATAACAAGCGAGCAACTGCTTTCTCAGTCATCTAAAAGAATAAGCATCAAGTCCTATGAAAACCACCACCAAGTTGCGTTGAAGGAGAAACTCATTCCGCAGTAACGTATCGATGGCCTTGAAGAATGCTCGCTGTCACAAAGAGCCAAACGATCGCTTACAAAGGAGGGAGAAGCAGCATAATGTATGCAGCGAATGCTAAAAGTCTTGGACCAGAATATACAACACGCCACCTAAACACGTCACGATACAACCAACAAATACTTGAGCCGTGAAAAAGATGCTTCTATACTATCATGGCCAACTACAATGGGCCACTACAAGCTGTGGATTGTCGTACTCGAAGCGTTAGATACGATATGGTGCAGAGTAGTGCTGGCGGCCATCCCAGATTGGGCCTCCATCATTTCGCCTACGATGATGTAGCGCTGCCACGCCATCAGCAACGGCTTTGTGTTTGGTAGCATTTCAGCCAATATCATTGTTTATGATGAAGTTACAGAGGAGATTTGGGCTATCCTTTCACCCGTTCGTTCTTTTGGCTACATCTTTGCCTACACAGCAGGGGCTCATCGGGTAATTCGCGGTCACTTCAGCTTTCACCCATACAGGCACAGTGATGAATTATTTCTTGCGAACTGGAACCAATCCACTCGTTTATGTTGTTTTGTGTGGAAGAATGACTCCGACACAGAAACAAATAGTGAAAGATAGAGCGAGGCTTGACGCGGAAAAGGTGATCAATTTGCTAGAGTTGTTTCTGAGAAAATCAGGCCATCTTGGATACAAGCATGTCATGCCACCAACTGACTGCCCGCAGCCAACCATAATTATTGACGAGGACACTACGAACAGGACCAAAATGTCGAGAATTCACACGAGCCACAATCAGACACGGGCATCTATGGCACGCAACAGAAATTTGTCAAAGCCATGCTTGATAGTGATAGGACAATGCCAACGCTGATAGTCAGTGGCACGTCAAGTAACTTCAACGTCCCGCAACCTCCTACTCCTACGCTTACGCTTACGCTTACGCCTACGCTTCGAGCAAAATTTGAAGGAGGAGGGCAAAGAGAGAACAGTACTTGAGTTACTCCCACCTTTATGATAACACTTAGTATGGTAAGAGATAAAGCATCATAGCATTAAAATTAGTTTAATTTAAGCTCCCGTGAGTACATGTAGGCATTTGGGATTCCTACCCAGTTTTGCGATACCGTGGCGACTCCACTCAAGAAGCTTGACCCACGCCGCCGCGCCACAATTGTATATGTAGTTGAGGGTTAGTGTATGTTGTTCGGTACCCAGTGTTTGTCTTTGTGATACTATCCAACACTGAAATTGCTATGATTTGATCACGCGCGACTTGGTTGTGGTGGAACGACGTCATTATCTGGGTTTGCTCGATTTACATATTATTTACATATTACGATTTTGATGCACATGCACATGCAACATCGATCATTCAACATGAAGAACGAGCACATCTTCATCTCCATGACGAACATCAACGACGTCGTAACCAACGATGTTGATAAATTATCTAGAGACATTATTTGAGTCCATGGGTTGGCTTTCAGCACAACTCTAGATGTGATAGGATGGATTTTATTGATTGCCTGCTTTGAAGCAGAAGGACGGAGATGAGCAAGCACACAAACACATCAATCATGGCTTCACCATTCAACATGCAAGCTTTTGGGGAAGACTCCGTTCTCTCCTCCCTTGTAAACATCATGATGAAGGCATTCCGGTACCCAAATCCGTTGGCAAGAATGAAAAAACACTCCAAACTGCATACAGCATGTTCCTTCCATTCCGGCCGAACCCTCTCTCTAGGTGCCGACGTGTATTACTTCATTCAACTTCTGCCTGATAACTTCATTAATACAACGATCTCTGTTACAATACACTGTTGGTCGTCTGATGATGATGTTCTCTTTCCGCAGTCGAAAATCCTCATCCTCGTCTCGGCCACTAGCACTAGCTCGTCCTCCTAAGCCTAAGCACCAGTGCATGCCACCTGGTGGAATATGTGCATTAATTGCATTGAGCTTGGGCTGCTTGGCTGTCATTATCAATCTTTACCTTCACAATAAGACATTACATGCCTTGGACAACCAAGTTAAACCTGTCCAAACAATTATTCCTATACCTACACAGGAAGAAAGCAAGGAGGTTCCATTTGATGTCTTCTGGCTCCACATACAAAAAACTGGGACCAGTTTTTTCAACACAATTTATCTTCACTTCTGTCCAAGCGTACTCTCAAAGAACCCAGCACTAGTAAACGAAACAATGATGGACAATTCATTGTTGAAAAGCTATCCTCCACAAGAGTTTTGTAATGGAACATTTGCTAACATGCCTTGCCCTGGCTGTCACCATGCATATCCAAAAAAAAATGTTGACAAGTATTTTTACTTTACCATGTTTCGAGAGCCAATGGAAAGACTAAGAAGTGCATATTCATTTGGGAAGCATTTAAGCAAACTGAAAAATGACAGTATATCTTTTGATACGTATTTGAATGAAAAACACATTCCCAACTGTCAATTGAAGATGATTCTGGGGTTTGGTTGTGCCGAATTCGTTGACCCTCAACATCTAAAAATCTCCTTGGCACTAGAGAGAATTCAAGCACCCAATTTCTTCTTTGGAATAACTGACAGGTGGGATGAAAGTATTTGTTTATTCCATAGCATGTATGGGGGGTCAACCCAACAATTCGAACTCAAAAACAACCGTAAAACAAAGAGGGTCCAAACTGGTTACATCAATCGTACATTTGCAGAAAGTTTCTTTTTTGATGAGGTATTGGAATTATTCAATGTAAGAGTAAAGAAAGCTGGCTGTTAAGACTTAAGAATCGGGACTGGTGTAATTATCAAGGAAGTACTTAGGTAAATTCTAGACTTAATGAGAATTAATATCTTTTATGCCAAAAATTACCCACTATCCAACTAATCCTCGTTGTAATCGTCAACGAGGAAGCCAAATTTTCCAACTTTTGCCTCGAACCTCCTTTCATCATTAGATGCCCAAGATAGGGCCTCTACCGGATTGCCTACATGCACAGAGTCTGTCAATTGGAAATCAACAGAGGCCATGTGAAAGCAACCTCCATCTGCCCTGTTGGAGTGGATATTTCTGCCCCACTCATGTACTCAAATACTTCTCCAGGGCCAAGAACAGGTAGGTGACCCACTGCTCCTGTGCGTGGTTCGTCCACCACTTGAACTTCTCTACGCTCTTCTTCGGCATCGCCTCCTTGATTGTTTTCATCAATCAAAGCTCCATCCTCCAACAAACGCTGCAGCAAAGATGAAGGCTTCTGGTTCTTTGTCCGGCACTCGGATATCCTCCATGTTCTTCCCAATAGTTGTACTGCTCTATGCTCGACAGATGGTTCACCCGAGTCATCACTGGGTGGTTCCTTTCTTCTTGCATCTAATAAATCTGCAACATTCTCAACTCGTATCCTGTATGCAAATTTGTATGACTTCTTGTCTAGTCCTGATACGCCTACACCTGCCGATGATCGCATCAAACAGGCACTGCTTCTCTTGCCACTCCACATTCTCAATTGCTCAGAGAGCAGATTCGATACATCAATGGCATCTCTGTGCCTTCTTTGAATAATAGTTTGCTTCGGCCAGGTTTCTTCGTTGGAGGGAGTGGGCGGGTGAGACAATGCAATTCGAACTGCCACGAAACAATTTTTAAATTGATGATTCTTTGAGAGAGTGTGAGTGCCACCCCAACAAAAGCCAAGACCACACAAGGTTGCTACACATCATGATCTTGACAGCTACATATGTGGCCGGCATGAGGGATGTGTGTGTTGCTCGGTACCCGTTGTTTGTCTCTGCGATACTATTCAACACTGAAATTGCTATGATTTGATCACGCGCGACTTGGTTATGGTAGAACGACGTCATCATCTGGGTTTGCTCGATTTACATATTACATATCGATTTTGATGTACATGCATGCAACACCAACTTGATGTACATGCATGCAACACCAACTCGTATCTACATACATGGAAGAAGAACACACATCATGACGAAACCAACGACGTTGGTAACCAACGCTGTTGGTGATAATATCGAGAGAGTATTGAGTGTCCATGAGATGGCTTTCGGCACAACTAAATGTGATAGGAGGGATTTAAAGCAAGCACAACAACACATCATGGCTTCACCATCCAACATGCAAGCTTTTGGGGAATGACTCCGTTCTCTCCCTTGTACAAACCATGATGGAGGCATTCTGGTACCCAAATTGAGGGAGAGACCATGATGGAGGCATTCGGGTACCCAAATCGATCGTTTCAAGAATGAAAAACACTCCAAACTGGTGCCGAACTCTCTCGAGGTGTGCCGCCGTGTATTACTCAATCACTTCTGCTCTGATAACTTCATTATTACACCAATATCAATATCATGGACGGCACTACTTTCACTTCCGGCGCTGCATCGATGAATAATCGTCGCATTCTCCTGGAGCAGCTGATAACTATTCGCTCTTTGATGGGCAACAAGGGCGCCGCCGATCATGATGATGATTCTCGTGATGTCATCAAAGATATTGCGAAGAAGGGCATTGCGCTCAATCGAGAACAGTTGACCGCTCTTTCGACAGAGTTCCTTTTGACAGTGCTGCTGGATGCGATGCTTCTTCGTTTACTTGATGAGGGAGAGGAGAGGGGAGCGGCGGTGCCATCTGATCGGCAGCAGTTGATGGATGATGCCGCCGCCGCAAAGAAGAAGAAGAAGACAGCTGCGAAGAAGAATCGAAACAAGCGGAACAAGGCCGCCGCCAAGCATGAGAAGACCAAGCTCATGTCATGGCTGGGCGGTGGAATTATTTCGGTGATTATGATGGTCGCCTTTAGCTTCATTACGACGCCGATTGTTACCATCTCACTTTTTCAACCGAGTGATGGATCGGGGGAGGGGAAGGCTCCTCCCGCCTTGCCACCGTCTGCATCTAAGATTCTTCGTCAAGAGGATATTAAACCGAATGATGAGTCGCCTGACATTATTAGTCCATTGGCAACGGTTGTGCCGCCTCCCGTTTTTGCACCAACTGCTTTGAGCAATCGTCGTATGAAATCTGATGAAATGAGGGCATTGACATGTTTCAACACGCCGAACTGGAAGGATAAAGATGGTGATGGGTGTGGTTGGTATGAAGAAAATGATGCATGTCCTGACGCTGACCAGTATGCAGGAGATATGGGACCTTCAACAACAAATTGTTGTTTTTGTGAAGGGGGGAGCCACTCCCTTTCTCCTACCAACTCTCTGACACCATCAAGCTCTCCAACAAAGTCAGCAACTCCATCGAGCTCTCCCTCTTCCACACCAACAAGCTCTCCAACGAAATCAGCTAATCCATCAACATCAACAGCTCCGTCAATGTGCACTGACACGGAAGGTTGGTATGATGATCAAGGATATGATTGTGTTTGGTACGAAGCCATGGATGTTCCAGGGTGTCCTAACTACGGTGATTTGTATCCAGGTTATCCGGAAGGGACGGCAGATTCGAATTGTTGTTATTGCAAGAACGCTATTGTGAGCACTCCTGTAAGTAGATAGTCTTGGCGTGTATATCTTATATTTATTTTATGACACACACTCACCTTTACTTGAAATCCATGTTATTGAAAATCATAGTTGCCCAGCAAAGCTCCATCATCGTCATCTTCATCTGGGGCATGCGTCGATACTCCTGAGTGGACGAGCAAAACTGGTGCTGGGTGTGATGTTTATGAAACAAACTACATGGCTGGATGTTCTGACACTGACAGGTTTGCAGGTGATATGGGTCCTGCGACAGAAAATTGCTGCCATTGTGATGGTGGGAGTAAAACTGTAAGTCAGATACATTCTTTCTTTTGAAGTTGGGTTGGAATGCATCATGTCATGTTTATGCATCAAATTCAATTTTCGGCTAATTATTTATTGTTTTCAGTGCCAGGATTTCAGGTCAAAATGCCAAAAGTATGTAAATGTCTGGGGGGCAGAACCATTGTGTGAAAAAGCAGAGGATTGTACCTGTGACAGTGGAAATCATCATGATCATGTCAAAATCATTCCTCATAAGTACAACTATTGTAGTCTTGGTGGTGAGTCTAGTGAAACTTTTGGTTTGTATAATGAGTGTAAGTGCAACTTTTGGTCACGTCTATGCAAAGATACGCGAGAAGGAAAAGCTTGTGATTATGCAGCTGAATACTGCTGTGGGGATTACATGTATGATCAGTGGAACAAACCTAATTTCTTCTATCTGAACAGTCCGACATGTTATTGCGATTTCTTCAACTACGCTCAAAACAAATTCAGACATAACTTATTGGCAAAGGCATTGAATATTGGCAAAGAGTTGACGACTCCTTGTGGTAATTTGAATCATTGGCATTGGAATAGTCTCAGTAGTGCTGTATGTAGCTCGAGTAGTGACAATACGTTTGAAAGCTCCTGGACCCCTGCCGCGGAGAAAGAAAGTCTAGAGGCGATATACAATAAAACAGACGGTCAGAATTGGACGAACAAAGCTGGGTGGATGAATGAGCCTGATCATTGCGAGTGGTATGGAATAACTTGCGACTTTCGTGGGTTTGTCACTAGTATCGATTTGAGGGACAACAATCTTGCAGGCCAGTTTCCAGTGTATACACGCAACGAATTCAAAAGGAAACTCATCCTCGAAAGCAAGTGGGAGTACACCAAGTACGGTTTGGCGAATCTTTACAAACTCAAGATGATTGACTTGGCAGATAACAAGCTCACCGGTACGATTGACCATCGTCCACTCTACAACCTTCACTCGCTTTCCCACTTTGATGTATCGGGAAACCAATTAAGCGGAGACATGGACGCACTCATCTCCCCATCGCTGACGTATGCCGACTTTAGCAACAACCTCTTCACATATATGCTAAGCTTCAAAGAGTTCAAGCAATCCTACCAAACGCTCCGCTTTTGTGACGTGAGCAACAATGAAATAAAAAATGATGCCAGTGACCTTCTAGAGAGTATCCCCCCCAACATTGAGAGATTCTTTGCATCAAACAATCTAATCTACGGAAAGCTTCCAGCGTCGTTCAACAGTCTCCCGAAGCTAAGTCAATTCGACATGTCATCCAATGCTCTCTCGGGGAGTCTTCCCGGATTTGCAGACTCTATTTTGAGTCTCCAACAGCTTGACTTGTATAACCAAAAGAATGGCTTTACTGGATCAATTCCAAAAGATCTATGGCGATTCCAATCTCTAAAGGTTCTTAATCTTGCCGGCAACAAGCTAGCAGGCACCATTTCGCCCGACATTGGAAACATGGCAGCGCTGGAAGAGTTTGATTTGTCCAACAACCTTTTATCAGGTCAAATCCCATCTCAGTTGGGTCAGCTAGCAGGTGAGTAAACTATTTGGAGTTGTCTGTTCAGCCGTATTGAAGCAGAGAATCTACTAATACTTGTTTCGTTGCTTACTGCAGGTACCTTAAAACGCCTTAGTCTGGCAAACAATATATTGTCTGAAACAATTCCTTCTCAGATTGGTCAGCTTCAGGGCGCTTCTGTCATCTTGGCAGGTAATAGATTTGACGACAGCTCAACTGCTCCTCTTAGTCTCTGTAAGTTGCGTAATGTCAAAGAGTTTGATCTAGCAAATGGCACTGAATTGTGTCCTGTCGAACGAGATGCTTTAAGTGAATTCTATGATTCAACCAAGGGTGCAGAGTGGACGAATGATACGAATTGGCTGGATGAGTACACAAACTACTGTGACTGGCATGGTGTCCGTTGTGTAAAGGGTCGCGTCACAAAGCTCGAACTTAGCAACAATGGCCTCTCAGGGAGATTGAGCGAGAGTATTGGACACCTCACTTTAATGGAAGTGTTGGACTTGAGTGACAATGACATTAAGGTGATTTCCTCTACTCAATGCACTGTATATCATTGACCTTTAATTCTTCCATGCTAGCTCTCACCAAACAACTGCGCCCTTCTTGTAACCAACTCAACTCACAGGCATCGATTCCAAAAGAGATTGGCCTGCTTTCCGAGCTCACTTATCTGCGTCTCAGTTATAATGCTTTCACAGGAACGGCACCTGGAGTCTTGGGGAAATTGACAAAGCTTCAAGTCCTTCAACTTCAAAGCAACAGGATTACAAAGATTCCAAACATCCAACTTGAAAGCAATTTGAACACTGAAATGCCAAATATACCGAACTTGAACGAGATTCAAGACAAAAAATCCACCTTTGTCACAGACTGCGGCGTGCCCTCTGCCTTCGAAAACACTCCTGAGTGCGAAGATTGTACAATGTGCTGTGAGTACTACTATTCTAATGTTGCTCAATTCGCATCAACTGTCCTAGTTTCTCTCATCAACTTTTATTGACATCACATGCAGGCAACGCCTATGATGACTGCTATCCCACAGAAAAAACAAACATTGCAAACTTTGGCTACGGCAACTTTGCTGCTGTGTTCTTTGCTTGCTTCATTGTAATCTGTTGCGTGGTCGCCCTCTTTGTATATCGCTTCGGCACTTCAACGACGTCAACGCCCGATGAAGATGATACGTATGCTTTGAGTAGAATTGGCAAAGAATCAGTGTATTCTTACTTCGTCACAGAAAAGCCTATTGGTTGGCTTGCAGCTTTTGCCACACTTGGCATACAGGTTGCAATTCTCGCATTTTTCGTCGTGGCTTCGGAAGCCAACTTGCAAAAGGACACTATCGACATTCAATTCTCCTGGAAATGCCCTCGCGACTCGGATGTGTGCGATGACAAAGCCGATTTGACCAAGGCTGGCTGGGCAATTTTCTCTCTGTTAATGTTTGCATTTCTTGCAAAAGACATGATTAACGGATGCAAGTTGATTTATTACTCATCCAAAGTTGGGCACACCATTGGCTCAAGGATTCGATATTTGATTGGTGGGATAGGCTTGTGTTCTATTACGCTATTCGCCTTATATGTAAGTTGCTGCAATGATGTCTGTTTTTCATCCTCATCGCTCATGCGTCTGATTGATAACATGTATTCTTCGTCTAATCGCCTTCACAGGTTAGTACTGTGTACAACAGCGCAATCGCTACAAGCAATACGGCAATTATTGCCAACTCAGTTATCGTGCTATTTATAATGGAAATAGACGAGTACATCTTCTCTGCAGTGGACGCAATCAATGATAAATGGACAGAGCATGCAGCTGATACAAAAGTATCTGACATGGAGAAGGAAATTGCACGGCAAAGGGCGCAGATTGAGTCTCAACAGGGAGAGATTGAGTCTCAACAGGGAGAGATTGATAATCAAAGGAAGGATCTAAGAATGCTACGTGAGGCAGTGGAGAAGATACAAGAGTCACAAGCAGTAGCAGTAGCAGCAAGTGCATCCGACTCTGAAACCGCTGAATGTGAGGGTGATACAGGTGGACAGCTGATGGAACAGGTCGATCAGATTACAATACCATCCGAGGACGACACACAAGAATTGAAAGCAGCAGCGTCATCCAATACCATCTCTCAATGTACTGCCCATGAAAATATGACTATGAATGCAGCTGAAACTGGTTCCGACACAGACGCAGGAAAGGAAGGAACAGCGAATGAAATGAAGGACAAGGAGGCGCTTCAGGCAGATGAGATTGTGCTCGAGAAGGGACTCCCTGCACAGTTTGAATATGAGAGGGACACAAAACAGGAGTTGTAATGGTTTAGCAGAGTTATATATTAGATTGAATTGATGTTTGAACTTGAGATGCAAGGCTCTGATGGATTCTTCAGCTCAGATGTGTGACGAGCGGAGAAGAACTGCTTTGATTGACCGACGTTTAGCTTCGATCCGACCACACGTTTCGAGTCGGCGATCCTGCTATTGGTCACTGTGCCTAATTGTGAATGATGTTAATTCTTCTTACTACTCTGTAATCTTATATGGTCCCCTTCAACCTTCTTTATTTCTATGCGCTCCCCTTACACCACATTTAGAAGCTCCCATGAGGCTGGAATGATGATTGATCACGATCTGAACCAATGCACTCAGATGCAATGCGGTCGCTACATGCCATGCGAATGCGTTCACTTGTCGCTGGTAAACAAAACTCAAAAAAATCCACCGTCTCTGCCTCTTGCTGCAGCGATGGCATCTTTGATGGCAAAAAAGACACTGCAGCCAAGGAAAAATGGCGGCTCCCCCACTGCCTTACTACTGTGCACTGCAAATGGGTTGTTAGCATTTTCCAGTAGAGAGATATTGAACGATTCTGGCACATCGTTGAATGCTGGAATCTTGTATGCCCCTGGTCCAGTGGTATGCATTCGTGCTCTTGGACGAATCCAAGTGTATTCCATGGCAGAGAATCAATTCTTCACAGAAGCAGCCGACTTTTTCTCACTACGCAACAGCTTCTGAAATTGAGACTCAGTCATCACCCCTCGAACAATATCAGTAATATGCTTCGTCTCCATACCATCACTTCGACAACTTTGAAACACTGCTGCCACCGCTGCCAATAACCCCCTTGAACGATCCGTCGTTTGACATAAAGCTAGTAAAAGTTGATAATACGTATCTGAAGTCAAAGTAACTTCAGCGTTTTGATCTTTCCACACCCGTATGTCTCTCCATATGCCGATTGCCACACGTGATCCAATCACTTTTGCACGTTGTGTGATTAACTTCCTACTGCTGGCGGAATTGCTGTCGAAGACTTCATCATCAAACGTGGTGAACTCATCCACCACACATGACTTAATCATCAAGTGAAATGATTGCAGGTCACAACTTGTCTCCACCTCGTCCACCACCCTCAACTTGCCTCTACTATCATTCCATTCCATCCACGACTTAAAGAAGGAATACGCAAAAAAAGCTCGATTTGGATCACTACTCTTCGACCAACATTGCAATACACAATTCCAATTTTGTGTACTTGGATACAATGGTGCTGACATGTCCTCGCCACCCTTCGTCGTCGTACCTTCAATATCATGTGATTGATTAAACTCCTCCAATTGCAACCCACGCACAATCATACCCCAAACAACATCTTCAGCTTGTTCTGCGACATATCGTGATCCAGCTTCCTTCCCGTACATTAGTAATACCATGTTGTAGATTGCTCGTGTTGGTGTGGGTATAGCTTGTTTGGTTTGAATTAGGTGTTTTGGCACCTTGTTGGTGTGATAGTCACTAGTTGCTGGTGATGACGATGCGGATGCTGTTGCTTCCAACGACGAATCTTGTGACAACAAAAAGTCAAGTCCACTACCCCTCTGCTGCAATTGTTGCTGCTTCCTCTGCCACTTTCTCAACTGTGGAAGAAACGCAGGACTACACCACTCCATACGTTCCAATATCGCATTCCCCCGTTGTGCTGCCCCTGTAATTTCTACAGTCACTTCACCACCACTGTCACCACCACTCCCACCACCACCACCATCATCAACACTAAACCTAACAACATTCCCATCCCGTGGAGTCAAACTCAACAACCGTCCAATCATACGATGACACCGTTCCATCGTAGGTCGATCCACCTGCCGTCGTTTCCCTGTATAGTATAAATCATTGAGCATTTGGATTGTGAAGCGTGTTTGTGTGTCGATCCATTGGGTGCGTTTTTGGAGTTTGTTTGTTGTTTGTGAGGGGGTGTTGCTTGCTTCATTTTTGTTGTTGTTGTTGATGTTATTGTTGTTGTGGTGTTGAAAATCGGGAGGGGAGTGAAGATTAGAGTTATCATTCAAGTGGAGTGAAAGAGGTACCAAGTTCATACCATGACGACGTCTCTCCCAATCATTATAGTTGGTGAGTATGTCCTTTACTGTAGTTTGACTATTATTTGTATTGGAGTTGTTTGCAGATGTAGTCTTGTTGGATGATGGCTGCGGATGTGTTGTTGTTGGTGAAAGTAGTGGACGGTAAGGACTCCATGGATCATCGTATTCGTTGGAGCTGAACCATGCTCGCCAGTCCGCAGCTCTTTGCTTGTTGTTATTGTCTCTGGCTGACTTATCTGTATCTACTGCTGCTGATTGCTTGGTACTCTTTTGATATTTTGATGATGCAGCCGATGATGACTGTAGTCGATTGGAGGATGAGTCATTCCGGATAGCTGCAGCACTCATACTTCTAGTAACAAGACATTCTATTGAGGATTTTCTCTGAGGATAATGATGATTCAATGAAGAGAATACTCTCCATCCATCATTGAAAGTATTAGCTCTGCCAAGATGAGAGTAGTAATGACGATGGGTGGATGACGCATCAAATACATTTTTCTTGACGAGATGACGTCGCAAGATGGTCGATGGTGCTGCACCTCTGCTGATTGATAGCAGCGACGGCATTTTCTAATAGAAGAGGGTGACTTTGTATCTACACTGTTGCTCTGCCTATCGATTGATTAAGAGCTATTTATGCTACGCTATCTACAATAGCAAAATCTCATCGTGACGCTGTGGGTGATTTTTGCAAATGGTGATGAGGTGGCCACAAGAAAGGCTCACAAACAAACATCATTGACCCATGGTACGCTCTAATTTGACTCGACCAACTCAAGTTGAAGATCAATAAGATTTTCTTTGGCATCAAATTTCAACAGCTGACCGAAAAGCTGCGCTGCTGCTTTGAAAAGCCCCTTCTGTTGTAGTAGTATTGGCGAAGAACAATAGTGGCGTTGCAGTGGTTGGTAATTAATAGAAGAAGTGGTGTTCAGAATAGTAGATTTGGTGCTCAGAATATATATATAGAAGAAGAAGATGAAATTCACAACAAAAGCTCTGCTCCTTGCAAATGCCGCAAGTGTGGTTGTTGCATTTGCTCCACCCCGGCCGCACTCATCGACAACAACACAAACGAATCATCAATTCCAACAACAATCTCGATTCCCACAAACTCAGCAACAAACAACCTCATCAGCCCTCCCACTATTCCCCGATCCATCCACCCTAGAATCCTCCACCCTCCTAACCTCCGACCTAATCGACTCACTCGTCAACACAGTCGGATCACTCGCTCTATTGGGATCAGTGGGATTTGGTGTCTTTTCGGGAATGAAGGATGAGGATTGGGAGTATGAATACAAGGCGGGGAATGAGGAGGCGAAATTGAAGTATGGGAGTAATGCGGATTTGGCGTTGATTGGGGTTAGTCAGGCGGAGGTTGCGGAGGACATGGTCAAGGTGTGTCTACTTATGATATATTGTTGTTGTTGTTAGATGTTATTGTTGTTTGTGTTGGGTATGTTTGTTTGTGTTAGATGTTGTTGTTTGTTCGAGTTATCCATACTTAAGCATGTAATGATGACTCTGTTGTATTGCTAATCTCACCACCTGCACATGCACTCCTGCCCATCACGATCACTTTCACTTTCACTTCCTCAGGGACAAGTCACAGAAGCACAAAAATCATTCTTTGGTAAAGAAGATGAACCAACAGCACCCCAAAAGACACCGCCACCCAACGAAGCAACACCCGCTCAAAAATCATTCTTTGGCAAAGTCAAAGCAGCAGCAACACCTGCACCAAAAGAACCCAAACCATCCGTTCCCGTAGTCACAGCTCAACCAGCCAAAGCATCTAATCCAAGTGATACAGTCCTAAAAGCTACCGAAGTGGCAAAGAGTGAAGTACAAAAGAAGGGTGTTCAAGAGACCAAGCAAAAGATGTCTTCCAAGTCAGCTTCTGCTGCTACTACTTCCACTCCACCACCACCTGCTGAAACAAAGACGGAGGAATCAAAGTCAAAAGAAGTTACAGAAGTTAAGAAGGAGAAGGGAAATAAACGAAAGTTGGTCAAGGGGGCTACTTTGATTGTTGCTGCGGGAGCAGTGGCGGTTGCAAGGAATGTTGTCATGGCTTGGCTTGGTCGGGGTATCATGTAAAGTATAAGGAAATGAAATGGAGAGGTAGATTAGAGGAATGAGAAATCGAAAGAATGAAAGTGGGGAGAAAGAAAGATTGAAAGAGTTCCCATGTCCATGCACACCATTACCAATTTGAGAGGTAAAAGATGGGCTGTGGAGCATTAGGTTAGGCGGGGGGCAATCGTTCATATTTGTTGTTTTGTAAAGAATTGGGCATCTCTTTAAAAGTCGAAGCTTTATTGCTAGATAGATGAATTACTACATGATTAAATACTAAGGAAGAGAGAGCTATTGAGAAAGTTTAGCCCCTTAATTTGTTTCAAGGCCATAAATCCCACGGCAAATACAGCAATAGTTAATTAGACCTTAGTGACTTCTGGACAATGCCAATGAGAGCCGCATCTTCGGTAGACTCTAGAGTTGCAGTATCCTCCGATCCAGATGCAGTAGATTCGTCGCAATGATTGCGGTTAGCCCATTACCTCCAGCACATTCCTCCTTTGAAGATATAGTTATTGCATCTTTCACTGCCCCCAAGAGGCCTCCACACCTGCACTTGATTAGTGCATCCATCAGCACGCATAGTATAAAAATTTCCCCGTGCCTTTTACACACCACTTTCCCCCTTTCTGAGATTGATTTGTCCACCCTTCACCGCTGAATTGTTTTCATTTTTTCCCATGCCTCTTGCACAATCCTCTACTTTGAATAAGATTCGTACATCCTTCGCTGCTGCATAGTTTCCTCTTTGCCCCGTGTCTTAGGCACACTCCTCCTTGTTTAGAATAGTTTGTACACCCTTCACTGCTGCACAGTTTCCTCTTCGCCCCGTGCTTCATGCACACACCTCCGTTGACGGCTCCATTCGTGCATCCATCACTGCTGCATAGCTTCTTCTTTGCCCCATGTCTAATGCACACTCCTCCGCTGATGGCATAGTTTGTACACCCTTTGCTGCTGCATAGTTTGCGACTTGCCCCATGCTGAAAGCACACTCTTCCATTCTGAGCTTTATTTGTACATTCTTCGCTACTACATTGCCTCATCTTAGCTCCATGCTTAATGCATACACCTCCCTTCTTAGATACATTTGCGCATCCTTTCATGCTGCACAGTTTCCTCTTCGCCCCATGTCTAATGCACACACCTCCGTTGATGACATAACTCGTGCATCCCTCATGACTGCATCGCTTTACTTTTGCCCCATGCCTGACACACACTCCTCCTTGGGCAGCTGTATTTGAGCATCCTTCACTGCTACATCGATTTATTCCACCATGCCTCTTACACACTCCTTCATTCTGAGCTGCGTTTGTGCACCCTTCAGCAGAGCATTTCTTTCTGGATTTTCCATCTCGGCCAATCACCATTTGAGCCCTGTCACCTTCGTTTGACGAACTAATCTTTCTCTTGACCCTCTTTCTTTGTGCTTCCTCAGCAAATGCACTGCCATTGCTACTTGAAGTAGATCTCTTTCTAGTTGATGTTCGACGGCCCACTGAAGCAGATGACACGTGCATCTGTTCCTCCGTTGCATCGGCAGCAGCCGCCCTGGCTTTCGCCGTCTTGCTGGATTTGTAAATTAGCACAGCTAGTTCATCCTCCTCGCCCTCACAGATACCTGCCTTGGATTTGGTTTGGTTGCTTGACATCATATTATCTTCACAATGGCAATGGAATTCTTATGAATCAAACCGTCGTTGCATGATGGCGTTGACTTTAGAGACACTATCTGCACTGCGAACCCATCCCATCCATACATACATACTAATTCCTCTGTTCAGAGAATTGGACTCCTACTTGAACCTGAGTCGTTTCCCACTCTCTTTCTCATGAGTCTTTCTATGCTGTCATTTTATTTGTGACACGCTTACGTCATCTCTCTCCGCACTTTGCTGACGATGGCATTGAAGATTATTTTGAGCGCCAACTCGCCGGCGCCACTACTTCCTAGCCTACACTCTTCTTTGTATTGTACTGCTTCTGTTTCATCGGTAGTATCTTATTACACTCTACTGTAGATTAACACATCTTACTACAATCATTTAAACAATGAGGCACTCTACTCTCGCATTATTCGCTCTCTTGAGCAGCGCATCTGCATTTGCTCCTGCAAAGATCTCCACAAGTCACCGCTCGCAATCTTCTCTGCATGCCGTAAAGAACGATAACAACAATAATCAATTCGGAAACCAAATTGAAGACGCCAAAAATGCATTCCTAGGAACAGTCACTGCAGCCACAATCCTCATGGGGACATTGGCTCCTTTGCCTGATGCGGCTAACGCTGCCACCGCTGCGCCTGCAGCACCTGCTGCCGCCACAGCGACAAAAACCGCACCAGCAAAGAAGGCAGAACCCGTTGCTGCTCCTGCACCATTGGCTGCGGAGAAGGCGACCGTGGCTTCTGCCAAGGCTGCTTTTACTGCGTCTCAAAAGGTGAGTGGAACCACTCAGAACAGTTCTATATGATATACAAAAGTTATATGTGTTCTTTTTAATCTAATTTTTCACTCCCCTCACACATAAATTATGAAAGCCAATCGCTGACGCCAAATCAGCCTACAGCACTGCCTCCACAACATCCAACTCAGCAAAGAAGGGCGTTGAATCCGCCGTCAAAAAGGCTGCTGATCTCAAAAAATCACTCATCTCGGCAAACGACAAATTATCTCAAGCCAAACGCAAACAATACAAATCAAACAATGAAAATTTGATCAATGTTCTATCCAAAACGGTGGAATCCACCAAGGTTCAATTGGCCGAGGCAGAAAAGACAGTTTCATTTGCAAAGAGTGCTGAGGTCAAGGCATCGAAAGATTTGACTGTGAAGAAGAGTGCGTTGGAGAGTGCAGAAAAGACTGGGGCGAATGCCAAGAAGGCATTGGCTAGTGCTGAGGATAAATTGAGCGTGGCTACTAAGAAGTTGCAGGCAGCGAATGCTAAGGCAGCAAAGCAGGCTCAGGAGGCGAAGAAGAAGGCAGCAGAGAGTAAGTTTGTTTCGTTTTCATCTACGTTTGTTCAACTATGTCATGCTCTATCATGTGTTCATCCGACTCATACGTAAACCAATCGTCCATAAATTCCATCAGAGGCCAAGAAGGAGAAACAAAAGGCAGAAAAGGCAGCGAAAGAATTGAAGAAGAAGGAACAAAAGGCCAAAAAGCAGGAACAAAAAGCCAAGAAGGATGCCCAGAAGAAGGCTGATAAGGCAGCAAAGGAGCTGAAAAAGAAGGAACAAAAGGCAAAGAAAGTTGCCCAGGAGAAGGCTGATAAGGCAGCAAAGGCTCTCAAAAAGCAACAGAAGAAACAAAAGGAAATCGATACAGCCAAGCGCATCGCTGAGCGTAAGGCAGCCGAAGCAAAGGCAAAGAAGTTAAAAGAGGCAGAACAGACTTTGAAAGCGTTGGAAATGAAGAAAAAGAATGCGGTTGTGTCAGAGAAGAGGAGTGAGGCCAGTATTAAGGCTGCGGATGCGGAGATTGCTAGTGCCGCAAAGAAGTTGGCCGACTTGAAGAAATAAACGACGACAGAGAAAGAGGGGGTGGGGCGTGAACATATTGAGTGATAACGAAGAGACTTATTGACTGTGCAAGTTTGTTAAGTAGTTGGGTGAGAAATATTGAATAGCGTGAATCACCCCCGAAGAGCAATACAGAAAGAGCACTCCAGCTTCTACCAAATATCGAAATGCTATGTGGCAAATAATGAAGAAAAATAAATACAGCAAAAATAGCAAACCTTTTTGTTTACATCAACACTACAATACAGCAATTTGCGTCATGTCCGGTCCCCCCTCAATCAGCATAAGTATAATCTCTTCCATCAAGGCAATACTTGGCATGATTTGCCATGCCACATCTGTGTTCAGTGGTAAAAGAGCACTTGGGGCACTTCAGCATACCGCTCGGCGTTTTGATTATTACCATTCTTACCGATGCTGACGAGCTTTGACGCGAGTGCGCAGGCGGGGGAGCAGGAGCAGGTGCTGGGGGGAGAATAGATCGGGCAGGAAGCGAGGCAGTTGGCTGATCAATATTTGTCGCAGGGTCGGGCAATCTCAACTCAACCATGAATTTTTCACGTTCGATTTCCGCCTTCCTACAACGAGCATCAAATGATTCCAGCTCATCCTCCATATGTGATACGAGTGTGTGTGTAAATTCATGCGAGTCCTTTTGAGTAGCTCTGCCGGATACAAAGCTTAATTGACTCAGAGGCATCCACATCGTTGAGCCAATATCATTGGCTCGTATTTGGATGGACTTATCTGCCTGCGTAAATGGCTGGGATGAAAACAATCTCTCGTAGCTCCCCGCAGATTCTGACAGTATCGATATTGCTCGTACAAGAGCAGACTTCGCCGCAACATCCAACGAAAGAACCACGCCATAACATGCTGTGGGGCATGAGACCTGTTGCCAAGAAACGATGCTACCAACAACTTCATCAACTCGAAACTCAGCCGTTGCATTGTTGCTAATGTCAGTCTGTTGAGGAGCATCCTCGGATCCCCACTCGTGACCTTCTACGCCAACATGAAATCCGATGTTATTTGCACATTCCACACATATCCAATCACCTGCCAATTGAAAACAATAGTAATAAATGGTTAGATGGACACTTCAAACCACGAATCAACAAGAATTGAGAGCGAACGCAGCAATCATACCTGGAGGGATTTCATCTCTTTCGATACATGCAAGGTGAAATGCTTTATCACACCCTCCACCCTTACCGCCACCGTCACAAACCAAGAGATCTCCCGGAGCTTGACAAATATCGCACTCGTCATTATCACTGTCACCTTCACTAGGCTCACGTGACGTGGCTTGGTCGTTGATCGTACTAGTTGACCGTGGCTTCTTGTTACCGTCACCATCACCCTTCGCCACAATCATGATACCATCGACTTCGTCAATCTCAGCATTCTCCCATCCAATCGGTGCAACCCAACCAACACCCTTTAACACTCGTGCTGCAGCTGTATTTCGAAATTCATTTTTCCCCCTTTGTATCGACATTTGAGTTCCACATCGTGCATAGTTTAAAGCTTGGCCAAGTGTCTTGAGCCCCGTCTTGATAACACTCAGCTCTACGGCTCGGTGAAAGAGGTCATTAGTCATCACTTGATCATAACCCAAATCTTCGAAATATGGAAAAAATGGGAGAAGTTCCGAGTGATGGTGGAGACGATCCAAATTATTGTCACCAAGGGGGAAATATAAGACATCCAACCCTTTCTTTGCGACTTTGGACACAATGCCTGGCCAGTATTTGATACTACCAACTTGCCGCTTTGCCCAAACTACCTCATTGGCAACAAATTCGGTACGACCACTATCCCCGTCATCATCATCACTTCGCATGTAGAGGGCCTTAAAGTTGGCAATACTCCCCACATCCGGCTCTTTCTGCGTCAATATCGACAAAGCAGCAACCCACGGATTCTCCCCTCCAATACTCACACCCACATAATCCTCCTCACCACGCCTCCTCCTCTCCTCCTCCGCCAACGATCGTTTCCTCTGCTCAATTACAAAATCACCACACCCCTCCACATCGACAGTTGAACTAACATCATCATCAAATGCTTGACATGCATCACAGAACCAGTCCCCCTCGGGGACAGAATGCAATGGTGGATCGAGACAGTGCATATGATAGAGTTCATCACATCCATCACATACGAGCATGGATATATCGCCTAGTGCGCTGAGACAGATGTTGCATCTTTGGGAGGTTACCCAATACGACGCATCATCGTCATCATTATCATCATCATTGTTGCCATCATCACTCTTACTATCACTCTTCTTCTTCATCATCATTTTCTTCTTTGCCTTCTCCTCACGCCTAGCATTCGATAACAACGTCTCCAAAGTCCGCTGTACACGCAACTCTTTCGCCATACTTGAAATCACCTTTTGTTTTCCCTCCTCATCCAATCTCCTTCTCTTCTTGCCCTTCTTCTTCTTTTCATCTTCCTCATCACTACTACTACCACCAACAATAACACCATCATCCGCATCATAATCCACCAACAAATCACACTCCACCTCATAATGGCCAAAACATCCACAAACCCCACACATTCGAAATGCACTTGGTGGAGGTATCGGCATATCATACTTGGTTGTACGTGTGGCATGGAATTTCTCCTGTTCTTTTTTGTATTGTTCCCATGCAGATGCTGTCCATAGTGGTGGTGGTGTGGAGGATAGTAGTGTTGTGGATTGGTTGTTGTTGTTTTGTTTGGGTTTTTTGTTGGTGGTGGAGGAGGAGGTGTCCATCATGGCCCAGTTGGCTAATGCTAGTAGGGAGCATTCGTTGTATTGTACATTGAATAGTTCATTGCCATCGCTGCTACTTTTAGTAGTAGTGGAGTTGTTGTTACTGTTGTTGGATTTGGCAATATATTCTTCAATTTCAGAGAGCGTTTTGGAGGCATAGTTGGATCGCTTCCACGAGGGGGGGAGATTGAGTAAGTTTTTAGGTGAAGAGGAATGTTGACTGCTGCTTTTGCTAGGTGAGTTCTTCATTGCTGCAGCTGATAAATGGTTCAGATAATCTGTTGATTTGATGAATGATGATTCCTTCTTGTTTACTGCTTCGTCTTCATCATCATCATCCACCATGCCGTCTCGTATCAACTCTTCCGCCTGACATGACCGCTCCACAAAACTCCGCAAGATATCTGGAATGAGCGATAGCATATTATCATTTTCGCCGTACTCTTCTTTGTCATTGAGTTTATTCTCGTCGTCCATCATGGTGGTGGTAGAGATGGCTGCTTTCTCAGAATTCGTATCTTTCTGCAATTGATGTGTCAAAGATTCATCGTCTTTGTCATTTGCAGTGGCGGCGATGGTGGAGTTGTTTTGAGGTGACTGAGTATTATTTTGATGATCTTCCTTCATTGTACTGATAGCTTCATTAGCTCCCATTTTCACTGCTGTTGGTTCCTCCCTCACACTCTAGAGATAATGTTGATGTACTTATCGACAAACAACATCATGCAACCGATTTGATTGAGGTTGAAATTGAATAAAATGATTTATGTGTCACAGCGGTTATCCATTTCTCCTTCCAGAATCAATGCTCAGCTAAGCTGCAATGCTCAGCTAGCTGAGAGCTGAGGCGTCGAGCGAGATGCTGCACATCATACATATCACTAGAAATTAGGTTAACCAACATCAATTGGAGTCTTCATACGTCGCGAGAACACAATTTGTAGTTCTTCGCCCCGTGCCTCCAGCAAACTCCTCCCTTGATAACTAACTTTGTGCATCCTTCAGTGTTACATAGCCGCCTCTTTGCTCCATGCCTCCGGCATACGCCTCCTTTGAGGGCTTGATTGGTGCATCCTTCGCCGCTACATATATACCTTCCACAATGTCTTCTGCACAATCCACCATGTTTGACTTGATTGTCACATCCTTCAATGCTGCATTGTTTAAAAATAATGATCTTCGGACCATGCCTTGTGCACACGCCACCTTTGACCGCCTGGTTGGTACATCCATCCCTGCTGCAAAGTTTTACCTTTGCCCCATGCCTGATGCACACTCCGCTCTTGACGACTTTATTTCCACACCCTTCAATCTTACATAGCCGCCTCTTTGCTCCATGTGAAACGCATACTCCTCCACCTCGAGCTTGACGTGTACATCCTTCGCTGCTGCATCGTTTGATCTTTGCCCCATGTCTCACGCACACCCCTCCTTGTATGGCACCATTAGTGCATCCTTCGCTGCTGCATCGTTTGATCTTTGCTCCATGCCTAATGCACACTCCTCCTTTAATGACTCCATTGGTGCATCCATCGGCAGAACATAAACTCTTCTTCCTGTTCTTCTTTCTAGCAACGTTCTCTGGAGCCAGCTCCTCATCCGTACAAGACTTCCGTTTTCTATCTTGATGGGTATTTCTCTCATCTGAATTCGCCGCTGCAGATGTGTCATGAGAAGTATCAGCAACGGAGATCTTTCGTGGTGAAGATCTGCCATCAGATGAGGCTTCCTTGATCTTCCTGGTAGTAGAGTCAGAGGTAGAGGCATCGTTCTCAACTCTCTGATTATCGAGAGCGACCAAATCTTCCTGATGAGTCTTACAAGATTCACTTGGCTTAGTCCATGGCGGCGACGCATGTCCCTCGAGCGTCTTGATTATCGTTAGCGTCGGCATGATTCTGCTTCTCTAGATAGTTGGTCCTTCTTCTTGTTGGTGTGCTTAGCTTGTATATATTGTGCATCAGTATTCCTCCAAGCAGTCTCGTGCTCGTGCAGTATTGTAATCTTCAATCAAGCTGAGCAGGCGAACCAAAACCCGCATTGGAATTCTCAGGAAATAATAACGTGCAGGTACATTAAAGAGTCGCGTGAATGCGTTGGCTCTACTAATTCCTATGAGAAGGGGTTAGTCAGAGGAGAGAAGAAGCGAAAATGAAACACGTTGGTTATTGATGCTCTACATAAGTAGGCAACACTAAGCGCAGCGCAATGTTGTCTCCAAGATTAAAACAAGAGAGCCGAAAAGCTCGAGACTACGACTACATGAACACTGCTCAAGCGAACGCGCACGCACGACCATGACTCCAAAATGATCGCTTACGTTATGTTACTGTTAACGTCTACTATTATCTACTACCAAAGTGTTCGTGGTACATGGAAAGCATTTTAGACCGCACGTGCTTGAGATCAGCACTCGTATCTTCACAAACACAAACATAATCACCGTCGTGCTCGTGGTGCAACCAACCTTCTGATGTGAAGAGTGGCGTGTGACCAAAACTCGTGTGTGGTCCGTGCTGGGAGACAACAACCATCATTGAAGAATCAGAGTTGAGAATGTCATTACGCATGTAATCTAAATGTAATCTGATAGTTGGTTGAAGAAGAGTCACAAAGATTTGGAAGCAGAAGAAACGGAACACGTTGGTTGCTACTTATCAATCTTAACACTAACAAACACCACCCCCTTCTCGTGCCTCCGGCAGACTCCTTTCTTTTGAACTATATTTGTGCATCCCTCAGTACTACACAATTTCTTCCTTGCACCATGCCTCCAGCACACGCCTCCTTTGAGGGCTTGGTTGGTGCATTCTTCGCCGCTACATCGTTCGTTCCTCTTTGATCCATGCCTGTAACACAATCCTGCCAGTTGAGACATTGAAGTGCATCCTTCTCTACTGCATTGTTTACGCTTTGCCCCATGCTTAGTGCAAACTCCGCCTTGCTTGACTTGATTTGTGCATCCTTCCCTGCTGCATCGTTTGTGTATAATCTTTGCACCGTGCTTAATGCACACTCCTCCTTTTTTGGCTTTATTTGTACATCCTTTACTGCTGCATAGCTTGAACTTAGCCCCGTGCCTGTAACAAACTCCACTGTTGATGACTTGATTAGTACATCCTTCACTGCTGCAGTAGTAGATCTTTTTCTCACCTGAGTTCATTTGAGTGGCTGTGCCATAAGAGACGTCATTAGAAGACGTGTCAGCAGTGGCAGTGGAGGCCTTTCTTGGTGAAATTTTGTCATCAGACGAAGCAGGCGAGGATTTCTTGTTCATGACGACTGCCTCAGTCTCAGTCGCAGCGGCCTCGTCTCCCCTTTTCAGCAGACTATCATGAACCACGTGAGCGGCCAAATCATCCGGAGGAGAAGGACTTGGTCCTAGCGCTATCGTTGCTGCAGTCTTAGCCTCTGACGTTTGGTTTCGCGGCGCCGACGCCGGCGTGATTCTCTTGAGCGTCCGGATTAGCGTGACCATGATGTACTTAGGTCGTCGGGCTAGAGCGACGTTGTTCTCTTCCTCAGTAAAGACACATGTCAGTGAGGATGAAGTTGCAAAGAGAGAACCCTCCAGCAGCCCTGCATCCAGACGCCTGCGACGCGACGCGGGTTGGTATGGTGTGAGTGGTTGCGAAAGTGAGAAGCCGATGTAGAAGCGTTTGCAGCAATTCACGACAGAATGAGAACCGTTCCTCAAGAAGGCCTCTGTCATAAATGGGACTTCAGACAAATGTGTGATTGTGAGGAGGCTTTAGTTGGTATCTCGCTCTGCTGCTCTGCTGCTCTGCTGCAGCCAAACGAATACACACTCCTCCTCTGATGACAACATCTGTGCATCCTTCTTCACTGCCGCATACTTTGGACCTCAGCCTCACCATGCGTCCTGCACACTCCTCATGTCCGAGCTCGATTATTGCATCTTCAATCAAATCTCTTGCTTCAATGCTGCATCGTTTGCGCTTTGCCCCATGATAACACACACTCCTCCTTGGACAACTCTATTTGTGCTCATTCGCTATTTCATCGTTTGATCTTTGCCCCATGTCCAGCACACTCCTCCTTGTAGGCTCAATTGGGTGTATCCTTCACTGCTGCATGTCTAACTCTTTGTCTTTGCCCTATGCCTCTACTCCTACACACTTCTCCCTGTCAAGCTTGATTAGTGAATCCTTCGCTTCTGTACTGCTTCCTCCTGATACACACTCCTCCTCGGACAGCTATATATTTGTACATCCACTAGACACACGTCTGTTGGCTGGAGGAAGACCCAGACATGGACATGGTGCAAAGCAAAGATGACTGACAACTATAGAATACTATGTACTTGACAAGTGACATTCGTATCATTTCACACTAGTAATTTTATTCCGTCTATCCAAACATATCTCCTAGCAGTAACAACTTTACTTCAATAGAAATGAAATTACCAAAGACAACGCCACAGAGAGCGATGCCAAGTGAGTCATTGAGCTCGAGCTGGTCAAATCACAGAGTGAAGCACAAAATGGGTCCTTATTCACCTCAACTGGACTATCTTCAAACTTACACGCATTGTCTCGAAAGATATCTGTCACTGCAGAGTAAGGAAAAGCGCCACTGCTACCTTTACCCCATGCACATAAGTCCTGATTAACAGCTTTCCAGGTAAGTCGGATTTGGCGGGACATCAACTCCTATCTCGTTTTACTATTTAACTAGGATTACCTAGCGAATTAGCCATCTTCTCCCTACTCACCATGGCGGCCGATCTGCTTACTACCATGCTCTCCTGTGGATATCACCAACCTATTCCAATGGATCTAACGCCTCAGATCGATAGTATATAGTTATAAGTTGATTGGCCGCTTTGGATTCATTAAGTCATTGTTTATACTATGCTTCTATCTACCAAACAAGTGGTCGACATTTTTCATCCGCCCGACGCATCCGCCCGACCTTCTATAGCCACTTTTACGCAACTAAAACGCCATTACCAACCGATACAACACCTCCTATCTATTCTATTGATATATTCGCGAGGTTTGGCTGCTTGATATGGTCAAAGATCCACTATAATCTCCTCGATATCTATCTTATGAGTAGGACCGATGATGCGCCGATGAGCAAAAATACCGCCTACATGGAGGAGGTGTTCCGACGGTGTTATTGCCCATTAAATGCAACACTGCTCACATCATTCGTTGTGGGAGGCCATAAGCTTTCGTTTGATATATGGTAGGTTACATGGCATGGATTATAAGCGACGTAGTAACGCCGACACGGCCATGGTCGGCGGCCGGCGGCCATTTTTTGTGTGATATTTTTTGACCAAAAAATCGACCACATGCCTTTCCTGCATAAGAACCGCCGAAAAAGCAAAGCTTCGTTATTAATGAGTTACACCGATGGAAAGAGCTGCTTCCTGGCTTTTTATAGGTGTACTGAACGTCTTCTAACTCAGCGATGTTGCTATTTTATCAACTACGTACGAAGCTAGGTAGAAAAATGGCTCCATATATGGAGCCATACCTGGAAAGCTGTTAAACACTTGTGCATGCTACGCATATTCTCACAAGTAAGTAACAACGATCCCTTCTCGACACAATCGGAAGTAGATTGTTGTAACTTACTTGATGCTTCTATGGAGGAAAAGTATTAGTTCCCAGGTAAATCGTAGGATTGAATTGTCTACTTACGTCAAAGAGGAGCGGAGGCACATTCATCGCTCAAGAAGAAGAGAGAACCTTCTCTAGAGAACTAGAAATCATTGTGACTCTTATCAGGACTATGAAGAAAATCATCACCATCACGTCGCCGTCACCCACCACCAACTAGGCTAGCAAATCACTGAGGACTGAGACTGCTACGGCTATGTTAAAAGCAGCACAAGTTGCTCAGAATGATTCGGCCGCCCTCGTGTATCTTACAGTCATCTGCAGAATACAGATACCGCTGATTCTACCGAGAAGAATAAAAAAGACTAACCTGCTAACACAAATTCATTAAAAAATGGCCTCCACTGCTGAAACTACTGATGAGACACAACAGCGGCAAGTTCCGCTACTGGATTCACAAACATGGCAGTCGAAGAAGTCGAACTGGTTGCGGGAGAGGCTCCATCCTCTCCTTCTCCACAACCTAATCCTACTTACACCTACATCCACATCTACATACCAAGCCTACCAGGCAGAAGGGCCCACTCCAAAATCAGACATTTATGTTCTCCACGAGCCTATCTATATTCATCCAGTCACCAGACTTTCAAAACTTAGGTTTAAATAATTTACGTAGAAAGCTAGTCATACGTAGGCTCTAGTACAAAATTCGGTGTCCACCTTTTATTGAATTTTGCCTACTTTTCATGTCTTTTGCCCTCCGCCGCGCCGTTATGATGTTATCATAGTGACGATTTTATGGTGCCTCATCATCCAGTAGACGCCCTCTTTGGCTCCTCTACTATCGAAATGGCCGACGGTCGTAGCTCTCGTGGCCGTGGTGGGTCGAAGAGATCCAGGACGACCGATCAACCCTTTGAGATCGCACCTGAGACGAGGTGTGATAGTTGTAATGATGATTTAAATGAGTCATCCTACGCCGAGCTAGATGGATGTGGACATAAGCTCTGCTTCCAATGCTTCGGTGGCTACTCGCTCAGGCAATAAGAAGACGGCATCGTGGAAGATTCATGCTGTCTACTCATCCGGATCGACACGGAATGCACAGCCTCAACATCAACCGCCCGTATCACAAGAGATCACGCCACCATTGGATGACAGTTTCATGAAGTCACATCTCAACATTTACTACCAACATCAAACAACTGAATACCGAAGTAAATATGCGATTCTATCGTTGGCGTCCCCCGTGTGTTGTAGTCTATCGGGATCGGAGTTAGGACGTGAGAGTGGAGTCTCGGAAACATTGGACAAATTGAATTACATAAATCACAGCCAAAGCACCTAGGTAGTCCTTGCCTTCTCTCTCATGAATGCTATGGGTAGGACTGCAATGACATTAAGGGAGGATACGAATACATACTTTGGGGAAGGAGTGGCGTTTGGAAGATGGACTCCCAATCTTGCACAGTCACTACACCGTTTTGATTGGTGGTGTGGATTTGAGTTGAGATTGAGATGATTGACTCAACAACAAGACACAAATAATATCTACAACAAGAGTGGCATGACATTCGCTGCAGTGAAATGATATGGACGGAGAAGTTAAGCATGAAAGTTAATGCTGTGGCTTGGAGTCGCGGACTTCATCAAGAACTTATTGATGAAGTCCGCGACCTGAGTGTGTGTTGAGGAAGAGCCGCAATATATCTAGCACAAACCATTTGGTAGTTGCGCAGGTGTGAAACGCCAGAGGCGTGGAGAAGTGTTGCTTGAGGAAGATGATGGCTCAGTTTGATGGCATGGGATCTCATCAATTTAAGATCTGCCCAGACCCACCGAAGAGAGATAGAATTGTAGCGACCAAGAGTGAACGCCTCCATCATGGCTTGAGGAGGATTGGGAAGAGTTGAAGAACGACTTACGCTCAAGCCAAGATTGAATACTCAGAAAGATACTGAGATGCTTGCTGCCTGAACAAGTAATCACAGATTGGTAAGAGTAAGAGACGGCGACTTTACTGCCACAAAACCTTATCCTGATCTCAGACAACGTAGGACGAGGCGGATGCTGGGCAATTGATAATATCGACAACAAGCATACAAATAATAACATCAAAGTATTTAAGCGCCAGCGCTATGATTGAGTAAGATAAATTATTGGAAGGCATGCCCTACTAAACATGATTTGGCCTTCTTGTGTCCCTATGCATAGTCTCCCCTGTTAGATGTTCCTCGCTGCAACTGTCTAATGTTTCGTGGATAGGATCGCTGAAACATAGACTCACTCAAGTTACATCAGATGAGAATAATTAAGCTTCGAAGATTCCTCACTCGCAGTTTGCAGCCTCAACCTAGATCAACCTCCAAACGACAAAGAAATAATTACTGCATACGTTTGGTTGGCCCACTTCCAAATCAGAATACTGAGAGTCTCCATAGTTCTCGCTGCAGATTTATGAAAAGAATTGACATTCATGTAGTCATCGGGGGTCGTAAGAAGATTTCTCTAAGTGTCTCTTCTTCCAAACTTTCCTACCTCCTATCTCCTATTGTACGATCTTGTCTCTTGCCGCTGCAGATTCGAGATGCTTCACAACATTATTTAGACAAACCGCTGCAAAATCTCGACAGTTCAAAAGCGGCGGCCACAGCAGCAGCTTGGTGCACCCTTGCATGGCGATCTGCATCTATAATTCTTCATAATTCTGTGCATCCACAGTCCTCCTCTATGGTAAGTTCCTCACACATGCAGGAAGAGTGGCGAGGCACGACAAATCAACTGAGTTGAGAGTTTCCACTTGGGTCGGCAATCTACAACTGCGATGTTTGAAGGAAGATCGAAATAAATGGAAATTAGATACTATCAAGACTACGATTGTGATTTGTCAGTCCTGTAATGCCACCACACCAATGTGCACGGCACCGGACGGCAAAGAAGGGCAGTGGATTCTTCATCATAGACGGAGCTCACCGAAGAGCACCGCTCGCCGCTCTATCACACTGTCACTCAACACGGAGCCAGAAGAAATTGAGGAACAGCAGCAGCGGATCCCTCTGATAGTTCCAAGCGTTGTTCTTCCGCCTCATCACTTCCGTACGATAATATGGTAAGCAGCGAGGCAAGCGGCACCATAAAATGTATTAGCAGTAGGCAAAAATAAATAAAACGCGAACACCGAATTTTGTACTAGCTTCTACGTAAGATAGGATTCTACGTATATTTTTTAACCTCGGTTCTGAAAGTCTGGTGACTGGATGAATATCAGTTGCACACGACGCTTAAAGCTGCAAGTGCGTGAGAGAACTTCTCCAGGTTGCACAAAAAATAAGTGAAAGTAGCATGTGATAGTGATACTACATTCGATGAAGGAACAGATGAGGATGCATGATATCACAACTCCATGCCTCAAAAATTTCTTCTTAGGACTTTGTTAATGGCAGTACACCCATCAATAGCTGCGCCATGCTGCATTTGCCCCATACCCATTCATGCACTGCCGTTCTCCTGAGAATGAACCTGTATGTCCTCGATGTTAAAGTTGAAGGCAAATAAACCTAAGGCTATAAAGATCCGGAAAATAAAGAGATTCATAGTGCTTTAATCCATTCTTGAGCGGCTTCAATTCTCTTTCCTTTCCTACTCTGTCCAAATTCTCCAGCAACAGCAAGCATATCACTTGTTCCTCTGTTCTTATCATCCACCACCGCCACCACAATCACCACCGCAAGATTTTGAATCGTAGTACCATACTAATACTCCCTTGTTCTGTTGTGCAACCCTACAGATGCCTTGCAGCTGTATACGTTGTGGGCAACTGGTACGGGCTCTTGGGATGAACATAAATATCTGATTTTGGAATAAGACCCTCATACCGAAGGTATCCCTCAGTTGACATTTTCTGCCTAACCTGCTCACGAACCTCACACACCTTCCTACAGTGTTGGTTTTGAATCTCAATCATGATGACATCAATCATCACCTTGGAAAAGTCAATGGTTTTAAGAACAAGGTTCTCTGACCCCTCCACGTCCAATGAGAAGAAATTAATCCGCTTATTTGAGAACGCAAAGATGTCCTCCAAAACCGGAGTAAACGGACCGCATGGAACATCAACATGGGGCTTGGCATCATAAGTCTTTGCATGTCCTTTGAGCCCAGAATTCGTCATCGGATAGTTAGCAAATTGAACTGTCTTGTTCACTCTTTCGTACTCTGCATCGCAGGATGGGGCAAAAGACATCTTATGGGCAAAGGGACGATCACGAAGCACCCCCCGATAATTCCCTGGCTGACCCTCTACCAAGAGCCCCTCCCATCCTAAACACATCTCAAAGAATCTGGAATTACTTTCCTGCATCCCATTAAATGCACCAATTTCAACATACGTTCCCGGTGCATTATTCCCCTTGTTAGGGTCACTAATACTCTTCCCCTTGAACAGGTTCTCGTAGATCCACTTGTCTTCATTATTAGCAGACCGTTGATTTGAATTCAGGGCAAAGAATCCGTCAAAGGCAGGAGCGGATCCACATTCTTTGGCAGGGAACTGTTGACCCAATGCTTTGTTTGGCACAGGTGGGACATAAAAGTAAGACTGGAAATATTTGAGCATCCGACGATCCAACGCAGTCATGTCATTTTCAGCATCAGCGGCCCCAGTGTTGATTGATTCGTCTAGTGCTACTGTAGGCGACGGTTCGCACTTGGATATCCCAGCAGGGAATCCAAATGACATAAGCATACCTGTATTAATGAAGGCGACGATGATAAAAAAAAATAGTGTTCGATGGCCACCTGCTTTGGCAAAGCCTTCCTTGCGTTGTCCTTCAATGGGGTGTTTTTGTTTTTGTCCCATCTGATGCTGAGGTGGATCAACGCTTTTGTTCGCTATACTTCGCCCCACCATGATGAAATTTATTGTTCGTGAGTATTATATTGTTCGATGATTGATCTGTGTGCAATTGTTGGGTCTGATGTAGCTGAGCGGACCTGCGATATCAATCTGGTTGCAAAGTGCTTTGGAGTGCTGTTGTTGTAATCAACAGAGACAATGCTGACAAGGAGTTTGACGAAGACAAAGAATTGATTCACGAACTTTTGGCAAAAGTTACCGAGTTTTCTTATGGCTGACAAGAGTTCCGTGCGAGTTGAGATATAAAATGATTTATGTGTCACAGCGGTTATCCATTTCTCCTTCCAGAATCAATGCTCAGCTAAGCTGCAATGCTCAGCTAGCTGAGAGCTGAGGCGTCGAGCGAGATGCTGCACATCATACATATCACTAGAAATTAGGTTAACCAACATCAATTGGAGTCTTCATACGTCGCGAGAACACAATTTGTAGTTCTTCGCCCCGTGCCTCCAGCAAACTCCTCCCTTGATAACTAACTTTGTGCATCCTTCAGTGTTACATAGCCGCCTCTTTGCTCCATGCCTCCGGCATACGCCTCCTTTGAGGGCTTGATTGGTGCATCCTTCGCCGCTACATATATACCTTCCACAATGTCTTCTGCACAATCCACCATGTTTGACTTGATTGTCACATCCTTCAATGCTGCATTGTTTAAAAATAATGATCTTCGGACCATGCCTTGTGCACACGCCACCTTTGACCGCCTGGTTGGTACATCCATCCCTGCTGCAAAGTTTTACCTTTGCCCCATGCCTGATGCACACTCCGCTCTTGACGACTTTATTTCCACACCCTTCAATCTTACATAGCCGCCTCTTTGCTCCATGTGAAACGCATACTCCTCCACCTCGAGCTTGACGTGTACATCCTTCGCTGCTGCATCGTTTGATCTTTGCCCCATGTCTCACGCACACCCCTCCTTGTATGGCACCATTAGTGCATCCTTCGCTGCTGCATCGTTTGATCTTTGCTCCATGCCTAATGCACACTCCTCCTTTAATGACTCCATTGGTGCATCCATCGGCAGAACATAAACTCTTCTTCCTGTTCTTCTTTCTAGCAACGTTCTCTGGAGCCAGCTCCTCATCCGTACAAGACTTCCGTTTTCTATCTTGATGGGTATTTCTCTCATCTGAATTCGCCGCTGCAGATGTGTCATGAGAAGTATCAGCAACGGAGATCTTTCGTGGTGAAGATCTGCCATCAGATGAGGCTTCCTTGATCTTCCTGGTAGTAGAGTCAGAGGTAGAGGCATCGTTCTCAACTCTCTGATTATCGAGAGCGACCAAATCTTCCTGATGAGTCTTACAAGATTCACTTGGCTTAGTCCATGGCGGCGACGCATGTCCCTCGAGCGTCTTGATTATCGTTAGCGTCGGCATGATTCTGCTTCTCTAGATAGTTGGTCCTTCTTCTTGTTGGTGTGCTTAGCTTGTATATATTGTGCATCAGTATTCCTCCAAGCAGTCTCGTGCTCGTGCAGTATTGTACAATAATCTTCAATCAAGCTGAGCAGGCGAACCAAAACCCGCATTGGAATTCTCAGGAAATAATAACGTGCAGGTACATTAAAGAGTCGCGTGAATGCGTTGGCTCTACTAATTCCTATGAGAAGGGGTTAGTCAGAGGAGAGAAGAAGCGAAAATGAAACACGTTGGTTATTGATGCTCTACATAAGTAGGCAACACTAAGCGCAGCGCAATGTTGTCTCCAAGATTAAAACAAGAGAGCCAGAAAAGCTCGAGACTACGACTACATGAACACTGCTCAAGCGAACGCGCACGCACGACCATGACTCCAAAATGATCGCTTACGTTATGTTACTGTTAACGTCTACTATTATCTACTACCAAAGTGTTCGTGGTACATGGAAAGCATTTTAGACCGCACGTGCTTGAGATCAGCACTCGTATCTTCACAAACACAAACATAATCACCGTCGTGCTCGTGGTGCAACCAACCTTCTGATGTGAAGAGTGGCGTGTGACCAAAACTCGTGTGTGGTCCGTGCTGGGAGACAACAACCATCATTGAAGAATCAGAGTTGAGAATGTCATTACGCATGTAATCTAAATGTAATCTGATAGTTGGTTGAAGAAGAGTCACAAAGATTTGGAAGCAGAAGAAACGGAACACGTTGGTTGCTACTTATCAATCTTAACACTAACAAACACCACCCCCTTCTTGTGCCTCCGGCAGACTCCTTTCTTTTGAACTATATTTGTGCATCCCTCAGTACTACACAATTTCTTCCTTGCACTATGCCTCCAGCACACGCCTCCTTTGAGGGCTTGGTTGGTGCATTCTTCGCCGCTACATCATTCGTTCCTCTTTGATCCATGCCTGTAACACAATCCTGCCAGTTGAGACATTGAAGTGCATCCTTCTCTACTGCATTGTTTACGCTTTGCCCCATGCTTAGTGCAAACTCCGCCTTGCTTGACTTGATTTGTGCATCCTTCCCTGCTGCATCGTTTGTGTATAATCTTTGCACCGTGCTTAATGCACACTCCTCCTTTTTTGGCTTTATTTGTACATCCTTTACTGCTGCATAGCTTGAACTTAGCCCCGTGCCTGTAACAAACTCCACTGTTGATGACTTGATTAGTACATCCTTCACTGCTGCAGTAGTAGATCTTTTTCTCACCTGAGTTCATTTGAGTGGCTGTGCCATAAGAGACGTCATTAGAAGACGTGTCAGCAGTGGCAGTGGAGGCCTTTCTTGGTGAAATTTTGTCATCAGACGAAGCAGGCGAGGATTTCTTGTTCATGACGACTGCCTCAGTCTCAGTCGCAGCGGCCTCGTCTCCCCTTTTCAGCAGACTATCATGAACCACGTGAGCGGCCAAATCATCCGGAGGAGAAGGACTTGGTCCTAGCGCTATCGTTGCTGCAGTCTTAGCCTCTGACGTTTGGTTTCGCGGCGCCGACGCCGGCGTGATTCTCTTGAGCGTCCGGATTAGCGTGACCATGATGTACTTAGGTCGTCGGGCTAGAGCGACGTTGTTCTCTTCCTCAGTAAAGACACATGTCAGTGAGGATGAAGTTGCAAAGAGAGAACCCTCCAGCAGCCCTGCATCCAGACGCCTGCGACGCGACGCGGGTTGGTATGGTGTGAGTGGTTGCGAAAGTGAGAAGCCGATGTAGAAGCGTTTGCAGCAATTCACGACAGAATGAGAACCGTTCCTCAAGAAGGCCTCTGTCATAAATGGGACTCCTCACGGAGGTGTCTGAAGGTCCTGTACAGGATGAACCGTTCAGACAAATGTTGATTGTGAGGAGGCTTTAGTTGGTATCTCGCTCTGCTGCTCTGCTGCAGCCAAACGAATACACACTCCTCTTCTGATGACAACATCTGTGCATCCTTCTTCACTGCCGCATACTTTGGACCTCAGCCTCACCATGCGTCCTGCACACTCCTCATGTCCGAGCTCGATTATTGCATCTTCAATCAAATCTCTTGCTTCAATGCTGCATCGTTTGCGCTTTGCCCCATGATAACACACACTCCTCCTTGGACAACTCTATTTGTGCTCATTCGCTATTTCATCGTTTGATCTTTGCCCCATGTCCAGCACACTCCTCCTTGTAGGCTCAATTGGGTGTATCCTTCACTGCTGCATGTCTAACTCTTTGTCTTTGCCCTATGCCTCTACTCCTACACACTTCTCCCTGTCAAGCTTGATTAGTGAATCCTTCGCTTCTGTACTGCTTCCTCCTGATACACACTCCTCCTCGGACAGCTATATATTTGTACATCCACTAGACACACGTCTGTTGGCTGGAGGAAGACCCAGACATGGACATGGTGCAAAGCAAAGATGACTGACAACTATAGAATACTATGTACTTGACAAGTGACATTCGTATCATTTCACACTAGTAATTTTATTCCGTCTATCCAAACATATCTCCTAGCAGTAACAACTTTACTTCAATAGAAATGAAATTACCAAAGACAACGCCACAGAGAGCGATGCCAAGTGAGTCATTGAGCTCGAGCTGGTCAAATCACAGAGTGAAGCACAAAATGGGTCCTTATTCACCTCAACTGGACTATCTTCAAACTTACACGCATTGTCTCGAAAGATATCTGTCACTGCAGAGTAAGGAAAAGCGCCACTGCTACCTTTACCCCATGCACATAAGTCCTGATTAACAGCTTTCCAGGTAAGTCGGATTTGGCGGGACATCAACTCCTATCTCGTTTTACTATTTAACTAGGATTACCTAGCGAATTAGCCATCTTCTCCCTACTCACCATGGCGGCCGATCTGCTTACTACCATGCTCTCCTGTGGATATCACCAACCTATTCCAATGGATCTAACGCCTCAGATCGATAGTATAGATAGTTATAAGTTGATTGGCCGCTTTGGATTCATTAAGTCATTGTTTATACTATGCTTCTATCTACCAAACAAGTGGTCGACATTTTTCATCCGCCCGACGCATCCGCCCGACCTTCTATAGCCACTTTTACGCAACTAAAACGCCATTACCAACCGATACAACACCTCCTATCTATTCTATTGATATATTCGCGAGGTTTGGCTGCTTGATATGGTCAAAGATCCACTATAATCTCCTCGATATCTATCTTATGAGTAGGACCGATGATGCGCCGATGAGCAAAAATACCGCCTACATGGAGGAGGTGTTCCGACGGTGTTATTGCCCATTAAATGCAACACTGCTCACATCATTCGTTGTGGGAGGCCATAAGCTTTCGTTTGATATATGGTAGGTTACATGGCATGGATTATAAGCGACGTAGTAACGCCGACACGGCCATGGTCGGCGGCCGGCGGCCATTTTTTGTGTGATATTTTTTGACCAAAAAATCGACCACATGCCTTTCCTGCATAAGAACCGCCGAAAAAGCAAAGCTTCGTTATTAATGAGTTACACCGATGGAAAGAGCTGCTTCCTGGCTTTTTATAGGTGTACTGAACGTCTTCTAACTCAGCGATGTTGCTATTTTATCAACTACGTACGAAGCTAGGTAGAAAAATGGCTCCATATATGGAGCCATACCTGGAAAGCTGTTAAACACTTGTGCATGCTACGCATATTCTCACAAGTAAGTAACAACGATCCCTTCTCGACACAATCGGAAGTAGATTGTTGTAACTTACTTGATGCTTCTATGGAGGAAAAGTATTAGTTCCCAGGTAAATCGTAGGATTGAATTGTCTACTTACGTCAAAGAGGAGCGGAGGCACATTCATCGCTCAAGAAGAAGAGAGAACCTTCTCTAGAGAACTAGAAATCATTGTGACTCTTATCAGGACTATGAAGAAAATCATCACCATCACGTCGCCGTCACCCACCACCAACTAGGCTAGCAAATCACTGAGGACTGAGACTGCTACGGCTATGTTAAAAGCAGCACAAGTTGCTCAGAATGATTCGGCCGCCCTCGTGTATCTTACAGTCATCTGCAGAATACAGATACCGCTGATTCTACCAAGAAGAATAAAAAAGACTAACCTGCTAACACAAATTCATTAAAAAATGGCCTCCACTGCTGAAACTACTGATGAGACACAACAGCGGCAAGTTCCGCTACTGGATTCACAAACATGGCAGTCGAAGAAGTCGAACTGGTTGCGGGAGAGGCTCCATCCTCTCCTTCTCCACAACCTAATCCTACTTACACCTACATCCACATCTACATATCAAGCCTACCAGGCAGAAGGGCCCACTCCAAAATCAGACATTTATGTTCATTCCACGAGCCTATCTATATCAGTTGCACACGACGCTTAAAGCTGCAAGTGGTGAGAGAACTTCTCCAGGTTGCACAACAAAATAAGTGAAAGTAGCATGTGATAGTGATACTACATTCGATGAAGGAACAGATGAGGATGCATGATATCACAACTCCATGCCTCAAAAATTTCTTCTTAGGACTTTGTTAATGGCAGTACACCCATCAATAGCTGCGCCATGCTGCATTTGCCCCATACCCATTCATGCACTGCCGTTCTCCTGAGAATGAACCTGTATGTCCTCGATGTTAAAGTTGAAGGCAAATAAACCTAAGGCTATAAAGATGCGGAAAATAAAGAGATTCATAGTGCTTTAATCCATTCTTGAGCGGCTTCAATTCTCTTTCCTTTCCTACTCTGTCCAAATTCTCCAGCAACAGCAAGCATATCACTTGTTCCTCTGTTCTTATCATCCACCACCGCCACCACAATCACCACCGCAAGATTTTGAATCGTAGTACCATACTAATACTCCCTTGTTCTGTTGTGCAACCCTACAGATGCCTTGCAGCTGTATACGTTGTGGGCAACTGGTACGGGCTCTTGGGATGAACATAAATATCTGATTTTGGAATAAGACCCTCATACCGAAGGTATCCCTCAGTTGACATTTTCTGCCTAACCTGCTCACGAACCTCACACTCACCCCTACAGTGTTGGTTTTCAATCTCAATCATGATGACATCAATCATCACCTTGGAAAAGTCAATGGTTTTAAGAACAAGGTTCTCTGATCCCTCCACGTCCAATGAGAAGAAATTAATCCGCTTATTTGAGAATGCAAAAATATCCTCCAAAACCGGAGTAAACGGACCGCATGGTACATCAACATGGGGCTTGGCATCATAAGTCTTTGCATGTCCTTTGAGCCCTGAATTCGTCATCGGATAGTTAGCAAATTGAACTGTCTTATTCACTCTTTCGTACTCTGCATCGCAGGATGGGGCAAAAGACATCTTATGGGCAAAGGGACGATCACGAAGCACCCCCCGATAATTCCCTGGCTGCCCCTCTACCAAGAGCCCCTCCCATCCTAAACACATCTCAAAGAATCTGGAATTACTCTCCCGCATCCCATTAAATGCACCAATCTCAACATAAGTTCCCGTTGCCTGTGCATTATTCCCCGTTGGGTCACTAATATTCTTCCCCTTGAACAGGTTCTCGTAGATCCACTTGTCTTCATTATTAGCAGACCGGTCATTTACATTCAGGGCAAAGAATCCGTCAAAGGCAGGAGCGGCTCCGCATTCTTTGGCAGGGAACTGTTTAGGCAATGCCGTGTTTGGGACAGGTGGGACATAAAAGTAAGACTGGAAATATTTGAGCATCCGACGATCCAACGCAGTCATGTCATCGTCAGCATCAGCAGCCCCAGTGTTGATTGATTCGTCTGGTGCTACTATAGCCAACGGTTCGCACTTGGATGTATTGGCAGGGAAGCCAAATGACATTAGCATTGCTGTGTTAATGAAGGCGACGATGATAAAAAAAATAGTGTTCGATGGCCACCTGCTTTGGTAAAGCCTTCCTTGCGTTGTCCTTCAATGGGGTGTTTTTGTTTTTGTCCGATCTGATGCTGATGCCGAGGTGGATCAACGCTTTTGTTCGCTGTACTTCGCCCCACCATGATGAAAGTTATTGTTCGTGAGTATTATATTGTTGGATGATTGATCTGTGTGCAATTGTTGGGTCTGATGTAGCTGAGCGGACCTGCGATATCAATCTGGTTGCAAAGCTAGTGCTTTGGAGTACTGTTGTTGTAATCAACAGAGACAATGCTTCGACAAGGAGTTTGACGAAGACAAAGAATTGATTCACGAACTTTTGGCAAAAGTTACCGAGTTTTCTTGATGGCTGCACAACGAACAACGAGTTCCGTGCAAGTGAGATAAAAAATGATTCAGTCTGTGTAAAGTCACCCTCAAGAAGGCCTCTGTCTAAATGGGACTCCTCTACAGAGGAGTGCATTAGAGGAGCTGTGTCGTCCTGATACAACTTGAGTACCGGTAAGACTCTTTTATGACCGTGCGTCCAGACGGCAACGCAAAAGGTAGAAGGCAGAAGCCGAAGCGCGCGAATGAAGCAACTCCGTTCACTCAAAAGTGAAACTCTTCTTGGTGGACAGCTTTTTTATTTTGTTGGTTGCATAAAGCAAATGAATAAATGGCAAAACCATGAAGGATAAGGGCAATCATAGCAGCGATGATCACTCGGCAGCAGACGATGAGGATAAAGCACCAGCCTTGATCTCGTCTCCTCGAAAAGAACACGATCCGTCGCTTTTCATCCGCCGCTCCACATACACAAGCGATATTGAAGACAATGACACTTCCGATAGCGGCGGCTCCCCAACAATCTACAAGGGCAGCACTAACCACGGAATATTACACGTCATTGACTCCACTTCCAAGCAGCCCACTGTGCAGATATGGCTTGGTGATCTTCAACAATTATGGCCATTGGCAGTAAATCATTATTTGCGGTCCACAAGTTATGACACGTTTACGTTCACTCCGTTCAGTACGAAAGAGAATTGGGATAAAAGGAATCCTGAGTTGAGAATTACTGCAACAGCTGCGATGAGGGCAGCATCGCCGGATAAATCGAATAATAATAAACGGTCTGCCAATGAGACGAAAAAATCACATGTTGTGAGAAACAATGACATGATCTCAATCATCACCCAGATCTGTCTATGCGCTTGTGTTGTTTACGTCTCTGCACTTCTACTTTTATTCATCCGCTACCTCTATGCGCATGATGGGGACAACTTGAGGACGAGGATGGAAGTGGGAGGATTGGAGCGGATCGGAATATTGTTTGGTGAATTTATGGATGGGCATCATATGTTGGGGTTATCTCATGTTGGGGGAATGATTTATGCAGTGGTCAGTGGACAATCACGGGCATCGAAATCTAAGCAACAGGCGGATGCAACATGCGATGTCACAGAAAATAGCAATGGTGAGATTCTCAAAACATTAGAAGAGGATCAAAAGGAAGCTGACAGAAACATTGCCTACGATGGATCTGATCTCATTGACTGGATCAAATCTAACGGAGGATTCATCCATCCCAATACTCGGATTGGTTTGGATCCTACGGGCCAATATCGTGGTGTGTTTGTCAAAAGTGCTGGAGGAGAGGACGGCGGTACTCCAGATGGAATTGAGAAGGATGCAGTCATCGGCGAGATACCCTGGGACGTGATTATCAGTCCTCCAAATTATCATTACAAAGATTATGGTACTAATTGTGATGCTCTTCATGGATTCTATCATCAGTTCCAACTTGGGGATGAATCCAAGTATGCACCATACATTAACTATCTTAAGAATCAACCTGATGGACGTATTCCATCGGAATGGTCAGTGGTCGGCAAGAAGTTAATGCGCAAGATTCTTCATCAGGATAGTTATGTTGGACTTCCGCCATTCGGTGCCTTTTACCGATTTGAAGGAAAGTGGATGAAGGAGTGTAATGGAGAGGACACACCCTTGGCTCGTTCGGCTTTCTTTCAGTTTACTTCAAGAGATGAGGATAATCTTATGGTACCTTTCTTCGACATGGCCAATCACTCCAACGACCCCAAGACGTTGAATACAATCCCGGCCAAGCCGAAAAAGACAGGTAAACCGTTCACCATGCGTGCCACACGTAATATAGCGCCGGGAGAACAAATTATCATTTCGTACAATCGATGCCATGAATGTTGGTTTGATGAAGAGTATAAAGATTGTGACACTCGCGCAGGCACTGGGACAGATCACTTGTTTCACCAGTTTGGGTTTGTGGAAGACTATCCTCAGTGCTGGCACATTCCACAAATCGAGGAGGATGGAAGATTGTTTGATGAAATGACAATTTCTCTAGATAGAACTGATCAGGGCGAAGTGTTCGTGAGAAGATTTGGTGAAAATAATAGTCGTGAAGAAGATGAGGTGCCCAACATGGAAAATTTAATGTGGCTGGACGAACATTTGCAGCGTTTGCACAAGTTAAAGGATTCGTTGCAGAGCGATGGCGCTTTGAAGAAATCAATGCCAAGCTATGAATGGGACACGGCTTGGACATATCACGATGCGATGGTCAATGCCATATCGGCAACCTTTAAAAAGGTAACAGGGGATGCACCTTATGATAATTCGAAAGATAATGATACTGAAGACGATAGCGAAGATAAAGACATCGAAATTGCTTTCATTGAGGATGTTGTTGCACCAGTTGAAGATGATTCAAGTGACGACAGCGAAGATTCATCGAACGATTCAGCTGACGATGAGGAGCCTGATTCTTGTATGGGTGATTTAGATGAGGACGATAGTGAAGATGATTCGGAGGACTCATCTGACGACAAAGAAGTGGTGGAGGTGGAGGGGGGGAAGAACCTCTTATTAAAGGGAGCTCAGGGTTAGGGATGTACTTAGTAATAGCTCTTTACAAAGGTTTGTGTACGGTGACCTTCTGAAGTTTGTGTCAGCAGAATATCAAAGAAGGAAATCTCTAAGAGGTGAAGTGACTGTTGGAGGTGTATTCGAGAAACGTAGTACCGTACAGGACACATTCCTGAGTTCTTACAAAAGATTGAATGGAGAAACTTAGTGACGTACTTGGTTGGTCCCATCACCGAGCGCCAACACGCACGACACCTTCGCTGACCATGAACCATGATCGTGAAGTTGTATCTCTATCTCTAGAGAGAGGCAACAACATTTGTAAGTAGCCACATAAATCTATCATTCTTCATACACCGAGGGCAGAG
The DNA here is from genome assembly GCA_030544225.1 of Skeletonema marinoi. NCBI lineage: Eukaryota > Bacillariophyta > Thalassiosirophyceae > Thalassiosirales > Thalassiosiraceae > Skeletonema > Skeletonema marinoi. Next base: position 1,308,024 of record CM060493.1, read on the forward strand.
CCAAGCAGCGTCGCAGTCGGAGCCACACGTCCTCAAAAATTCTTCACTTGATTACCAGCAATTGAGAACCCTTCTCCTTCTCACTTCAAATCATAAAACCACACTTTTATCATGGGCTGGACAGCAGAGCAGAGTACTCACACGGTGCACTTTACCAGCACGGTAGTGCCGACTCATTGCACTGTATTTGACGTCCTGCATCACATAGGTTACGCACAGTGCACTGTGCTGTGTTCCGTGTACTTTTGTTGCACCGGTACACAAAATTTGGTGTTTTGTTCAGTGCAGTGTACCTGCACTGTGTGCAAACAATTTGCACTCTTCCACAACGACAAGACACAAGACCTCGCTGCGCTGCGCATGCATCACTCTGACCGAGGACACACCTACTTATCCAAATTGATCTAATAGATTCACCTATACAGAGCAATTCGTCAATACTACCCTGCAGGTAAAGTGCACTATTGGGAGTACAATCACACATGCAGCCGACACTCATGTGGAAAAAACGAACAATGACTTGTGTTTGCCGGCAGTGCAGTGCAGGCGAGTACACTGCACTAGCACGCGCTTTCACTTGTGCCGTGCAGTGTACTCAGCCATTGCACTGTACACCGGCACACACTCGTCACAGTTCATTTTTTTCACATTTGTGTCTGGTGCATGTATTTATAGTAAAATTCTCTCCATCATCCCACACTTCACCGGAGCCTTCTCCTTCATCGGTTCATCATCCATAATTATAATGATCCTACGTGACCGTCGCAAGAAACTCAGCAAGCCATACTACCGCTTATTATTTGCCATGTGCGTGTTTGATATTTTCGCATCTGTTGCATTAGGTCTATCTACGTGGCCAATACCAGAAGGTAGTCCAGGCGTTTATGATCCAAAGGGCACTGTTGGCACGTGTTCGGCACAGGCATTTTTCATTCAAGCTAATATTGCCAGTCCGGTGTACAACTTTATGTTGAGTGTCTGTGAGTATAATATTACTATTATGATGCACATTGATATCATTTCATGTAATAAACGATTTCCTAACCCAACTGCTATCTCTTATATCATCTGTAACGCTTTATTTCTATTGGATGTCAACATGATATGCCTCTCTGCCTCCTCTAAAGATTTCTTACTGAGGGTGAAATATGGGATGAATGAGAATCAGATAGGCCGTCGTGCCGAGCCAATAATGCATGTAATAACAGTTATCTTTGGATTAGGCACTTCATTTCTGTGCCTTGGCCTCAGTCTCTTCAACGATAGTACTCTATGGTGTTGGGTGAATGCATCGCCTAAAGGTTGTGATCAATCATATGCCAATAATGGAGAGACTGATTGTGAACGTGGAGACAATGCAGAAATTTACAGGTGGGCTATTTTCTTTGGGCCCCTGTGGGCGTGCATTATCGGGTGTATGGTCATTATGATCATTATATCCCTGCGCTTTTTTCGCGTGTAAATTTCACTCGATAATTTGAAAGCTCAGGGATTCCCCGGGATTTCGAATCAAGGAGATCTCTCTCGCTTTTTTCATGAAACGTGAAGTTTAGTGGGATGCGATTCGAGAAGCTAGAAAACGAATCGATTTTCACTTTAGTTCACACGCAGTAAATCGAAATCCCGGGGATTCCCCGGGATTTCATTTTCGAAATCGAAATCCCGGGGAATCCCCGGGATTTCAAATCGCAGGGATAGAAAACAGGAGAATAAGCTCAAGAAGTATCAGTTCAAACCACGGCGAGAGAGTGAAAGCAGTAATGCAGGTGACGAAGAGTTTGAAAGGAAGAAGAAAGAAGAGGAAAGGCGAAGGTATGCACGGTCTCGTCAGGTTGCCTGGCAGGGTTTACGATTTGTTGGTGTCTTTTATCTCACATGGGTAGGGGGGGTGCAGCCCCTAGTAAAATCTTTAGTCACGAGTGGTTCGCGGAAAATAGTTTTGTCAAGCTTTTTGATTTTTGCCGCCGAGCCAGCGAAATTTTTGACGATGGCCAAAATTGTCCATCGCCATTTCGGAGCTAGAAATACCCCCGTTTTGCAGCTTAATCTTTGTTAGTACTGCATCTAGAGTTATGAAATTCAATAGGCGCATAGACCATACCCCCGTGTATGCGCCCGGCGAGTTTGGTGGTCCCAAGTGCTCACCCCACCGAGAATAAGCTGCAAAACACACTCATTTTCATGACAAAATCGACGATGAAAGCCACTATGGTGCTATTAATAGAGGATCAACACAATGCAAACAAAGAATACCCACACTCATCGATGCTATGGACCTAGGATGATGCCATGGTGCCTCGGCAGTGGCTCTAACGGACCGTAACGGCTTCGTCGGCGACATACCGATCGACTCACGATGGGCCGAATCCGCCCAAAAACTAGAGGGAGAATTGCATTATTGGAATGAATAATAGACATGCAGCAATCAACCTCATAACACCCACTTCATATGAGTAGTTGGCGCCTGGTGGTAGCTTGTTCCGGTGGTTCTAATGAAGTGGGGTCATAATAATCAATTATATCATGCAAATTATGAAACATCAACTCAGCTCAGAATACATCATTATGGCAGAATATGGAAGCCAAGGGCATATAATACCGCAAACAACCACACCCTCCGATGGTATTGATCACAATAGATATCCCAATCGATTTGTGTTGGATCTAAATGACGATAACCATGCCATCATCTCGCTCTACCGCTCTGACGAAATAAAATAACACAACAAATTTGCAGCGCTAATTTTGCTTTTGTAGAATTGGAGACTATCCACACCATTTAAATGTGCAAACCCGCTTCCAATATAGTCTGACTAGAGCAGATTAGCTTTATATGCTATTTGTAACTGAATGGAATGTGATATGAACAATCTTACCCCTTCACAGAACATCAAATCTGACTCAACGCACGCAGGCATTCATCACTATTTCAGGATAATAAGACGGCTACAAACCCCATCCAACCCTACAGCACTCTTCTATTACTTACCATTGGTGATGGTACGCAGCGTTTGCGGTCGAATAGCTCATAATGTGCACATCATATGCCCAAAACATGAAAAATCGATAATTTTGATGGCTCAAATTTAACAACTCATGAGCATATATTAGAGCGCATCAGTAACCTACGACTATACCATGGTGCGCAAACGTGTTCGCAATATACGTCCTACGAGATGTGCTTATTTTGGTGTTACTGAATGATTATTTGCTTCAGATATTGTGGAATATAATGCCAAAATTGTGGTGTGCACGTCGTCATCGATCAGCACCGATGACATGCTCTGTCTCGCCCGCCTGCCTTCAAACACAGCAAAAGAGTCACGCAAATTCATCCAACAGGTCATTCAAAGGAATTGGTGCACTGTTTTGGTGCTTAAACGTTTGATGTTGGCAGTGATATCGATTATTCACTATTTGAGCGGAAGTCGAGTGGCTCAAAATGTATGTTTTTTACATGTAAAAATAAGAAGAGGAGGTTGATGCTGCGGAGAAAAGCCCAACATGGCCATCCATACTATATAGGATGGGATGACGGAGATATTTCAATGTAATGATGTATTTTGCTGCCGTTTAGGGAGAGAAGCCATTGTATCTATCATTGTGGCATGTTTTGAAGAGATGAGTAGATGGTGTTTGGCGATCAGTACCAATTCCGCCGTGTCGCTAACAAGTTGGCGCCATATTTGACTCGACTCTTCCTGCCATTTCAATCCCACGAAGCCCAAAAGTGCCCCTATGCGGAGGCTGATATCCACACAAGACAATGATATAACACCACCAAACTTTGGAGATCTCTAATGGGGGTATATATGAAGGTTTTTGATCAATAATGGATGAAATAAAATAGGTTTGAAATTCGAACATCTGGGGTTGCACCCCCCCTAACATGGGCATTTGCTACCGTGAATAGACTTCTACAACTTGTTAATGGGGGCAGCTATTTCTGGTTGATGTATCTCCACACAATTTTCGTGCCAATGCAAGGGTAAGTACTGCTTCGTACAAGTGCGTGGGGCCGCCTCTAATTTATTTGATGTATCATCCCTCCTGTCGGCTCACGAACAACTTTTCTTCAGATTCTTCAATTTTCTCGTCTACATATCCACGCTTTAAAGCCAGAAAACGTGCAGGCGTGCGATCACATGTTGGTGCTACAATTAGGAGGATCTCCATCACCTCCCAGATCCGTCGCTGGAATTCAGTAGAAGAAACAAATGTAGAGAGCCCCCCAATTTTAGCTGAGAAATTTAATGATGGAGGAGATGAAGAGAATGGAGCTGCTGTTGCGGGAGAGGGGTCAAAAGTAGAAGATACCTGGGAGGAGAATGAGGCAGTTACCCTACCAGTCAAGCCAATTTCTCTGATGAAAGGTAGTTTTGATGGTGAAACAACTCACAAGTCAACTTGATATGGCTAGTCAAACAGAAGCAGGTAGCAGAAAACGTCGCTTGGAACAAGCCAAAATAAGATGAAAGTTTAGGCCCTCTTAATTTGCATGTTTCATCACATCACTTAACGTATTAACTTGGCTCCTTCTGGAATGTATGCTCTGACGGGGAGACCGTGGAGACATATAAAGGACATCACGACGCCTTTAGGCAAGCAAGGGTGCCGGAGGAGTGTGGTTCCCAGCCAAACACTTGGTACCTCGCAAGGGGTACAGGAATGCGCCAGTACTTTTGAGACTCCAATGGCCCAAGCACATCATTGATTGACAAGCTTGTAACTTCCAAAAATCCGGATGGAAGTATTTCAAACTCAGATTTGGAACTAGCGGGAGGTTTATTGCACCTTGAAGCAATTGCACAATGTTTTGACGTTCGATAGCGGACCGTGTTGAGCAAAACGGACGATTTAGCAACACTGTTCTGGCAGCGGAAAGCAAGCGCCACCACCACAAAAGTGCCTGCCCATCTATTACGTCTGTTCGGAATACATCAGCGCCTCCATCGATACGTTCCACGCTATGACTACTTGTCAGGCCCATCAAATCCTATTGCCGATGCCGCTTCAAGTGATTTTAACTTATCTTGGCCTCAATACGATGGATGTAACTAGCTTAATCCAATAGTATCAAGTGCCATTACTCTTATATTTGAGCTTTGTAGCTGTCAAGACTCACTTCACGAGATGCCATGCAATGCATCAACGCGCGTGGGGTTCTTTTGATCATTGAGCCGAGAAGTACATGCCGAGAAGTACATACCTAAACAAGAGAACTCTTGGGCAAGCGAATTGAAAGCGGTGGAATCATACCTGGAGTATGGGTTTGGGGATTTTAGATTTTATTGGACTACTCTGCCACTTGTACTACTACCCAAGAAGTAGAAGTCGTCGCACTAAGGAACTGCATATCGTCGCTCTCTCTAATATTGATCTCGAGCCCCTCAGAATGTAGAGGAGATAATATATACATCAGATGCATAACGTGACCTCTCACGCACACTCAAACTCGAAACCGAAACGCTTCCCGCCATGCCCATGCATCTTCCACTCGCACACTCCTAAAACTAAAAGTACCTCCATCCATCCAATGCTACAGCTACATACACAGCTTCCAATGATCGACTTACGTAAGCCCTCGACGTCATAAAGGCTATGCAAGGCGCCAAAAATCCAATTCTTCTGGGCCGCGACTTTTTTCCGGCCAATCACAAAAAAGACCCACACATGGTGCTCACAGCCTATGCAGCGATAACGGCGACAAATAATCATATAACAAACCCACAACATAGCCACTAGACCCATTTATCACGCTGAATCGAATGGTGCAGTCAGCGGTCCGCTATCTCCAGAGCCTAGGACGTATTGACTATGATAGTAGCAGCAGCGATTTTTTCGGAATCTACCGCACATCATAGTTTGGGCATCATGTGGGAGGGGTAATGATCAATATATAACGCTGCAATGATAACCCCATACCCGCATAGGTATAAGGCGTCGAAAAATTGCCAGCGATAGTGACGGAAATGAGTGATATAGCTGCATTGAGTGAAAATAAGGAAGGCATGAAATCTGCCCGAATAGGGAGGGCATCAATCACGGCATATGCCTTCTTATACATTCCTATCTTCAATATGAGCACAGTTACCAGTACAAAACCTTCATATGGCTACCCTAAGCGATCATTCTTGGGCATGGGCGCCCATACGTCTGCATTAATCTTTCCCCTCGGGTACTCCTTGGCTAGTGGGTGTTTATCTTCCATGAAAGCACAAAGCACATCATGCACATCTTCATAGAAATCTATGTAATAATAAGTGTTGCAACCATACATCTTATATCACTAGTAATCGAGAATCCATCGGAATGATATGATATAGTTGGGAGCTGTGGGTGCGGCTGTGGCGAAGCTCTCTATCGTATATAATATTTGACCCATGTTTACCGGAGCAAACACACTTTGCTGATGAAACCAAGCTGAGAATAATGCAATCAACATGGTAGACAAAGCTAAATGACATGTGATCTGATGATGATTTTTGTAATGTTAAATATAAATATTGCTTTGTTGATCTTTAGCCATAATATGCCACTACTACCTGGAACTTTCTGACTTCTGCTCTTCAGCTGCATGATGCAACCTAACACCTAACACACCAGCAAGGGTGCTTCTTTTCCATACTCTTGCCTTCATCTTTCAACGCTCTTATTGAGTTTGCAATCACTGTTCATTGCGTATCATCATTCACCATGTTTTGTCACTTCCGTATTGTGCAAGACACTCCAAAAAACGTTTGACCAGCATTTGGATACCAACAGGAGCCAATGTAGCAGGCCATGGATGTGAGATAAGTGCATCTGCGTTCAAGACGATCAACTATTCTGTAGAGATATCAACGTTTTTGAAGGTGTAAGGGAGGTTGATCCGTTCTGGTGTTGATGATGAGGTTGTGAGACCATTCTCCAATGTAGAGGCCTCAGATGCTCACCATTCTAACAGATTCTGAACTCTTCTCTATTATTGATCTTCATGCCTCTGTATCACTTCTGTTCACAGATATTCCTAACCAACAATCATCATATCACGCCCATTTGGTGCTGTGGTTATTATTGGAGTATTATCTGAGGTATATTACCCCTCCTCATCGGCGGCCGTGTCATGATGTGTCGAAAATGGGCAAAACATACCGCAGCTAACTTGGCGGTGGGTACGTCAAAAAGCATTGATTATTGCGAGGTACAGACATGACCATTCAATATAATATATGAAAGAGGTCCTGTGACCATCTTGTGTGTTTGGAATATTGTAATTCATTGTTGCATAGACATGTGCCGTGATTGATGCCGTCACTGTTCGGGCAGATTTCATGCCTTCTTAAATCTCACTAAATTCCGCTATATTACTCATTTCTATCACTATCGCTGGCAATTATTCGCCGACTCATATCTATGCGGGTATGGGGTTATCATTTCAGCGTTATATATTGATCAATACCTCTCCCACATGATGCCCAAACTATGTTGTCGCGTCGATTGTGGAAAAATCGCTGCTGCTGCTATCACTGTCAATACGTCCTAGGCTCTGGAGATAGCGGACCGCTGACTGCACCATTCGATTCAGCGTAAAAAATGGGTCTAGTGGCTATGTTATGGGTTTGTTATCTCTTTACCGATTCAAAAAATTCTCATGCTTATGAAAATTTTTCGGCCCGCCAAAATATCTCCCATTCATACTAATTCCCACGTAACAATAGACCAAATCCTCCAAAAACCAAACTTCATGCAAAATCACCATGGCGGCCGTCTAAAACTAGGCCTACCAGGCGGTGTAGTGCAAGCCATATCAGTTCGGAGAAGGACCGAATGCCTCAGCAAGACATTGAAGCAGAGTAATCTTTCGTTGAACAACAAATATATGTTACTTTTAGGTGATATATCAAGTGGGTTCCATGACTGGTGTGTTAGCCGCTTCAGCAGTAGCAGTTGTACTCGCCTTGACAATGGTGGGGAGAGTGTCGAAGATTGCTCATCATCACTGTAATCAGAGTAAATATCATTGTTGGGCTTGTTTAGATCAGAAGAACTGATTAATTATTCAACGTGAACATATCATGGAACAGTTCCGGTGACTGGCTGTATTAATTTGTCAATATTACCATCATAGTAACACACCAATTGGAGATGATTCGATCGATGGTGCGATGGTATTGATCTCCTCAGTGACGAGAGAATGAGCCGCCTCTATGGACATATTATCCCCACTCAATGCGACCGAAACTCATCTAAACATCTTTGCAACATTGTTTGGCGTCGGATATGTCTTCAATTATCTCTATATCCACTTTATTCTGTGCATAACATTGTCGTTCTGAACCCTAAAAATCCGCCTACAAACGTCCATTTTGTATGAGCGATATACCATTGATAGCATGAATACCGCCGCGCTATAATCCTCCATAAGCGATGGTTGTACATTATAAACAACCCGGGGTGGTCTAGGGGTGTTCCTATTCACATTATATTCCCAATACAATCGTCACTCCTTCACGACGTCGGCGGAGGGCCCATATGGGTGTGGCACCACATTTTATGCCGACGTTGGGCAGCACGGAAGCCATTCTGCTTGGATCAGCGCAACCACATTCATTTACTATCGTAGTCGAACGATTGTTCACCATAAAAATGAGTGTATTACCATTGTTGTCGGCAATATCAATTCATGGCGGATTACACTTCCACAGCGGCAGATGGCCTATTTTGAGGGGGCGTGAGGCTGAGTATGAGGTGACAATAATGCGACGGCGATGGGCGGATATCATCAGCATGGGTATGGACTACATCACTGATGCGGCAGAACTATCTCTACCGATGTTTGGGTGGCTGCCTACCATAGCGGAAGTGCCATGGTTTAGGGGGGTTGGTTGGCCGTTTTTGGCCGTTGGCTCTAAGGCGGTCTACAGGCGGTACATAGGAATTATTAAAGTATGAATGGACAATATGAGCATGAGATGAAAAATTTTCAAGGAGGCTATTTTGTCTACTTTTTCACAAAATATGCACCTACTTTGGCTGCATATTAGGGTAGAATCTCGTTGTGTAAGACCCTTAGACCCATATATCGTTGGAAAGCTGAGCTTCTTGGCTTTCTCGATGTCTTATAAGTTTTGCATTTTTATAGAGTTTTTATAGATTTAGACGCATTTGAAAAAAAGTAGTTGAAATTAGTCAAAAATTTTCGGGATCCCGAAAATATTTAGATAAAGAGATATGATTATTTGTCGCCGTTATTGCTGCATAGGCTGAAAGCACCATGGTGTGGGTCTTTTTTGTGATCGGTGGCAAAAAAATGGCGGCCCAGAAGAATTGGTCTGCATAGCCTTTATCTATCTTCACTCAGAGATTACTACAGCTCAGTAATCTCTTGGGCCCATCTTGGAATTTGCAATTTTTGGAGAGGCCTAAAAGTCCGATTAGATTTGGGACTACACTTGTCTTCATGTAAGTAAGTACTGTGAGGAGGAGAGGCATTTGAAAGAAAGATACAGAGGAATTAGTAACAAACTGTTGCGACACAGACAGAATCTTTAGTGCATTTTACCCAGTCACAAACTTTACACACAGACATAAGGTACAATCAAAGCGGCATCGCTGTCGCCTGGCACGCACGCACTCATTGTATTGTACTTCCAATACTTACCTGCGCCTCGAACTGGTGGAGGACGGAGGACTGCATAGCAACGCAAACGGCCACATACCAACAAGCCCAATCAATCACTTCTGATCTACTGCTACTGCTTGAAATTATAAGCATACTTATCAGAGAATAACAATAACAGCAGCACTGTGACGCTGAATAGAAATAGAGAGACACACAAACAGATGACAATGATTATGAATCACCTTCAACCCACCGCTTCCACTGGGATTTTCTTGGCCGCGGTAGTATTATTATCAAACTCGCATGTCAATGTCAACGCTGCATACCCCAGTTCGCTGATTTGGTCCGATTGTGGCCAAGACAAATGCGCTACTCTCGAATTTTGCAAGGATGGCATAAACTATGGTAAGTTCAACACAACAACTTGTTGACAAAATAATATATACCGTGCATAGATTTGATACTGTGCATAGATTTGAACTTTCTCATTTCGTTCGGCCTTTTTTGCTGCTGCATTACTACGCTACTACTTTTTTGTGCAGGTTATCGCAATCCAGGAGATATCACTCGTTGTGGTAGCAAACCAGGTCCTCTCATTCGAATGGCACCAGGCAACACATACAAACTTACCTTGCACAACTCTGCAGATGATTCGACCCTCAACACAAACATTCACACTCACGGACTACACATCACTGGCAGCGGAGATAGCGATAATATTACCAGATTTGTTACAGGAGGCAATTGCCTCGATTATACATGGGACATTCCATGGGATCATCCGGGTGGCACGAATTGGTATCACCCACACTACCACACTCTCACCAACGATCAGATTGCGGGAGGTGCTTTCGGAATGATTATTATTGACGACGATTACTCTCAATTGAATTCTTGGGCTCATCCCCCAAATGAGTTATTGCTTCTTGTGTCAGACATTGAATCTTCTGTTCTAGGAAATGGCAATAGAAACGAGGTCTTTCAGGTGGAAGTTGGATATTGGTACAGGCTTAGAGTTTCTACTGTGGAGCCTTCTGCTAGAACTGCTGCTCTTTCGTTCAATGGTGGCAGTTGCACAGTGTATAAAGTCGCCAGCGACGGGATTTGGCACAATGCGGCCCTAGCAACTTACTCTGGATCCAGCTTTGATATGACCGGTGCGTCCCGCGCAGACTATGCAATTAGTTGTGCTGCGGTCGGCTCTACCACAATTAAATGGGGGAGGGGAGACGCGGCAACAATCGAGGCAGTTCAATTTGGTTCCAATACTGGTTCAAATGAAAGGGACCTCGGTAATGCTCCACCGAAACCAGCTTCCCTCACTGGATTGAACACCGCTAATCCTGATGGTACATTTGTGATTAGCATGTCAGATAATGCCACGATTAATGGACAAAGCTGGGACGAAGAGGTGCCTCTTGGAGCTATCCGATATGATGGAATTTATGAGTGGAACATAATCGGTACTGGTACGCACCCCTTCCATCAATATTTGTACCGTATGTTGATCGTAGAACCGGGAGGTTGTGGCTTCTATCAAGAAGGGGAGTTCTATGATACACTCTCTGCTTCTGGCAATTGTCGTGTTCGGTTCTATGCCATCGATATCGGGCAAAGAATGGTCATGGTAAGTACATGTAGGGTGATTGACATGATTCATTTGCATCAAACAAAGCTTGTTCTCATGCAATCCATATGACATTATAGCATTTTCACATTCTAGGCCAAGAAGAAAAAGGAGCCATGACCTGGATTGATGTTACTGGTACTCCCTCTGGCAACCAAAAAAATGTAGACTCTTCTGCTTATCAATGCTCTGGGGGGAGAACACCAACGACGACGACACATATCCAGCGACAACTGCAAACAACTACTTGTCAAACATGCACTGGATTGAACAATAATGAATGCAAAGCATGTAGCAACTGCGTGAGGTTTCAAGGAAATTGTTATACACAAACATCGTGTACTTCATGCGTTGGACTGGACCCTGTCAACTGCGCATTATGCGCAGAATGCGTCAAAAGCCAAGGCAATACTTGTGTGGACGTAACACAATCATCTCAGCCATCATCTCAACCAAGTTTGTCTCCCTCGGGATCAGTTCAGCCATCATCTGAGCCATCGTTCAATCCATCATTCTCTACCAATCCAACATCTGAGCCGAGTAGTGAGCCCTCATTTCAGCCGTCATCTCAACCAAGTTTGTCTCCCTCTGGATCTGTTCAGCCTTCGTCCGTGCCATCGTTGAGTCCATCATTCTCTACCAATCCAACATCGGAACCTTCATCGGAGCCATCATTTCAGCCGTCGTCCGAGCCATCGTCTCAGCCAAGTTCCGAACCGAGTAGCGAGCTCTCATCTCAGCCATCATCTCAACCAAGTTTGTCTCCCTCGAGATCAGTTCAGCCATCGTCTGAGCCATCGTTGGAGCCATCATTCTCTACCAATCCAACATCTGAGCCGAGTAGTGAGCCCTCATCTCAGCCGTCATCTCAACCAAGTTTGTCTCCCTCTGTATCTGTTCAGCCTTCGTCCGTGCCATCGTTGAAGCCATCATTCTCTACCAATCCAACATTGGAACCTTCATCGGAGCCATCATCTCAGCCGTCGTCCGAGCCATCGCCTCAGCCGAGCTCTGAGCCGAGTAGCGAGCCCTCCTCAGAGCCATCGACTGTGCCTTCGTCCCAGCAAAGTTCGGAGCCGAGTAGTGAGCCCTCATTTCAATCTCAGCCATCATCTCAACCAAGTTTGTCTCCCTCGGGATCAGTTCAGCCATCGTCTCAGCCATCGTTGAAGCCATCATTCTCTACCAATCCAACATCTGAGCCGAGTAGTGAGGATGAGTGCTCGTCATGCACTGGATTGGGCAAAAATGAATGCAAAGCATGTAGCAACTGCGTGAGGTTTCAAGGAACTTGTTATGCACAGACATCATGTCCTTCATGCGTTGGACTGGACCCTTTCAACTGCGCATTATGCGCAGAATGCGTCAAAAGCCAAGGCAATACTTGTGTGGACGTGACACAATCATCTCAGCCATCATCTCAGCCATCATCTCAACCAAGTTTGTCTCCCTCGGTATCTGTTCATCCATCATCTGAGCCGAGTAGTGAGCCCTCATCTCAGCCGTCATCTCAACCAAGTTTGTCTCCCTCGGGATCTGTTCAGCCTTCGTCCGTGCCATCGTTGAATCCATCATTCTCTACCAATCCAACATCGGAACCTTCATCGGAGCCATCATCTCAGCCCTCGTCCGAGCCATCGTCTCAGCCGAGCTCTGAGCCGAGTAGCGAGCCCTCCTCGGGGCCATCGACTGTGCCTTCGTCACAACCAAGCTCTGAGCCGAGTAGTGAGCCCTCATCTCAGCCATCATCTCAACCAAGTTTGTCACCCTCGGGATCAGTTCAGCCATCATCTGAGCCATCGTTGAAGCCATCATTCTCTACCAATCCAACATCTGAGCCGAGTAGTGAGCCCTCATCTCAGCCGTCATCTCAACCAAGTTTGTCTCCCTCGGGATCTGTTCAGCCTTCGTCCGTGCCATCGTTGAATCCATCATTCTCTACCAATCCAACATCGGAACCTTCATCGGAGCCATCATCTCAGCCCTCGTCCGAGCCATCGTCTCAGCCGAGCTCTGAGCCGAGTAGCAAGCCCTCCTCGGGGCCATCGACTGTGCCTTCGTCACAACCAAGTTCTGAGCCGAGTAGCGTGCCCTCATCTCAGCCATCATCTCAACCAAGTTTGTCTCCCTCGGGATCAGTTCAGCCATCATCTGAGCCATCGTTGAAGCCATCATTCTCTACCAATCCAACATCTGAGCCGAGTAGTGAGCCCTCATCTCAGCCGTCATCTCAACCAAGTTTGTCTCCCTCGGGATCTGTTCAGCCTTCGTCCGTGCCATCGTTGAATCCATCATTCTCTACCAATCCAACATCGGAACCTTCATCGGAGCCATCATCTCAGCCCTCGTCCGAGCCATCGTCTCAGCCGAGCTCTGAGCCGAGTAGCAAGCCCTCCTCGGGGCCATCGACTGTGCCTTCGTCACAACCAAGTTCTGAGCCGAGTAGCGTGCCCTCATCTCAGCCATCGTCTCAACCAAGTTTGTCTCCCTCGGGATCAGTTCAGCCATCATCTGAGCCATCGTTGAAGCCATCATTCTCTACCAATCCAACATCTGAGCCGAGTAGTGAGCCCTCATCTCAGCCGTCATCTCAACCAAGTTTGTCTCCCTCGGGATCTGTTCAGCCTTCGTCCGTGCCATCGTTGAATCCATCATTCTCTACCAATCCAACATCGGAACCTTCATCGGAGCCATCATCTCAACCCTCGTCCGAGCCATCGTCTCAGCCGAGCTCTGAGCCGAGTAGCAAGCCCTCCTCGGGGCCATCGACTGTGCCTTCGTCACAACCAAGTTCTGAGCCGAGTAGCGTGCCCTCATCTCAGCCATCATCTCAACCAAGTTTGTCTCCCTCGGGATCAGTTCAGCCATCATCTGAGCCATCGTTGAAGCCATCATTCTCTACCAATCCAACATCTGAGCCGAGTAGTGAGCCCTCATCTCAGCCGTCATCTCAACCAAGTTTGTCTCCCTCGGGATCTGTTCAGCCTTCGTCCGTGCCATCGTTGAATCCATCATTCTCTACCAATCCAACATCGGAACCTTCATCGGAGCCATCATCTCAACCCTCGTCCGAGCCATCGTCTCAGCCGAGCTCTGAGCCGAGTAGCAAGCCCTCCTCGGGGCCATCGACTGTGCCTTCGTCACAACCAAGCTCTGAGCCGAGTAGCGTGCCCTCATCTCAGCCATCATCTCAACCAAGTTTGTCTCCCTCGGGATCAGTTCAGCCATCATCTGAGCCATCGTTGAAGCCATCATTCTCTACCAATCCAACATCTGAGCCGAGTAGTGAGCCCTCATCTCAGCCGTCATCTCAACCAAGTTTGTCTCCCTCGGGATCTGTTCAGCCTTCGTCCGTGCCATCGTTGAATCCATCATTCTCTACCAATCCAACATCGGAACCTTCATCGGAGCCATCATCTCAACCCTCGTCCGAGCCATCGTCTCAGCCGAGCTCTGAGCCGAGTAGCAAGCCCTCCTCGGGGCCATCGACTGTGCCTTCGTCACAACCAAGTTCTGAGCCGAGTAGCGTGCCCTCATCTCAGCCATCATCTCAACCAAGTTTGTCTCCCTCGGGATCAGTTCAGCCATCATCTGAGCCATCGTTGAAGCCATCATTCTCTACCAATCCAACATCTGAGCCGAGTAGTGAGCCCTCATCTCAGCCGTCATCTCAACCAAGTTTGTCTCCCTCGGGATCTGTTCAGCCTTCGTCCGTGCCATCGTTGAATCCATCATTCTCTACCAATCCAACATCGGAACCTTCATCGGAGCCATCATCTCAACCCTCGTCCGAGCCATCGTCTCAGCCGAGCTCTGAGCCGAGTAGCAAGCCCTCCTCGGGGCCATCGACTGTGCCTTCGTCACAACCAAGTTCTGAGCCGAGTAGTGAGCCCTCATCTCAGCCATCATCTCAACCAAGTTTGTCTCCCTCGGGATCAGTTCAGCCATCATCTGAGCCATCGTTGAAGCCATCATTCTCTACCAATCCAACATCTGAGCCGAGTAGTGAGCCCTCATCTCAGCCGTCATCTCAACCAAGTTTGTCTCCCTCGGGATCTGTTCAGCCTTCGTCCGTGCCATCGTTGAATCCATCATTCTCTACCAATCCAACATCGGAACCTTCATCGGAGCCATCATCTCAACCCTCGTCCGAGCCATCGTCTCAGCCGAGCTCTGAGCCGAGTAGCAAGCCCTCCTCGGGGCCATCGACTGTGCCTTCGTCACAACCAAGTTCTGAGCCGAGTAGCGTGCCCTCATCTCAGCCATCGTCTCAACCAAGTTTGTCTCCCTCGGGATCAGTTCAGCCATCATCTGAGCCATCGTTGAAGCCATCATTCTCTACCAATCCAACATCTGAGCCGAGTAGTGAGCCCTCATCTCAGCCGTCATCTCAACCAAGTTTGTCTCCCTCGGGATCTGTTCAGCCTTCGTCCGTGCCATCGTTGAATCCATCATTCTCTACCAATCCAACATCGGAACCTTCATCGGAGCCATCATCTCAACCCTCGTCCGAGCCATCGTCTCAGCCGAGCTCTGAGCCGAGTAGCAAGCCCTCCTCGGGGCCATCGACTGTGCCTTCGTCACAACCAAGTTCTGAGCCGAGTAGCGTGCCCTCATCTCAGCCATCGTCTCAACCAAGTTTGTCTCCCTCGGGATCAGTTCAGCCATCATCTGAGCCATCGTTGAAGCCATCATTCTCTACCAATCCAACATCTGAGCCGAGTAGTGAGCCCTCATCTCAGCCGTCATCTCAACCAAGTTTGTCTCCCTCGGGATCTGTTCAGCCTTCGTCCGTGCCATCGTTGAATCCATCATTCTCTACCAATCCAACATCGGAACCTTCATCGGAGCCATCATCTCAACCCTCGTCCGAGCCATCGTCTCAGCCGAGCTCTGAGCCGAGTAGCAAGCCCTCCTCGGGGCCATCGACTGTGCCTTCGTCACAACCAAGTTCTGAGCCGAGTAGCGTGCCCTCATCTCAGCCATCATCTCAACCAAGTTTGTCTCCCTCGGGATCAGTTCAGCCATCATCTGAGCCATCGTTGAAGCCATCATTCTCTACCAATCCAACATCTGAGCCGAGTAGTGAGCCCTCATCTCAGCCGTCATCTCAACCAAGTTTGTCTCCCTCGGGATCTGTTCAGCCTTCGTCCGTGCCATCGTTGAATCCATCATTCTCTACCAATCCAACATCGGAACCTTCATCGGAGCCATCATCTCAGCCCTCGTCCGAGCCATCGTCTCAGCCGAGCTCTGAGCCGAGTAGCAAGCCCTCCTCGGGGCCATCGACTGTGCCTTCGTCACAACCAAGCTCTGAGCCGAGTAGTGAGCCCTCATCTCAGCCATCATCTCAACCAAGTTTGTCACCCTCGGGATCAGTTCAGCCATCATCTGAGCCATCGTTGAAGCCATCATTCTCTACCAATCCAACATCTGAGCCGAGTAGTGAGCCCTCATCTCAGCCGTCATCTCAACCAAGTTTGTCTCCCTCGGGATCAGTTCAGCCATCATCTGAGCCATCGTTGAAGCCATCATTCTCTACCAATCCAACATCTGAGCCGAGTAGTGAGCCCTCATCTCAGCCGTCATCTCAACCAAGTTTGTCTCCCTCGGGATCTGTTCAGCCTTCGTCCGTGCCATCGTTGAATCCATCATTCTCTACCAATCCAACATCGGAACCTTCATCGGAGCCATCATCTCAGCCCTCGTCCGAGCCATCGTCTCAGCCGAGCTCTGAGCCGAGTAGCAAGCCCTCCTCGGGGCCATCGACTGTGCCTTCGTCACAACCAATCTCTGAGCCGAGTAGTGAGCCCTCATCTCAGCCATCATCTCAACCAAGTTTGTCACCCTCGGGATCAGTTCGGCCATCATCTGAGCCATCGTTGAAGCCATCATTCTCTACCAATCCAACATCTGAGCCGAGTAGTGAGCCCTCATCTCAGCCGTCATCTCAACCAAGTTTGTCTCCCTCGGGATCTGTTCAGCCTTCGTCCGTGCCATCGTTGAATCCATCATTCTCTACCAATCCAACATCGGAACCTTCATCGGAGCCATCATCTCAGCCCTCGTCCGAGCCATCGTCTCAGCCGAGCTCTGAGCCGAGTAGCAAGCCCTCCTCGGGGCCATCGACTGTGCCTTCGTCACAACCAAGTTCTGAGCCGAGTAGCGTGCCCTCATCTCAGCCATCGTCTCAACCAAGTTTGTCTCCCTCGGGATCAGTTCAGCCATCATCTGAGCCATCGTTGAAGCCATCATTCTCTACCAATCCAACATCTGAGCCGAGTAGTGAGCCCTCATCTCAGCCGTCATCTCAACCAAGTTTGTCTCCCTCGGGATCTGTTCAGCCTTCGTCCGTGCCATCGTTGAATCCATCATTCTCTACCAATCCAACATCGGAACCTTCATCGGAACCATCATCTCAACCCTCGTCCGAGCCATCGTCTCAGCCGAGCTCTGAGCCGAGTAGCAAGCCCTCCTCGGGGCCATCGACTGTGCCTTCGTCACAACCAAGTTCTGAGCCGAGTAGCGTGCCCTCATCTCAGCCATCATCTCAACCAAGTTTGTCTCCCTCGGGATCAGTTCATCCATCATCTGAGCCATCGTTGAAGCCATCATTCTCTACCAATCCAACCTCCGAGCCATCGTTGACTCCTTCCAAGTCAGCAGGACCACCGCCTGAGCCGTCCAGTGAACCTTCAAGCTGGCCGTCATCTGAGCCGTCTTCTTTGCCGTCCACTAAATTTGGTGGAAAAGTTGTTGTAAACGTTGATCTTGGAATTGGACTGGCTGGGATTGAAATATCTTTTATTGATTCCGACGCTCGTGCTCAATTTGTTGCTTTCCTTGAAAGTGTTTTCGGTGATGTTGTTCCAATGGGCGTTAAAGTGGTTGTTGCTAGGCTAGGGGATGAGAATACTACGAGGAATATTCGTAGGCTCCAGGGGTGCGATGGTTCTGTTCCTGTTGTTTTCGAGTTCACTTTAGTTGTGCTGTGTTCTCCTGAGGAGGCTTGTGCTGATGCTGAAGCGGCGCTACTACAAGCGGCTGCAGACGTTTCTTCGGATGTTGTTACAGAAGCTGATTCGATTAGTGCTACTATCGACAGTGCTGCAGCCGATGGAGATATTACAGCGCTCGATGGCTTTTCAGGAGTTACTTGTATCGAAGCGTCTGATCCAGTTGCTATCGTCACTTTCAGGTCGGATGAGCCATCGTCTGAGCCTAGTTTGACTCCCTCCGAATCATCTCAGCTTTCCTCAGAACCATCATCTCAACCATCGTCGGAGCCTTCATTCCAGCCAAGTTCTGAGCCTTCATCGGTTCCTTCCTCAGATCCATCGTCTGAGCCTTCTTCCTTGCCGTCTTGTTCACCTTCATCCGCACCTACTGAATCACCTTCGAAGGCGACTGGTGTCAATTTGTTCTATCCTTTATGGACGAACGGGAAGCAAGGATGCAGGTAAGTATCTTTTCTTTCACTTTTAGGAATGGGTATATTGAAATTCTGTAAGTAATCATTCATGTTCGACTCAATCTCAAAATAGGAACGATGGCGACGAACCAGATTACATGGCTGTGAACCCGACAGAATGGTTATCAAGCTCCATGTCAGCCTGCTGTAAAAAATTCTCTGGGGGATACATGTATGATTCTTGCATGGGAAGATATCCTCCAGACCATGATGATTGCAATGTGAATCTATATTATCCCGATTGGGACGGCACCAACACTTTTTGCGTTGATGACGGCAAAGAGCCCTACTATATGCTGAGCAATCATCAATATTTCTTATCCAACACAAGAGAAGAATGCTGTAAAAAGTTCTATGAATGGGATTTATATACTTGTACGGGGACGAGACCAAAGTTGACACATGGTGACTACTATCCCGATTGGTCTGGGGGCAGCAGTAATCCCACCTGTCTAAACGACAACAAAATGCCAGAGTACATGCTCAACAACCAAGCTTGGTATCTATCTACAACCCTCCGGAAATGCTGCGAGAGACATTTTTTCTGGGATATGAACCAGTGTATGGGCATTTCAGCTGAAGGGACAGAGAAGTGGTATGTCGATTACCTCGCCTTGACGTGCGTCAAAGATTGTAAGGGAGTGTCGCCTTGTGGGGGTGTTGCGGAGGCTTGGGATGAGTTGTTTAAAGACAAAAAAGAATGTTGTGAGGTGAAAATGCCGTGGACACGCAAGTGCCTGCGAACTGAAATATAGTATCGTGGTTTCCACTCGTTGAGTAGATGTAGGAAAATTATGGTTACATTAAGTAGTACCAAGTCTTCAACTTCTTCAACTAAACAGTCTAAAAGAAGGCTGTTACAAACTGTCATTCATCGCATCCCATTTCTCCAACATCTTTTCAAGATTATTCTAAATAAAATCATGCCAATCGCTGCATGCATGCATTTATTCCCCATGTAAAGTTGCACTCTTCCCCCATATTCTTAATGACTCATACTATATATGCCTCCCCGCTCGCCCAATCCCATCATCATCATGACCATTATTTACTCAGTACAATCCGGGAAAAACAACCTCTTAAACGCCTTCCTCTTAAAACAAGTAGCCAAACAAGTCTCCTCCGTAGCCTTCATATCCACATCAATATCAATCGCTCCATCTCCATCGGCATCGCACTTTTTCATAATTGCATCAATACTTCCAATAATGTTTAGTAGAGAACGTAGGATCCATGGTACGGCATTCATGGCTGTTTCGAGTTCGGATTTTTCGAGTTGTCCGTTTTGGTTGGTGTCGAGATATTTGGCGGCGCAGCGGATTACGTGGGGGCGGGATGGGCATGATGGATCATCTTCTTCTGTTGTTGTTGATTCGGCTTCTTCTTCGACTACTTCTTCTTCTTCAATTACTGGAGGAACAATTTCCTCTTCTTCTGCAGGCGGAGCAATACAATCTTCCTCAGCGGTGCATTCCTTAGCAGCATCATCAGTGGTGGTATCATCTTCTGCGACTACCTCGATGGCTTCTGCCACTTTGACTTCGGCTGCTGAATCATCTCCAGCTGTGGCAGCCGCAGCATCGGCGGTGTCATCGGCGTGAACCAGATGATTGTTTGATGCAGCCATGGCGATGGCGGATAGAAGAAAGGCTTGTTTGATTGAGAGCTTCATGGTCAGTTTTGGTCTATGATTTGTTTGATACGGATAACTTGCTTCGAGCTGCTTCTTCGTTATTTATGCTGCAAAAAATGAACATGCCATGGTGAACGCTTCAAAGCAAGCAGCAACACGTACTCATCTACAGGTGGAAAGTGGAAAGCTATTTGGCGAGAGTGTATCGCCAAGACAGTCAGGTTGATGGTTGATCTTGTATCTCGGGCGGACTTTTGAAAACCGGACCAAAACTGGCAAATTAAACCTGAACAGTCCCAGTTGACAGTTCCCTATTGTTTGCAAAGATTCCTTAGATTCGATCAAGATACCCATCTTTCACTGCATACCGAAAAGCAAGCAACATCCGCATCACTCTGACGCAAGTGAGCATCTCCTGATCTTACTTATTCTGCTCCTGCTATTCAATCAACTATCAAATACCTACAGCCATAAGAACATAGCTATCATTATTATTATACAATGAGTGATTCAGACTCGGCCGAAGAATACGACACATTCAACACAAACGATGCCAGTGGCGACGGCGGCGGCGGCACGTCCTTCCTCTTCGATCCAGCCTCCATAGCACACGTCACCGCCACAGCCGAAGCATCCGCCTCTCCAACGCATCAACGACGACATCACCGATTTTCCTCCGCCGCCTCTCGAGGAACAAGATCCGCGGCAACTACCCAACTAGCCACCGATGTCGGTTCTACTGTTGTTCGATCTCGGAT
This sequence comes from Skeletonema marinoi, assembly GCA_030544225.1. Classification (NCBI taxonomy): domain Eukaryota; phylum Bacillariophyta; class Thalassiosirophyceae; order Thalassiosirales; family Thalassiosiraceae; genus Skeletonema; species Skeletonema marinoi. Next base: position 1,329,117 of record CM060493.1, read on the forward strand.
TCCGTTTTTGAAGAGTGTTACTTTTTTTGATCCCGAGATTTATTATCGAAAGGATGAAGTGGCGGCGGAGGAGGGGGATGGCAATACCGACAATGTAGACGGCGATGATAACAACACTGATGTAGATGATGACGATGATGATGATGTCACTGTCGAAATTAACAATATGCAACACTGGGATATTCATCTGCAAGATCCACCCTCAGAAAATGAAGACAACCAAAAGAAGAAGAGCTTACGTCAAAAAATCAGTCAAAGCAAACTCGGCACTGTACTCAAACTCAACAAATCTCCACGCTTGATCATTCAAGACTTTGAAGGTCTACTCGAATATTCAAGTATTCAAAGTGGAGACTCTCTCCTTTCCATTAATAAGCATGTCATCGATCCAAGAACTACAACTGCTCAAGATGCACGTAGGTTTATGAACGAATGTGTAGAGGAGGAGGGTGTACTAAACATTGTCACTGAAAATCCACACGGGGAAGATGTATTAATCAACGTGACAGTCATCAAACCGCGTCGTGATATGAATTACAATGACTTAGGTCTAGTTGTATGGAATTGGCCCTATTTATGTGTCCGACAAATTAATGAGGGGAGTATCTTCGAACATACACCTATACAAGAGATGGATCAAATTGCTGCCATTAATGATATTGATTGTAGTAAGATGAGAACTAAGGCGTTTGCGCAGTGTGTGTTGGAGTTGCCGGTGGAGTTGACGATTACGTTGATACGGAGGAAGCATCGATATACTGGATCGTTCAAGTGAGAAAATGAGAGTGGCGTGGTGGGAGAGTAAAATCGGTAGACGGAAGGCTACTTTCTTCGATAGGAGAGGTGTTGCTTGGTGATTTCTGATCTGACCCTTCCATTAATATTTGATATCAGCTCTGCCGATGACATCAATATGGAATATGGAATGCACGTCACATCATGTAGATGTCTGCAGTATTAGTGTACAGAAGAAGAATACTGGGAAGCAATCATTATTAGTTAAACAGGTAAGAGTCATAATGCCTCGTAGCAATGCAACTTTTACTTTAGGTTTAGTTCAACCAAACACGATAGTTCAATTCTCTGGCATGCCACGACTCATTTAGGTATTCTGTAGGTATCCACTGATCTACTATTGGCATCTGCTTTCATACTTTCCACCGATATTGTTAGATACTTCGACTTTGCCAACAGTTATGGTGAAATGAACTGTCGTTTCCTATCGTTCTGCTCAGAATCTCCGAGGAAAGTCACTCCTTACTTACTCCTTTCACATAATCAACAATCTCGACTCTCGAGCGGAAGGCTTCATACTCTGAGAATTAGCGATCGGAGTATCTTTTAAATCGCCAAGATACGGTGGATCTTCGGGCGGACTTTTCGGGGCAAAGAAGGCCAAAAGAAGGCCCAAAAATGAGAACTCAAAGCAGCTTTCACTTCATCGAGCAATCGAGCGATGGTCACCACAAAAATCATAAACGACGATGTTATTGTTCCGACAGGCTCATAAAATTGCACAAGCAAACTTTCGAAAGCAAGCTCCCCGTACACTCTGCTACCACTACTCTCAATTCACAAGTGCTCCATCATCATCAGCCTTTACAAAATCAAAGACACCCCATCACAACCATCACTTACTCCACAAATCCTATTTCTCCACCACACCAATCAACACCATGCCACCTTCCGCCTCCGTCCACGGCCTCTTCCACAGCGGCACCTCCACAATGACCTACATAGTAACCTGTCCCACCACACTCTCCACACTAATCATCGATTCAGTCCTCGACTACGACTCTTCCTCCGGTCGCACTTCCAACACTCATGGCGATGCCATTGTTCAATACTGCACAGAGAAAAAGTTGAATGTGGAGTATATTTTGGAGAGTCATGTCCATGCGGATCATTTGACTGGTGCCAAGTATTTAAAGAGTAAGTTCCCCACTGCCAAGACGGGGATTGGTGCCAATGTGACCAAAGTCCAAGAGGTCTTTTCGGAGATTTTTAATTATACACCTCAAGATCTCAAGACGGATGGGAGTCAATTTGATGTACTTTTCAAAGATGGGGATACCTTTCCATTGGGGGAGTTGGAGGTTCGAGTGTTGAATACGCCGGGGCATACTCCTGCGTGTGTTTGTTATGTGGTTGGGAAGGATGCGGTGTTTACGGGGGATACGATTTTCATGCCTGACTTTGGTACGGCAAGGTGTGATTTCCCCGGAGGATCATCTTCTAGTCTTTACACCTCTATCAAACGACTCTATGATGAATTACCAGATGATACACGTGTTTACGTTGGGCACGACTATCAACCAGGTGGACGTGAATTGTTATTCCAAACTACCATTGGAGAAGAAAAGAGTACCAATAAGCAATTGAAGGGGGATACATCCAAAGATGAATTTGCGACATGGAGGAGTGAACGGGATGGACAATTGGGTATGCCAAAGTTACTTTTGCCTTCGATCCAGGTGAATTTGAGGGGTGGGGAATTTCCCAAGGCGGAGAGTAATGGGGTGAGTTATCTCAAGATTCCAATCAATTTTGTTGGAAAGTAAGTGAGGAGAGAGTGTGAGATGAGGGTGCGTGTATAGTGTGTCAAGGAATATAATATTATGAATGGGGTAAATAATATTCTAGATGTTTTGTGTATGCATACATTATTCTTCTGTACTCTACTTGTGTATTCTACATCATCATCATGCCCTCTCTTTTATACAACGTTAACCATCATCATAACCATCATTTGCTTCTTCCACATTGATATATCTCGTAGTAATACTCTTGGCAAAATCTCTCCACTCCTGATCCTGCAACAACCACAACAAATTATCCCTCGCAGCCCAATCACACGACGCTTGACCCAATGGAATCGTTTGTGCCAATGATTGAGAAGCAGTAGTTAATAGTGGTCCATTCTTAGACACTATCCATGTTGCATATGGTCGTAGTAAATCCACTGCATACGTGGATCGAATGTAATTCTCCCCAATGGAAAGCAGTAGTGGATGCCCCATTGCCAATGTGGATGATAACGGGGGACCATCATTCAGTGGTATAATACTCCCAATCTGAGGACGATATCGCCTCAAAGTATTGGTGTTACTCCCAATCCGTCTATTCTTTTTCTTTTGCTTTAGTTGTTCTTGCAACTCTTTCCTCCGTAATGCTGCTTCCTCCAACTCCCTAGTTCGCAGCTGTTGTTTATCGTTTGCATAGTTTGCACTGATGAAGAACGAGTCGCGATACCATTTTGCCATGGAGAGGATGTTGCCGTATGTCTCGGAGTCTTTGTCGATTGTGAATGCTAATTCTTGTTCATCTTTGCTTCTTGGATGTTGTTTGTGTGGATGGGCATTATTGTGACGTTGTGATGTTTGTGTGCTGCTCCCATCAGATGATGATGATGATGTCGGTAACTTCTTCTGCGTGTCGTTATTCATCACAACGACATTGTCCGACGACAATAAAGGAGAATCAGTTGGTGCCACCGATGCACCATCATCTTTACTGTTTGCGACGGTAGTATCATTATTGTTGCTACTGTCGTTATTGTTATTACTACCCCTTAATTGCAAATTTTCCACAAGGAGTTGTCGCACTTCCTCGATGAGTTGGTTGTCGTTGGATATTCGTGATAGGATTGCCTTTGTTGCATCGTCCCGGCGAGGACTATTATTGTTATTCTCTTCCATTGTATTGTGTTGTACTGATGGCAGCAATGAAATATTATCATAGAAGCCAAGGCGGATGCAGTGGGTGGATGATGTTGTGGGATGAGCGCAGCGCGGATGAAGTGTTGGTTGTTGGTGCGGTGAAGGAGGTTGAAGTTTTGAAGAAGTTGAAGTTGTTGGCGATTTTTGGTGTTCAGGCCAAATCCATCCGTCAACAACTTTTTTCCTCTTCCAAAAAAAGCAATCATGGCGGCCTAGGAGCTCTCGCAGCCATTGATTCAATCATGTTGTCGTCAAAAAGTCGTTGGGGGCCACTTGCCGCTGCTGGAGGAGCTCATAAATTATCCAGAGGGAAAGTGTACACATCATTTGCTAGCAAACAACCATTCGCTGGCTCAACTCTGCCGGACGGCCGCTATCCGCATCCTACCGCCGCTTTCAACAGTATTCACCCGCGCACATTGCCGCCGCGTCTAGCCGCTTGACTGCCTCCTTCGTGAAGCAGGCTCCGCCGCTAACGACTGCAGCCGAGACTGAATGGTGAGTTTCATGATTCATGATGTTGACCTGTGCTGGGCAAAATGAACAGTCCAGATGAGATCTCGAGCAACTTACTTCAGCACCGTGGAAGCCGGTGCTATATAAATTGGCCCATCGTAGAGGAAGCCTACGATTCATAAATTGGCCCATCGCTGAGGAAAGCCGGCGATTCAATAAATGGCCCAATCTCTTGTTGTGGTTTAGTTATAGTTAATGCCTTCGGGCGCCCTCTGAGTTTGGGGTTCCAGAGCTATTTCTACTTTGACTGTATCGACACTGATTTCCGTACAGGTGGAGGATTGAGTAAAGAGAAAGCTGAGAGGTGTGGCCATCCAGATGCTGCATCCTGCCGAGTACTGGATCAATCCTCCTTAGTCGAATGGTCCTAGACCATACGAACTCTGTCAGTAAATCGTCACTCGATCGTTCATGACCGAATTTTGACGTCCCCCAACCACAACAAAATTCAATATTGGCTGTCTTCTTCTTCGGGAACAAACTGTTTGTCTTGTCTGCTGCTTTATTTACCTCCATTCAAATGTCTCTAAACAAATCATTTGTTTCTTTCACTCTCTCTAATGCAGTGCTTGGTAAATCTCGTCGAGTGCCTTCGTCTCCGTGCTCGTTTCTTGGTATCAAGCATCACCTCCTACTGAAGCAAACATCCACTGTCACGTCCACAAGATTGCATCGTGAAGGAGCATGCTCTGTCCAGCACATTCTTGCTTCTTGATATCTATCGACATCACCTACCTTTTATTGAGAAGAAGCGATCAATATGTGCTCGTACCACCGCCACCATCATGTTCCCCGACACTCTGACCTGGCAGGAGCAAGATCAGAGATCAACCTCTGCTAGTGCGTCCAACGCCTATGCTGACCACTACCTCTGAGGAAGCAGTTGACCAAGTGATGAGACTAAATAGCATAGATAAAGGCCCACCAGACGTACTTTAAAATTTCTTGTTACATTTAGCTAAAAGGCTACCGGACGTCATATAGTCCAGCTTAAGAACATACAACACTTAACGCAACACGTAAAACACTGCCACTCCCATTTAATACCATTTGCGTGGTGCATGTACAATAGGCGCAACGCCATCCGTAGTACTCCATGTGCGAAAACTAACCAGGTTGAAGCACAAATTGGCCTCGTCCCCCATGCGAGGAGATGGTTTGAAGTTTGCCGTCCCGTCTATCTCCATAGATACTGAGAAGATTTCAACGCCTATGTGGATACGTTGCTGAGAAGAATGTGAACTCACATCTTGAACGGTTCCAATACGTGAGAAGGACATGTCTCCTGCAGAGGCTTCCTTTTCCTTTGCAGCCCAGAAGCTTGGCTTAGGCTGTCCGCTCTCATGATGCATCTTGGCCTCGATTGCCACCGTATCTCGATTTGGATCGAAGACGGTCCCTTCATCGGATACATCCCATCCTGTGCCGAACTTCACATAAGATTTGAACTTATCGAATGTAAGTTGCGGTAGGTAGACATACACCCATGATTTGCCGTAGTCTTTCAACATGGGCTGGCCATGCTTGTGTACAAGCTTTGGGGCGAGATCAACACAGACGTCCATGTCAATGTAGGCAAGGTTGCATTGATCTCCCTTGATGTCGTAGGTGAAATCAAGATCGCTAAACCCCACGTCCTGCCGTTGCCGAGACGAGCCAGGTTGGTGCTGTTGAAGCGGACTCTTACTCTTGGATCGACGCGTTGATAGCCGAAGTGATCTTGAAGGTCATCAAATACATGACGGAGCGCCTTGGCTTCTTTCTCGGGCAAGGTGTTGCCTCGCCACTGTGTCATGGTGCTAGCGGCTGCAGCGACGGTTTCCTCATCATCTCTTGATGCCACCGGGTTGTTGTGATCAAGGTGCAGGGGTGCAGTTATCTTAGGAATTTACACCGGGTGCCCTTCGAGACTCACTTTACCATGTTTTTGGCGAACAATGATGACGCATCCAGAATTACCAACATATCCCGCACATTACCTGCCACTCCATTGCCACCAACGACATCATAAACATGGCAGAGAAGGAGGAGAACGAACGAGGCAACCGTAATGCACGCACGAGAAGAGAAGCGAAATCATTGTTAAGACATGCATACATATGGTAGTAGCGGCAAAAGCAGCACAGAATCATGGTGACGCTAATCCGGACACTGAAGAGAATCATCACGTCGCCGCCACCACCCCCAAATAACAAATCATCGGAGACAAAAAAGACAGCAAGAGCGACAGCACAAACTGTTCAGAATGATTCAGCCGCTCTCGTCTATCGTGAGTCAACTGAGGAAGGAGGAGGCAACGGGGCCGCTGCCGAAAGAAAAAATACATCAAACGCTTCAACTCATGATCGAACTTCAACTACGAAGAGATCGCCTGATGAACATTATGATGACAATCCAAGCGCTTTAAAAGAAGGGAGAAAAAGAGATTCTTCACTCGAGGGAGATCAGCCCAGGAAAAAGGTGGCTAAAAAGAATAATTACAGATATGAATGCTCTGCTGAAGGATGTACAAATTATCCTGTCCAAGGAGGAGTATGCATGAGGCATGGAGCAAAGCGTCAACTATGCAGCAGTGAAGGATGCACAAATCAAGTTCAATTAGGGGGAGTGTGTATGAGGCATGGTGCAAAGGTCACACGAAAACTTTGCAGCAGCGAAGGATGTACAAATATGGTTCAAAAAGGAGGAGTGTGTTTTAGACATGGGGCACAGACGAAGAGATGCAGCAGTGAAGGATGTACAAACGTGGTTATCCAAGGTGGAGTGTGTATTAGGCATGGGGCAAAGGTCAAACTGTGCAGTAGCGAAGGATGTACGAATAAATCCATACAAGGAGGACTGTGTGTAAGGCATGGAGCGAAGGTCAAACTATGTAGCACTGAAGGATGTACAAATCAAGCCATCAGAGGAGGAATTTGTATGAGGCATGGGGCAAAGGTCAAACTATGCAGTAGCGAAGGGTGCACAAATTATGCCAGACGAGGAGGAGTTTGTATGAGGCATGGGGCAAAGGTCACACGCAAACTATGCAGCAGCGAAGGATGTACAAATGTGGTTCAAAAAGGAGGAGTGTGTATTAGGCATGGAGCAAAGGTCTAAGAAAGCCAATTGAAATCTCCATAAATTCCTCAGAGTGCAGTTTATTTAATCCAATTAAGAAACTTATTAGCACTCCATCGGTCACTTGAGGAGCCCCCCTCTAGCACTACGATTAGATTCTACTCAGATTCACGGAATGAAAGGATCTCCGATTTAGTGTACACAAGCGCGGGTACCTGGCAAGCTACGACTTCTCGTTTCATGAAGATAGGTTGATCGGTTATACTCATGTCCCAGAAGATATCTAACAATGCCGCGGTATGGACACATAAGAGAATTGGAGTCGATCAAGAATGGTACTAAAACACTATAAATCGCTTTACTAAGCTTTATTACATGAGCAGGAGCTTTATTTGCATTCAACTTTAACACCATAGAGTGAACATTCTTCATCATATAAAAAGATGTGACATAATGATAATGCAGCTACGGTGGACGTACCAAAATACTAAGAAGAGTGGAGACATGGAGCTTGAACATCACACAATCAGTATAGTATGGAGCATTGTCTTACTTTTTCTTCTGAAATCGTTGTATTGTTATTGTGCATGTCTGAATAAGCTCTCACTCTCACGCACTTGCAGATTCATATGTCGTGGGCACATCCCTCATTTTCATTTTGCCGCTCTCGAACATCACGATATTCCACTGCAAATGAATACAACGAACTCAAAAACCTGCTCAATTACTCTTTGAAATAGTAACTACTCTATTATATGTACAAATTATCACAGCATCATCTAGGTTGTAGTATGTATACTGCTCCATTTTCACCTCTTGAACAATCGACTTACTATTTGACCTCAATAAAAGTAACATCATACTGAACCGTAGCATACGGTGGCACAAGAACCTTCCCACCAACCCTCAATCCCTTGCTACCATATGCAAAATCAGATCTAGCTACTATTGATACAGTCTGCCCAACCTTCATCTCCGCTATTGCCAAATCAAACGCTTGGATAACTTGTCCCTTTCCAGGACGAAACGAAAATTGGTTTTTATCAAACACAGTCCCCTCCATGTGCGATTGCTCCGATCTCTTTAGATCCTGTGCCGCCTCAAATAACGTTGTTTGTTTGGCATCTTTCAGAATACCCAATCCCTCCTTGATAAATTTAACACTGAACTTTTTTGGATTGGTGAGCCTTTTACCATCAATTTCAAACGCTTCAAACAATTCTGGTGCCAACGATGGCAGTCCCTGATCTGGTAACCAGCAATCAATTACGTCTTGTACATTCCAATTTCTTGCTGCGATGCTCCCAATATATTCGACTGTTACATCTTTGCCTCTGAGATCGATTTTTTCCGCTGCATCGACATCAGGCGAAGAAGAAGAGATGACTTTCAGTTTTACTCCACCGTCATCAGTCAGCGAAGTCCATCCATCCACTTCTTGGGCACTGCCGATAGCATTGGACTTTTTAGCAGCGATAGAAGTTTGAAGATGCCGTTGGCGTCTGGTGGATATAATATTTGAACTGGGCGAGAATGCACCGACTACTTCAGCCGCCACCGCCCAGAAAATTAAGAAGCAGCCCGATAGGGTGTTCAGAGTTGTAGTGCTGCGCATTCTCTGGTGTCTGCTATTGATGCACAGTATTAATAGGAGTGCAATAAGTAAACATCTTCGGAACAACTGTTGATACAAACAGCGACATCATTCTCTTCGGTTGAATTTGAGGTTTGTGAAAAAGTATCTTTCGATCTTTTGATTGGGGGCTGTAGTCAAAGATAGGTACAGCTACGTTACTTATGTCCTAAGTATGCGTCTGCTGCGCGCCGCCCTGCCCTTTCATTTCTGGTATCAGTACCGTACCGTCGAAAACAATCTTTTTCTTTCCTTTCCAGCATGCAGCCAATGCCAAGCCACCGCCATTTCACACTCACAACCTCTCACGCAACACACAACCACAAAGCTAGCACGATGATTCGTAGCAGCAATACTACTACTACTCGTCGCCATGTCTGGTGGCTGTTGGCCGCAACAATTCTAGGCCTAGCTCTCCACAGCAGTTCCTTCGCATCGGCCGCAGAAGACGAACAAGAAGAATCAGAGGAACAACGAACCGGCACAATCATTGGCATCGATCTTGGCACAACCTACTCTTGCGTAGGCGCCTTTCAACCAGGACTTAACAAAGTTGAGATCATCCCGAATGATCAGGGCAATCGTATAACTCCCTCTTACGTAGCTTTTGTGTCCAACGATCATGCTGCAGAACGTCTAGTCGGGGATTCTGCCAAGAATCAAGCGACATTAAATCCGGAACATACAATCTTTGACGTAAAGCGATTAATCGGTCGTAAATTCCACGATGATATGGTCCAACAAGACATGAAATTACTCCCTTACACTATTGCCAATAAAGATAATCGTCCCTACGTTGTCATCCGCTACGAAGAAACAGAACACGCCTATGCACCTGAAGAGATTAGCGCCATGGTCCTGAGCAAATTGAAAGCTGATGCGGAAAAGTATTTGGGTAAACCAATTGATAGGGCGGTAGTAACCGTGCCTGCATATTTTAATGATGCACAGCGTCATTCGACTCGTGATGCGGGGATTATTGCCGGGTTGCATGTGGAACGTATTATTAATGAGCCCACTGCTGCGGCGATTGCGTATGGGGTCAAAGATACAATGAAGGAGGGGGAAGAGGAGGAAGAGCAGAATGTTTTGGTGTTTGATTTGGGTGGGGGGACATTCGATGTTACTCTTTTGACTATTGATAATGGGATCTTTGAGGTCTTGGCCACCAATGGAGATACACACTTGGGAGGAAGTGATTTCGATCAACGAGTCATGGAACATTTCATGAGTGTTATTAAAAAGAGGGATAAGAAGGATATTAGTCAGAATAAACGTGCATTACAAAAGATGAGGAAGGAGGTGGAACGTGTCAAACGGGCATTGTCTAGTCAGATGTCAGCACGTATGGAAATTGAGGATTTGGTTCCTGGATATGACTTTTCGGAGACTCTTAGTAGAGCTAAATTTGAGGAGTTGAACGATGCATTGTTTAAGAAGACGCTCAAACCGGTGCAAAAGGTGTTGGATGATGCTATGCTAGATATTGATGAGGTGAATGAAATCATCTTGGTTGGAGGCTCAACACGTATTCCAAAGGTGCAACAGATGATCAAAGATTTCTTCAATGGAAAAGAATTGAACAGGGGAATAAATCCTGATGAATCGGTGGCAGTCGGTGCTGCAATCCAGGGGAGTATATTGAGTGGAGAGGGTGGAGAGGCTCATGCTCAGGTTATGCTGTTGGATGTAACACCGCTGAGTTTGGGTACTGCTGTTGATGGTGAGCTCATGCAGGTGTTGATCAAACGTGGTACAACTATCCCTTCGGAGTCATCCATGGTGTTTCATACCATCGAGGATAATCAGAGGCAGATGGCAATTGATGTGTACGAAGGAGAGCGTTCGATGATTAAGGATAATCACTTGTTGGGTCTGTTCGAAATGACTGATTTGCCACCAGCTCCTCGCGGTCAAATAGAGGTCAAGGTCACTTTCAAGGTCGATGCCAACGGTTTATTGGAAGTAACAGCCGAAAATCTAGCCACGAAGAGCACCAAAAGTATTACAATCACCGCTGAGGATGGACGCTTGTCGGAAGAACAAATGCAGAAAATGGTGGATGATGCAGAAAAATTCGCCGAAGAAGATAAGAGGAATGCTGCCAAAATTGAAGGCCGGAATCGATTGGAGCACTACCTATACACAGTTTCTAATTCGTTGAGTGAAAATGAGGATAAGATAAAGGACAAGGAAGACTTGAAAACGCTCATGGATATTGTTGATGAGACGATGGAATGGTTGGAACAGAATCAGAATGAGGACGAGACTGAGTTTAAAGCAAAATATCGTGAGCTGGAGTCGCTGGCAAATCCTGTTTTGGTAAGTTTGTATGAGGCCGGTGATGGTGGAGCAGAGGACGGTTTTGACGATGAGCTGTGAGAGGGTTGATAACATCAGAGATGGGAAGATGCTGCAGCGTTTAATATGGTAGTGGACGCTAAAAACTTAGGTACTTAATTTCAACTCAACAATGAATGATGAAGAGGCCCGTATGAGACCCAATCCTAAATCTACTTGTGCGCATGTAGCTCTTTCTTCACGCCACTAGCCTTGCTAGCAGCGAATATCTCCCCAATAGACGTATCAAGGAGTGTATCAAATGCATCATCTGTCATATCATCCCTCAATCCTTCCGTCAAAGCACGGCTGAAACTTGCAACAACTCCATGTTGACGAGCGAGCAATGCATCTGCCTCGGCACGTGTGTACCCACCAGAAAGTGCAACAACCCGCACCACATTTGGATGAGTCACCAGCTGTTCATAAAGATCATCCACCGTGGGCAAAGTGAGCTTAAACATGATTTTCTGATCATCGCGTAGTAACTTTAGATTCTCCATTAGTTCAGCACGCAGCATGGCTTCAATCTCTTGTTTCTCGGGAGACTTGATGTCAACCTCAGGTTCAAGAATAGGCACGAGACCCTTGGCCATAATCTGCTTACCAAAGTCAAATTGTTGCTCAACAATTTGCTTGATTCCTGAAAGATCTGCTTGATTGATTACACTGCGCATCTTGGTTGCAAGTACACCGTTTGCAAGTGCAGCATCGCACATTGTGTCCAGATTCGGAATAGGTTTCATCAACTGAACGCCATCCTTCTCAGCTTCAAGACCTTTATCTACTTTGAGAATGGGCACAACATTTTTCTTCTTCCACAAATACTCAGCAGTGGGCAGTCCTTCTACCTCTCGATTCAGAGTGTCTTCAAAGAGAATGGCTCCTAAAATACGATCGCCATTGAATTTTGGGCTTGTCATGATGCGAGTTCGCATCTTGTGAATGCAGTCATACATTGATTTCTCTCCTACCTCGTATTCATCGTCTTTGATGCCATAGAGCCTGAGTGCTTTTGGTGCTGTGAGGGAGTGTGAGGTACAAGTGGGCATATTATATGTATGTGAGACATGCGAATTCATGCAACACAATATAAATAAAAGTGAATGAGATCAATTGCAATACTTACTGCTGCCGCCGCTCTGATCAAGCGCTGCGATGAAGCCATCGGCATGGCACATCTTCTTCAACATCTTGTCATGTTCAGTCATCGTCAAACTAGTGTCTTTGTATCAGTATTGGAGGATAGTAGAATTTGTATCTGTTCTTTATGCTTGCTTTTGAATAGTAGTCTTTGCCGCTCAATAATACAATATGAGCTTGGCAGAGTTCTTTTCCACAGCATTCGCTTTGTTGACAGCCCGGCTTTGGCTTCTCATCTATGTATCCCATCTGAGCAAACTCCCGATTATTAAAGAATAAGTACACTGTATCTTTGACCGACCCGCCAAAAAAAAAGATCTTTTTTACCTATCTGCCTCTCTCCACTCATTGCTACGCTCAAAGCTACTATGCCTATCGCATATCGCAGTATGCTGTTGCTTTGAAAGACGGACGAGGAAACCACCTATCAAGATGTCCACTACCAACAATAGAAAGCTCAACAGGCTGTTGGGTGGCAGAGGGAGAAATAGAACGGAAGTAGACGCTTCTGCAGTGCTTCTCAATCTGATTGAATCCGGAAAGATCTCCGTGGCTGAAGCAAAGGAAGCGGCAGATGCAGTGAAGTACTGCAAAGATGTAATTGATTTATGTGATGACGGCAATGATGATGAACAGCAGAGTGATTCTAAAACAGATATAACAGCAGCAGCTACCGGTGCCGCTACCTTAACTGCCGAGATCAAAGCGGAGGACGAGCAAACAGTATGCGACCATGAATCACCTGAGCAGGATGAATCATCTCAACAAATCCTGAAACCGCTCTACGAAAAAGGAGATTCCGTATATGCAAAATGGGAGGGAAATAACAACTGGTTCCCCGGAACAATCCAATCTTATACAATAAATGATTGTAAAAGCCGATATGGTGAAAGTCGCACCTACCAAATCAAATTTGATGATGGTGACGAGGGCGATTGTGAAGATTACAATGTGTTTCATCACAGAGATTATCTTATCAACGATGAACGCAAGGAAGGTACATGGAAGGGGGTGAAAACAGTTAGAGACAAAAGTTCCAGTGACGAATGGGCGAAACTAGTTGGATGGTATGTTGTGAACACTGCTGATGGTAAAACTTTGACTTTCTCAAAGTTAGTCAGTGCGATGCAAGCTTATGATGAAAGCATCATAAAGCAGAAGGGATCTAAGACTAAAGGATACGAATTGAATTTGCCGGAGGATTATCCAGAAGTTGGTGTTAGTGCTGTAACTCAAGTGGCTGAAACTGGAGGTGAAAGAGAAAGCAAACGAAGGAAAATTGGTGTTGTTGACCAGCATGACAGTTTTTGGGCAGCGACCAAAACTGAAGTCGTGGTCACCGAGGAGGCATTCATGGACGAGAGCAAAGCGATCTTTCTTCTCAACTCAGGTGTGAATAGTACAAAGAAACGGAACCAAGATTTCGGTGTATTCGTGAGCAAAGGGATTGCTACTCCTGGGTTTGATAATGTCCCTGATGATATCATTCCTCAGATAGCAACATTACCACAAGATGAACTTCGAAAGCAATTATCACAAAGCAATGAGTTCTGCAATTGGATGGAGGGCACCACTACAGAAAAGCGCTCAAGTGCTGCCAGACAGGTTGCAATGTGGTTGAAGCGAGCTACCGTCGGCTCGTTCGTTGTAATGCGCCACGAGTACGAGAGATGCAGATTTTGCCCTAAGTGGCTGAAAAATGAGAGTGGAGAGTATATTGGTCCAGTTTATATTATCGGTGTGATTACCAAAAAAATTATCCCTTGTTCTGGTGAGGAAAAACGACTCGCATGTAAGATTTCAGATCCCTGCTCAAATCTATGTTTAGTCGATTGGATAAGGATGGGCTTCAAGAAAGACTTGAGTAAAGCAACGACGTCGTACATCAGCAAAGTTTGCCAGCCTACGGTGAACCAAATTTGTCATGCATACGACAAAGTCTACCAAGGTGGGGCGACAGCGCTGAGTGTCCGTCGAGATCTGTGGCAAAATGCCAATACTTTTGTTCTCCCTGATGATCAGAGCCAGTCACTTCAAAAGTCATGTCTCATTACTAGGACACGACTTGCCTGTTTGACTGGAGGAAAAGTGAACAAACACCAATATGGAAATCCTCTCAATGTTGGCACACCAGTAACTTATTGTGGAGGTGCTGCAATCGCAACAAAAAATGGGAAAGTTCACCACATATGCATTAAAGAGGAAATGAATTGTCCATACCCATCAACGTACACCGAACAATTTGTGGTTTATCGAAAAGCACCATCACTAGATAAGAGCTGGAGGCAACAGAAGGATGTTCAATTATTGATCCAGGCTCATCCGAATCATCCACCTATTCCCATATTTTGGGAACCTACCGATCAAATCGGCAGTGCCGTCATGTATATTGGACACTGGACAATTGCGCAGATCGAAGACCTGAAGGACAGAGCAGAGAAGTATTTGGGTTATTATCGATGCGCAAAGCTCTATTTTGACTTCCACCACTTTGATGAGCGCTGGGAAAAGGTTATCCGACTATGTCATGACAAGTCCCATGAGCAAATTAAAGAGTTGGACTTTCGTGGTATAGAAACTTAATCGAAGAAATCTATAATGGTCACAACTCTATTAAATCCTGCAAAAGCAATTTCTGTTTCTATACTGTTAATTCTATTTCGGATGATCAACTTCAATTATCTGAATTATTCAGCAACACCGAGCATAAATATCTATCTGCATCTGTCTCCTTGTTCACGACCGCAATCACTCGGCTAAGCGAGAGCAGCCTCTATCTATATCTACTCGTCCATCTTTCCAGCCAAGAAAGGGCAAGGAGTCTTCTTGGCACTTCCACTTTCGGCCTGAAGGCCACGACGGGATGGGGGGCCAAATTGAATCTTGTTTGACTCGCAAAATCCTGCAGGAGCTTCGGGGCACTCTTCTCCATCAAGCACAAGGATCTCCTCAATTGCATAGGTGTTTAGCCAAATCTGTCCTTCTACACAGGGACTCGTTCCATTTTCAATAACCCCATTGCAGTACTCGGTGTAGAAAGAAGCGCATTCCATCACGTTGCCTGCGAACATGGTGCAAGTTCTCCTATCTGGTGTATTATTGGGAATCAAGTCAGGCTCTAATCCAGTATATGGTGCTGTGGGAGAATAAACACCCGGTCCGAAAGCTGCCATGGGGAGAGTGTTGCCATTGGCGATTCCTTGAAAAGATCCGAGGTCAATGCCTTCTTCAGGTACGCCTTCAGACGTAGATTGATATGCACCATAGTCATCAATCTTGGTGAAGTTCTGGATGCTCATGGTTAATGGATCACCTTCACACAAGTGATAGGTGCCTTCACCACCAAATGATGACGCTGCCTTACGGATGGCAGTTGCGAAGCAGGTCTTGTAACTCCCCTCGAAGTCAGCTGGCTCGAAATAGCGGTAAGGCTCCAAAGGCAAAGAGGCTCCGCTTCCGCTCTTGGAGTATCTCTTTTTTGAGGAGACAGGAGCGCCGAAGAAGGCGATGATGGCAGTAGCAGCAGTGACGGCAGAGGTGGAGAATTTCATGGTGCTTCTTCTTTGTTTGTTGATTTGTTTGTTGATGATGGAAGTTACTTTTTATGCTGCTAACAACTGTCTGTTGCATTCTGTTGCTTATCGTTGGTAAAGTCTGATGTTGTAACTCACGGGTTTGTTAAGTCAGAAAGTACGTGTCGATTGAGCGAGGGTCGCTCTACTTAGAGTTACTCCACATAGGAATTAAGTATTTACGTCAGAAAGAGCGTGTGTGTCCTGTGTGTGTTGATTGAAGGGTTTGGTTTTGATTGTATGTGTCTTTTTGTTCAGGGATTTGATGTGTAGTACGTACTTCCTATTGTTTGTGTGCGGGTATGGAGCGACGTGATAGTTGACTTTTGCCGCAGTTGGACGACATGGACAAGAACTATCTCTCACAGACTCTCGTACAAAATCAATAGCATAGCTTACTCCTTACTTTTAGAGACTGAAGATGAAGATGAAGCTATCCACTGCCGCCTCCGCTCTCCTCCCTTTTGTGATCCACCATTACACCTCCTATGTCGCTGCCGCTGCTGCATCGGACGCACTTGTCCACGACCAAACCGAAACCAAGCCAGGAGATGGCGACACGTCTGGTGAGAAGGAATCGCGCCATTTGAGAGGCAAGAAGAAAATGAAGGGGATTCTAACAGGGTCTGATTATGATTGGGTCGTGGGAAACTCAATGCGAGATGGTCAGCGACGTGGATGTGATTGAGGGAAACGTTGTTCGTGTTCGCAATGATTTCATGGGTTGCAGCAATGGTGATGTTTCTCCTCTCGAGGTCCATCGTTTGGGTAATGATGACGATGGGCTCACCTTTGAAGCCTTTGGTAAATACAATGGATATCTATTCAGCTACGTAGGCTGGGTAGCCTCAATGCAAGATATGAGGGCGAGATTACCTTCCATACGGACCATATCGCGATCTGGAATGGAACGGACTATGTGATTGACATTGAGCATCTATCGGATGTTGGAAGTATTAGGTTGTCTCAGATTCAAGGCTCAAAGGATGATAAAACTGTTATCGCCGACTATTATGAAAACGAGGTCGTCCGTGAAAGCGATCCTAATGTGCCGCCTGAGCTTGCTGGTATGCATTTTCAAGTTCTTGCTACCTTTCTTCTTACAGACCCTAATTAGTCGTGTTGGATAAAGAGAGAGTAGCATTTAAGTGTGGCAAGTATGACATGCCCAAGTCCAAGAGAGTAAAGAGATGGAAGGCTGAAATGAAAGAGAAGTTAGGTAAGTAATGAGTTTGGAGAAGACGAGATTGAGAAGAGGCTCGTGTGTGTGTGTTGAACGAGGTTGGAGTACTTATGTGTAAAATAACTTCTAGAGAGATTGAGAGTAGGAACAACTTGAACCAAAGCAGTCTTGTCATAGTTCCAGACGAGCTGATACTACGAAGTAAAACGGAAGTTCTGGGTTAAGCTCTGCTTCGTTCGACTCAATTTAAATTTTGTTTTATCCTGCATTTGAGGGTGAACTTTGTCCCAGTATCTGTGCCATCTTTCTTGAACAATCTACAGTGGTCATTAGTTGTAGTTGTTTCGAATGCAATACTTCAATCAGACGCCTCGATGCGAATAGTTAGACTACAGCGACTTCTTGGCATGCGATAGTAACCTCTCCAGGGACGTTCATTTCTTGTCCTCTGAAGGCATCTTTAGAGATACACGCTGGTTGGATAAGCTTTGGGCTGCAGTAGTCTCATCGTATTCTGATCCAAATGCAGTAGATTCATCTTGTGCGTTGCGATAAGCCCCGTGCCTAATGCACCGTCCTCCCCTCTGAGCTCGGTTTGTACATCCATCATCACTGCAAAGTGTCTGTTTAGCCCCATGTCTAATGCAAACCCCTCCACGCCTGGCTTGATTTGTACATCCTTCATGCATGCATCTCTCCATTATACGCGTTGCTACATGTCTCATACATGCCCCTCCTTTTAGAGCATAGTTTGAGCATCCTTCAGTACTGCATCGTTTGATCTTTGCCCCGTGCCTCTTGCACACTCCTTTCCTGACGATTTCTTCGTTGCTCCATGTTTCGTGTACACTCCTCCTTTCCAAGCTTTATTTGTGCATCCTTCGCTACTGCATAGTTTGACCTTTGCACCGTGCCTTTATTTTGCACACTCCTCCTTTCTTGGCTTGGTTTGTACATCCTTCACTGCTGCATAGTATCTTCTTTGCTCCATGTCTCGTGCACACTCCTCCTACTTGGGCAAAAAAATTTCATCCTTCGGTGCTGCACAACTTATGCTCCCTCTTTGCCCCGTGCCTTCTGCACACTCCTCCTCGTTGAGCTATATTTGTGCACCCATCAGCAGAGCAGTCATATCTGTACTTCTTTTTGGCCATCTTCTCCTTGGTCCAATCTTCCTCCTCCAGCGATTTCGATTCATCGTTGTGTTGTGGACTGGGTGGAGACCTTACCTGCTGGTTGTTGACAGGAGTTCTTCTCCAAGTTGAAGTTCTTCGTCGAGTTGATGCAGATGCAGATGCAGATGCAGATGATGTCTTGTTCTTCCGGCTCGTTGCAGATGAAGCAGCAATCGCCGCCGCCTCAGCCTTTCTGAGCTGGCTCTCCCGATAAATCAGGGCACCAATATCTTCCTTTACGCCATATTTTGATTCCGCCATCGCTGATGGTATGTTTGGTTTGGTCGCCATGATCCATGATGTTTTAGATACGAAGTCGCAAGAAGAGCACATAGCACAGAGCACAGAGAACAGAGCGAGAGCACTGCATGATGTTGTGTTAGTATCTGTATCGTTGTAAATGACGACACTTTCAACTTCACAATCTACAGTGACACTATGCCAAAGTTTGAAGCAAGCAAAGTTTGTTGTTGTTGCTGGAGGATTATGGATGGGGGGCATATTTAGGGGGCAAGTTTTGTTTGCCCCCCTTTTTGAATGTGGATACCCAAATCGGGTATCTCACATCAACGTTGTGATATCACAACGCGTTGTGATATCACATCCATCGTTGTGATATCACAACACATCGTTGTGATATCACATCGGATGTGATATAGTGACAATTTGGTATTATTGCCGTGGAAACCCATCAGAATGCCTCTCGTATGTACAACTCTTAGAAGACAGTGGCAGCTAAGCGATCGGTGCGTTGAGTTTTGTCGGCGGGAAGTTTTGGAAAGTTGCTCGCCGACACCATTTATGATAGAGTTGATAGTCGACTGATAGTCGATAGAATACCTACCACCCATGCCACTCTTTGATGGAGACGGCCTCGGCTTCTGCTCAGCTATATTAGAGAGGAGGAAAGCGAGTTGACTCGCGAATCATCGGCTAGATGTCGAGAGCTCATCTCGGAGGATAGTCTGTCCAGGACAGTGATGTCGACGATCCTGATGAGATGTTGCATGAGGAGGAGGATAAAGAAAGTTATTTCGAGAGACAGCATATAATCGAAGAGTTCACCTCCAGTAGACGACCATTTCATGTCTGACAGATGAGAGGCTCTGGTCCATGCACAAGTATGTAATGTAGGTGCGTGCGTATCCGGTAGAAGCATGGGATTCTCATTGCGTGCGTATCCGGTAGACATGGGATTCTCTTTGGATGAACGGGTAGATTTCAGAAATGGAGGTGCTGATCTTGTTTTATGACGTCGCTCTTTCTATCTATCATGAAGTCTATGTCATGTTGACACGCTCTTTGCCATATAGTCTGCATGTGCATGATGAGACCACATCTGGGATGGAAAGAGAGGAAGTGAGGATAGAGCGTTTCTGTTCCCATGGTCTCGATAATCAATGAGTAATGTATAACATAAAGCTCCTGTTCCATTAATTTTATTAATCAGTAAGTGACAAAATTAAAATACCCCAAGCCTCGCTGCTCATGACCTGACGAGCAAAAGTCATTATATTATCACAATTCTCCTGAGCTGCGTCTAACCTCTAAGCATCCAATTTTTAAACAAACTCATACGGCATCTCTCTGGCGACTTTTTGTTGCATGGAAGGCAGCCTGCAATGATCGAGAGTTGCGATGAAGTCTTCATCCCTTATAATCTTGCTTCAGCATTTCCACTGGTTTGTCGTGTCAGAGGTTGGCAGAGCGAGATGTTCCAATGTTTCAATTGCTCTATCCACGCTGGATTATTGCACTCTAAGTCTCGCAATTGGATGCTCACCGGTAGATTCCGACCAGTAGCGGTCCCTTCCAAATGATGCAATGATTGCATGTTATTGTCCTCCACAAAACCTTGCCCATCCTGAACAAAACAAAAATTGTTTTGTGCATAATCCAATTCAGCTGCCATATTTAGAGGAAACTTCATCCTTCAATTTGTTGATAACACGCAGTTGTGCTTTCGACGTCAGCCATGTAGATGATTTTTTCGTATCACTGTCTAATTCTTGTGGTTCCAGTTGCACTATCTGTGGCGGTGATACTTAGGGTTCAAATCGATAGTCATCATTATTTATATTGATGGGACGGACTGTTCGTGAATCCTCCTCTTCTGAAGACAACGTTGCCGATGATTCGCGAGTCAACTCGCTTTCCTCCTCTCTAATATAGCTGATCAGAAGCCGAGGCCGTCTCAATCAATCAAAGAGTGGCATGGGTGGTAGGTATTCTATCGACTATCAACTCTATCACAAATAATGGTGTCGGCGAGCAATTTTCAAAACTTCCCGCCGACAAAACTCAACGCACCGATCGCTTAGCTGCCACTGTCTTCTAAGAGTTGCACGAGAGGCATTCTGATGGGTTTCCACGGCAATAATACCAAATTATCACTATATCACATCCGATGTGATATCACAACGATGTGTTGTGATATCACAACGATGCGTTGTGATATCACAACGATGGATGTGATATCACAACGCGTTGTGATATCACAACATTGATGTGAGATACCCGATTTGGGTATCCACATTCAAAAGGGGGGGCAAACAAAACTTGCCCCCTAAATATGCCCCCCATCCATAATCCTCCTGATGTTGCTACTGTCGAATAGAAGGAACTACCAGCAGCAATCTGATGCTCAAATAGAATACAATGATGAACGTATCATCGTCTAATCCGACAGTCAGCCGTCTGCTCGATCGATCGCCTCCACCAGCAAGTGATGGCTTTATCACATCTACCAACGAAAATGATGACTCCTCACCTCAAACATCCCGTCTCACCACACCATCATCATCACCTCAACAACAAAACAAGTCAGCCATCATCGAATCACTTCCGCCAGACAGCACCTCCCACATCCTCTCCTTCTTACTACCACACGAACTATTTGACGTGTGCCTAATATCCAAAAGTGGATATGACATGTTCAATTGTGATTTATTATGGAAGATTAAATTTAGGAGTCGTTGGAATTGTTTGCCGGATGTGCCTCCGCGTATGATTGGTGGTGGTGCTGGTTTGTCTGCTTCGTTTAATAGTGATGATGATGGTGATGAGAATGGGACCAACACAACTAGTGATGGATTTTGGAAGCGTTGCTTCATCAATGCACACAGCAACCCACACGATTTATGGATACGGCATTATAATTGTGTTACTCCCGAAGATGTTACCACTGTGGTTGGACGGACGGTTATTCCGAATGATTATTCGTTTGAATGGAGTGGTGATGATGAGGGGAGTGGCAAATTGTTTCGTAAACAAATGATGTGGGATCAAAGACTGCAAAATCAGAAACAAGGGGATAAGAAATGTGATATCATGGAGTTTCAGAACCAATTTGACTCGCCAGTTATGAAATGCTGTCCAACGTGTCGATATCATCCCATGTTTCATCCAAACGGATACTCCAATGTTACTGAGGCGGTGGAAGCAGAACTGAACTATGCCAAACAACAGGACGGAGACGCAACATACAATCAACCACAACAGATTACTAATGATCCAGTAGAAACTGCCGAAATTGTGGCTAGTGCACATGCCCTCTTGTACAATTCTCCTCCCAAGACTGCTGCTCGTGGTGGTCTGGAAAGTAGTGTTGCCAAGGCAATTCATTATGCTACTCAATATTCGGTAGCAAAGTGGTGCCGTAACTTACGTCTTGATGACAGCAAGTCTTCATTGTTGGATAGATACAATAACAACTTGAATCAAAGGGGGGACGTGGACACAAGCCAACCACAATCTATACAGAAGGAGGCAATACGAGCATTTGAATGTGCATCCACCTACAATCGCAAGATTGAAACTAGTCAGTATCAATCATCAGGAGTTCAATTCTTGTCAGATGCAGTATTTTTCAATGTTCATTCAAGGACGTCGTCGTGTGATCAAGCTGCGACAATGATGAAGGAACTTGGTCGTGATGTTGGCAATTCTTCATCAATATCCGAACTTGGGACCAACTTTGAAACGTCCTATCATACATGGCACGTTATCCGATTGTCGAATCCCGACTTTATTCGTCCATTGACTTTCCGGGCGTATATTCAATGTCCAGATGTGTTTACTGTCTACCCCTCCAAGGGTTATTTGCGACCCGGAGAGACTGTATACTTGACACTGGGAGTGCGAATGAAGGCTTCCATGATGAACGAAGCATTTGAACGAGTCGACGTGGAAAGGGAGGAGGTGGACGCGGAAATGGCGAGACTTTATGCTTCGGAGGGACATTTGCCTTTTGTTCCCTTTGCAATTCGGTACATGTACGCTCCACCAATCCCAGCGACTCCAACGGACTATGCTGCCCGTCCGAGTTTCAACAATAGACCTCCATTTGGTCCAGCAGCTCAACAGAATCAAGCGTCACAAGGATCGGTACTTGATCACTTGTGGGAAAATGTCAAATCGGAGGCAGATGTTAGAACGATTTATATCTCGGCACATATCAACAATAATTATGGATTTGACGAGTTTCAGCACGCAACGCTATCACCATTCAACATTGATGTCGGTTCGCATCATGCGACGACACTCACGACCAACATGCCTCAAATTCTTCATAAAAGTATTCAACTGTTCGCAGTCATTGAAAACCTTCAGAAGGAGACGGAACATTCTATCTCGGGTGATACTTATCGAACTGAGAAGAAGTGTGCATTGTGTAAAAGAGATTGGGGACCCCAGTCTGAGTTGCTGGGGAGGGCCTATCTTCTTAGAAGGCTGGAATGTCAGAAACATGTTTTGCTTCGTGAGCAAGAGCGTGCTAATTTTGAGCGGTCGTTGCAAATGATCCCTAAGTTGCTGCATCGAGTTCTATCATGTGAAGACGAGGATGATACTGGCAACATATCGTCGAAGATTCTTGGCTTGAACAGGATCTGTCAATTACTTTATTGCATGCATCGAGAGCACATCATACCAATGAAATCGAAGAGACTTGTATCAGAGGAAGAACGGCAATGGTATGCTCACTGCGAGAGTTATATTGATGAGACGTACGCTGACATTCAGCAAGTCTTGGTTGAAAGTCGTTCTGGAGAGACAAGCAATCACTTTATGATTGATGAACAGCAGTGGAAGAGACGTGGAATTTACAACACGACCAAGTGCACAGAGCTGATTAAGGCGGAAACGGATGTTGCTAATTCACTGATGTACAAACCAGAACCGAAACATCTTCAAAAGCTTGGGTCACTAGATTATAATCCTTTTGGAAGGATAACGTTAGGCGTACAGGATGACCCAAATCACTTCACCAACATATCAATGCACACTGACATGTTTCAAAACGATGCATTGAAAAGCTTTGCCATCGCTTGTTTGATGATGGGCAATCCAAAAGTCTTGATTGGTCACGGTGTATACGATCGTGTGAAGAAGCCTGGGTCGATTATTCGGAGTCCGTCATTACCCGTTGATACGTTTTTTCGACCGACCAGGCCAGAAAGACAAAACAAACTACAGGAAGTGTTGAGGATGTTGGAAAAGTGGGCTTTGGTTGCTGCCTCATGCGGTTGGAAAGCAAAGAACTCAACAGCTTTTTTGCAGCAAAAGTATTTTGGATTCAAGAGCATCAACTTTGAGTTCAACGAACAAGATCCTGATGGATTAAAGCTGATTGTATTTGGTCAAGAGAACTTTCAAATTAACTTCCAAACAACGATGGCACATTATATCTCCAACATTCCTCTTCCGGGTCAGGGCAAGATGTTTCTACTGTCCTCACCGCAATGCGAGGAGACTGTCAATTTCTGTCACAGCATCAATGTGTTGTATACCAAAGTCCAGTCGTATGCAAACATGTTACATCCCTCGATGAAGGATGTGGACACTCATGAAGATGGGTCTCAAACCCAACAGAGCCAGGTGCCCATTCATCAAAATCAACAAAACGATGCTGTCTTGGCTTTGAACGTTATAATGTTGATTGCAATGCACCTTGGATGGACTATTGATGATGATTATCGAGGAGGCTTCTTACTGGTTAATCGACGATTGCTCATCTCAGCACAATGGTTCGCCAACACGATAATGACTGCTTCTCTTCTGGCATCATTAATATCAAGAAAAATTTTGCTCATCAATCCGTTTCCTGCCGATGGAGTCATGCAAGTCGGATTCAGATCAAGCATCCCAATTAATCCATTTCCTGTTCAGACAGCGAGCAGTCAAGCAAGGTGAGCATACTTATTTCCACGAGCAGTTGATAATATTGTTATCTTTGATGCACTCACGTTTTCTTCCTTCTTTCTCGCCTCATACGCTAGATCTTCACAGCGCTTCCTCACGCCCAATGAATGTGGAGTTGCAGCAATGATTGTAGTTGTCTTCTATTTTTACATTGGCCGATTGTCTGAGCGTGAGATTAGCCGGGGATATGAACGTGAATTAGTGGGGAATACAAATGGACCAATGAAGAAGGCATCTTTACTTGCAAGGTCGGCTCTGGCGTTGCAACGGCTGTGGGATGCATCCATTCCTTATTTCATCCAACGATGGACATACATTCCCAAGTGGAGCAGAATATCCTATGATGACATGTCGAAGACTGTTGTGCATCATAGAAGCATGGACCATAGAGAGCACCGCATTTTTGAAGCAAAGAGTGCGAGAGAGCACAAGAGTAATTCATCGTCGCGAGCACTTGGTGCAGGGAGCTATTTGATTGGCTTTGGTTGCTTCATGCTCAGCTTTATGGCGTGCTCTCCTCATTTCTCCATCAATTCACTTACAACATTCTTTTGTTCGGTAGCATATGGCATGAGCCTGACTATCGAGTCAATGGAGATAGTCAGACGCACCACTTCAAGGGGCCTCTTATCCTTGGCGAAACCTCGTCGTCTCAATACTCTTGTCATCGGGTTCATTCTTATTGGTCAGTTGGTTGGGTCTTCTGGAGGGGCTCTATTTTTAGCAGAATTCATCGTTACCACAATCAGTCTTCTGCTTGGCGGTGCCGCAACAGTGACAGCAAGAGCAGTCGAATCATGGATTACGTTCTTGTGTCTCTCTTCAACATCGCTATGGGGGTTCCTATCCGCACGATTAGGGTTACTTGATGGCATGCGTAAAAGGCAACGTGGGTTCCCCTCCAACATTTTATGTGCATCGCTTTGCTCTGGCGTTGCAATGTGGATCACAGTATTGAGCGATGGCGGATGGAATGATGTTTCCCCTGGCGAAGTGATTGTGGTTGTGCTCAAGGAACAGGGACGAAATTTGTTATCCAGCTGGAGGAAATGGTATTATAATTAAATGCACATACTATGATGTAGTGAAAATGTACAAATAATAATGAGGTTGCATCAGGCATGGGATAAATGATGAATAGAAGTTGTGCAGCTAATGGATGCAATAACCAAGCCGAGAAAGGAGGGTTAGCATATCGAATGAACTGGACGATATCAATCTAATCTTTGGAAGAGGCCACGAAAATCTGTACAGAAATGAGAGGAAAAGAAATTATTATTCAATCAATATCATTAATTTGCTTTATGTATCAATTCTCTCTACATCGCCCACAGTCAGAGCGTAGTTGGAGAGGGAGGCTCTGACCCTATCAGCCTTGTCATGATTCTCTAATAGCTCATACTCTTTGATACTTCCCAAAAAAATCGCAAATATGCGGTATGATATCATTTCTCTAAGCAAGATCGTTTCTCCCATGCCTGATACAAACTCCTCCCTTTTTGGCTTGTTTTGTACATCCTTCCCAGCTGCAAAGTTTGCGTGTGACCTTTGCACCATGCCTCTTACACACTCCTCCATTCTGAACATGATTCGTACATCCTTCCCTGCTGCATAGTTTGGCCTTTGCCCCATGCGTCCTGCACACTCCTCCTACTCGGGATTTATTTGTGCATCCTTCGCTGCTGCATAGTTTGGCCTTTGCCCCATGCGTCCTGCACACTCCTCCAGTGATGGCTCCATTTGTGCATCCTTCGCTGCTGCATAGTTTGGCCTTTGCCCCATGCGTCCTGCACACTCCTCCTACTCGGGATTTATTTGTGCATCCTTCGCTGCTGCATAGTTTGGCATTTGCCCCATGCGTCCTGCACACTCCTCCAGTGATGGCTCCATTTGTGCGTCCCTCACTGCTGCATAACTTTTTCTTTGCCCCGTGCCTCCAGCACACTCCTCCTTTGATAGCACCATTTTTACATCCTTCATTGCTGCACTGTTTCGCAAAGGCTTTTGCTCCGTGTCTCCAGCAGACCCCTCCTTTGATAGCACCATTTTCACATCCTTCACTCCTGCACTGATTCTTAGTGCGCTTTTTCTCTTGCTCATTTTCGCTCCCCTTGTCATATCGAGGCCGCTTAGACGTTACACCTGCTTTGTTTGCACTGGCACTAGCTAACACTGACTTCGTCTCACACTGCCCTTCCTCGTCAGAACTCTCATCATTCATAGTCTCAAGTCTTTGCTGCTGCTGCTGCTGCTTCTCCTTCTTCCTCTCCCTAATCTCCTCAGTGTAAAGCCGAACAGCATCATTCTCAGCTTCTGATACTGCGCTCGATAGGGGAAAGCGGAAATGCGCATTTCGTAATGCAGCCATGGTCTCCTCTCGCAGAGGATCGACGAGGGATGCAGGGACGCACTTTTCACCCTTGACGGCTGTTTGATGAAATAGCGTGAGTATTGCACTCGTGTGCTTGCTCAGGGCAGACTTGACTTCGTCGAGCTCCCTTCCCTGCCTATTATCACCACTAATGGACTCATCAGATGTAGTCTTCTCCATCAATGTATCCGTCGCATTCCCCCTCTCTTTTACATCTCGGAAAAAGTCGTCATCTCCTTCCTTCGTTACCCTAGCTTTGATTGCTTGATCGTGCGACCCCTCGCTATCAACGGTCTCCTCTATTCCTGCACTGGCCTTTTCGGTAGTAGTAATAATATTGCCGCTGGTATCTTTGACATTATTCATCAATGTACGAGATGATGGATTATTTGATCCTCCCCCACTCCCAAAAAGAGCTGCCTTTGTGCAGCCCAACGGTGAAAAACTTCTAGCACTCACTTCCTTTTGGGGTGAGTCATTTTCCTTGCTGCCTGCACCCCGAATAACATGCTGGCGTGTCAACTTCTTGGCATTATTGTCGTCCGTCAATCCAAAATTTCTCTTGGTCATATTATTGGGCGGAGAATTGTCCATCACGGGCGGAGCGCTACTGCTGTCGCTGCCATTCAATAATGGGTCAAAAGACTTCGATGCACCTTCTCTCTCTTGTTTTGACGACTCATCGTTAGCTTCATTTTTGATGAGAACAATAACTTCGGTCGGTTCATCAGAAGAATCGTATGAGAATGCGCACAACTCGTGCTCCCTGAGCTCCCCGGACAATCCGCCGCCGCTTCCATCTTTTGCGAGAGCTTCAATGGCAGTAGGCATGATAATAGTAACAATCACGAAACTGGAAGGGATGTGCGCTTGATCTTGTTGCAGTGCAAGCAGATGCAGTGACAAGAACAAAAAGTGAAGTCGTGTAAGTGAAAGCTCAGTGCGTGGGTTCCTGTTTGTGGGCCCCGCCCGCACGAGTCAAAAGTGCCCACGCGTCATTTTTGGACATCCTTCAAAGGAGGAGTGTTGTAGTGCAAAGTTAAGACATGAGATGGATGACAAAAAAGGCTAATAAAGGAGGAGGTTGCACAGGACATGGTATTATTGAAGCATGAAGCAGCGAAGGAAGCCAGAATTAGATGAGTGTGCATAAGCAAGGGGCAAGTGGTATGTACAGGTACAGCACAAACAATGAAGCAGTGAATATACGAATGTACAAATAATATAGTTATCAAGGAAGGAGTTTGCATTAGACATGATGGGACAAAGGTGAATAGAGTTGTGCAGCACCTTTGGCTTTGGATGCAATAACCAAGCTGAGAGAGGAGGAGTGTGCATTAGCGCACAAATGAACTGTACGACATCGATCTAATCTAGGGGAGAGCTCACTGAAATCTGTATCTTTACGCAAGTTAAAGTATATTGAATCAAAATCATTCTATTTGCTTTGCTTTATGTATCAAGCTCTCTCTACATCGCTCACATTCAGATCGTCGTTGGGGGCGTTGACCCTATCCTTCAGCCTTGTCATGATTGTCTACTAGCTCCACTCTTTGATACTTTCCAAAAGATCCAAAGATTTGTGTTTTGAAATCCTTTTCTCTACGCAAGATCGTTTCTCCCATGCCTCATACACACTCCTCCTTTTCTGGCATAAGTTGTGCATCCTTCCCTGCTGCATAGTTTCCGTGCGGCCTGCGTAGCTCCATGCCTAATGCAAACTCCTCCTTGTACGGCTCTATTTGTGCATCCTTCGCTGCTGCACAATTTGACCTTTGCCCCATGCCTAACGCACAATCCTCCCTTTTGAGCTTGATTTGTGCATCCTTCGCTGCTGCATAGTTTGACCTTTGCCCCATGCTTCATACAAACTCCTCCTTTGACAGCATTATTTGTGCATCCTTCGCTGCTGCACAATTTCAATTTGACCTTAGCCCCATGCCTAATACACACTCCTCCTTTCTGAACATGATTCGTGCATCCTACGCTGCTGCACTGTTTCGCAAAGGCTTTTGCTCCGTGTCTCCAGCAGACCCCTCCCTTCTTGGCATGATTTGTACATCCTTCACTGCTACACTGATACTTAGTACGCTTTTTGACTTGCTCGTTTTCACTCTCCTTGTCAGATCGTGGCCTCTTACATAACGTTGGGAGATTGTCGTTGTTTACACTGGCACTAGCTAACACTGACTTCGTTCCACACTGCCCTTCCTCGTCAGAACTCTCATCATTCATAGTCTCAAGTCTTTGCTGCTGTTGCTGCTGCTTCTCCTTCTTCCTCTCCCTAATGTCCTCGGTGTAAAGCCGAACAGCATCATTCTCAGCTTCTGATACTGCGCTCGATAGGGGAAAGCGGAAATGCGCATTTCGTAATGCAGCCATGGTCTCCTCTCGCAGAGGATCGACGAGGGATGCAGGGACGCACTTTTCACCCTTGACGGCTGTTTGATGAAATAGCGTGAGTATTGCACTCGTGTGCTTGCTCAGGGCAGACTTGACTTCGTCGAGCTCCCTTCCCTGCCTATTATCACCACTAATGGACTCATCAGATGTAGTCTTCTCCATCAATGTATCCGTCGCACCCACCCTCGCTTTCACATCTCGGAAAAAGTCGTCATCTCCTTCCTTCGTTACCCTAGCTTTGATTGCTTGATCGTGCGACCCCCCGCTAACAACGGCCTTCTCTATTTCTGTACTGGCCTTTTCGGTAGTAGTAATAATATTGCCGCTGGTATCTTTGACATTATTCATCAATGTACGAGATGATGGATTATTTGATCCTCCCCCACTCCCAAAAAGAGCTGCCTTTGTGCAGCCCAACGGTGAAAAACTTCTAGCACTCACTTCCTTTTGGGGTGAGTCATTTTCCTTGCTGCCTGCACCCCGAAGAACATGCTGGCGTGTCAACTTCTTGGCATTATTGTCGTCCGTCAATCCAAAATTTCTCTTGGTCATATTTTTGGGCGGAGAATTGTCCATCACGGGCGGAGCGCTACTGCTGTCGCTGCCATTCAATAATGGACCAACAGGCTTCGATACACCTGCCCTCTCTTGTTTTGACGACTCATCGCCAGCTTCATTTTTGATGAGAACAATAACTTCGGTCGGTTCATCAGAAGAATCGTATGAGAATGCGCACAACTCGTGCTCCCTGAGCTCCGCTGTCAATCCGCCGCTGCTTCCATCTTTTGCGAGAGCTTCAATGGCAGTAGGCATGATAATAGTAACGATCACTAAACTGGAATGGATGTGCGCTTGATCTTGTTGCAGTGCAGAGCAGATGCAGTGAGTGACAAGAACAAAAAGTGGTCGACAAGCGAAAGCTCAGTGGCGTGGGGACCTCGCTCTGGTTGTCAAAGGAGGAGAATTAATTATGAGTGTAGCAAAGAGATAAGACATGAGATGGATGACAAAAAGGGCTCATAAAGGAGGAGGTTGCACGGGACATGGTATTGTAAAAAGAAGAAAGCATGAAGCAGTGAAGGAAGTCAGAAATAGAGGAGTGTGCCATAGGCACGGGGCACGTGGTATGTAAAGGTACAGCACAAACAATGAAACAGTGGACGTACGAATGTACAAATAATATAGTTATCAAGGAGGGAGTTTGCATTAGACATGGGACAAAGGAGAATAGAGTTGTGAAGCACCTTTGGCTTTGGATGCAATAACAAAGCTGAGAAAGGAGGAGTGTGTATTTGCGCACAAATGAACTGTACGACATCGATCTAATCTAGGGGAGAGCTCACTGAAATATGTATCTGTGCGCAAGTTAAAGTATATTGAATCAAAATCATTCTATTTGCTTTGCGTTATGTATCAAGCTCTCTCTACATCGCTCACATTCAGAGCGTCGTTGGGGGCGTTGACCCTATCCTCCAGCCTTGTCATGATTGTCTACTAGCTCTCTTTGATACCTTCCAAAAGATCCAAAGATTTTTCATGATATCCTTTTCTCTACGGAAGATCGTTTCTCCCATGCCTCATACACACTCCTCCTTTTTTGGCTTGTTTTGTACATCCTTCCCTGCTGCATAGTTTCCGTGCGGCCTGCGTAGCTCCATGCCTAATGCAAACTCCTCGTTGTACGGCTCCATTTGTACATCCTTCCCTGCTGCATTTCTTCTTTGTCCATGTTGCCCCATGCCTGATACACACTCCTCCGTTGATGGCTCTATTTGTGCATCCTTCACTGCTGCATAGTTTGACCTTTGCTCCGTGCCTAATACACACTCCTCCATTCTGAACATGATTCGTGCATCCTTCGCTGCTGCACAGTTTGACCTTTGCTCCGTGTCTAATGCGCACTTCTCCCTTCTTGGCATGATTTGTACATCCTTCACTGCTGCACTGTTTCTGTTTGGCATTGGCTTTTGCTCCGTGTCTCCAGCAGACCCCTCCTTTGACGACAATATTTTCACATCCTTCACTGCTGCACTGATACTTAGTGCGCTTTTTGACTTGTTCGTTTTCACTCTCCTTGTCATATCGTGGCCTCTTACATAACGTTGGGAGATTGTCGTTGTTTACACTGGCACAAGCTAACACTGACTTCGTTCCACACTGCCCTTCATTATCGGCACTTCCATCATTCTTAGTCTCAAGTCTTTGCTCCCGTTGCTGCTGCTCCTTCTTCCTCTGGCTAATTTCCTCAGTGTAAAGCCGAACAGCATCATTCTCAGCTTCTGATAATGCTCCGGATAGTGGAAAGCGAAAATGCGCATTTCGTAATGCCGTCATAGTCTCCTCTCTCACCGGATCAACGAGGGATGCAGGGACACACTTTTCACCCTTGACGGCTGTTTGATGCAATAGCGTAAGTAATGCACTCGTGTGCTTGCTCAGGGCAGACTTGACTTCGTCGAGCTCCCTTCCCTGAGTGTAATCAGGAGTGCTAGACTCATCAGATGTAGTCTTCTCCATCAAAATATCCGTCGCATTCCCCCTCGCTTTGACATCTCGGAATAATTCGCCATCTCCTTCCTTCGGGACCCTAGCTCTGGCTGCTTGATCGTGCGACCCCTCGCTATCAACGGCCTCCTCTATTCCTGCACTGGCCTTTTCTCCGCTGGTATCTTTGACATCATTCATCAATGTACGAGATGAAGGATTATTATTTGATCCTCCCCCACTCCCAAAAAGAGCTGTCTGTGTGCAGCCCAACGGTGCAAAAGAAGTTCTAGCACTCACTTCCTTTTGGGGCGAGGCATTTTCCTTGCTGCCTGCACCCTGAATAACATGCTGGCGTGTCAACTTGGCAATATTATTATTGTCCGTCAATCCAAAATCTCTCTTCGTCATATTTTTGGGCGGGGGAGAATTATTGTCCATCACGGGCGGAGCGCTACTGCTTTCGCTGCCATTCAATAATGGGTCAAAAGACTTCGATGCACCTGCCCTCTCTTGTTTTGACGACTCATCGCCAGCTTCATTTTTGATGAGAACAATAACTTCGGTCGGTTCATCAGAAGAATCGTATGAGAATGCGCACAACTCGTGCTCCCTGAGCTCCGCTGTCAATCCGCCGCCGCTTCCATCTTTGGAGAGAGCTTCAATGGCAGTAGGCATGATAGTAGTAACGATCACTAAACTGTAAGGGATACAATATCACGCTGATGATATCACGCTTGATCGGGCGGGGTAGATATTGTAGTGCAAAGTGCAGTGACAAGAACAAAAAGTGAAGTCGGAAGGGGCCTGTTTGTGGGCCCGGCACGAGTCAAAAGTGCCCACGGTCATCGGGACAAAGGTGATATCTAATTACTATAAATCTAATTACTATAAAAAGCAAATTCCGCATTATGGAATTGTAGCGTATGATTCCTACGTAGACCACCACGTAGAAAATTTCGCAATATGGAATTGTAGCGTATGATTCCTACGTAGACCACCACGTAGAAAATTTCGCAATGTGGAATTGTAGCGTATGATTCCTACGTAGACCACCACGTAGAAAGTGGCCGATTGGGGAATCGTACATTGTGGTCGATGTGAGTTGTAGAAGTAATTCTGACGTTGCAATACTACGAATTTCCTCCAACCAAAGTTGAGTAAAATGCATACAGCATGCGCAGCAGGCGCTCACTCTCTTCAATCCCATAGCAACCAACAACTCATACTGCATTGAGCAAAAGATATATCAATCTTACAAATAAACATGAGTGACTTTAATGAGTTAGAGGATCATCTACAACAATTGGACATCAACAATAATGATGTAGAAAATGAACGAAGTAGGCAAAATGAACTACGGAACCAACGCCGTGAACAACAACATGAGCATGACGGACAACAACGTGAGCATGATGCAAGCAATCAAAGACGAAGAGTCTTAGATGAAGAACGCTATCAGGAACAACATCAGGAACAACATCAGC
Organism: Skeletonema marinoi; assembly: GCA_030544225.1. Taxonomy (NCBI): domain Eukaryota; phylum Bacillariophyta; class Thalassiosirophyceae; order Thalassiosirales; family Thalassiosiraceae; genus Skeletonema; species Skeletonema marinoi. The sequence goes on from CM060493.1 coordinate 1,362,404, forward strand.
ATGACGCACAACAACGTGAGCATGATGCAAGCAATCAAAGACGAAGAGTCTTAAATGAAGAACGCTATCAGGAACAACATCAGGAACAACATCAGCATGACGCACAACAACGTGAGCATGATGCAAACAATCAAAGACGAAGAGTTTTCGAGCAAGAACGCTATCATGAACGCCGCAACCAAGAAAATGTAAACTCCTATCCAGCATGCAAGTGCAATATTGATACCTTTGATCCAAATACAGCAAACATCATTCCTAATGATCTTGGATCGATGGATATAAAGTGCGATTATTGCGATGCACTGGGATTCAAGGTCGAATTTAGACGGAACCAAGATAACAAGAAGCACATGGGCAAAATGTGCTGTAATCAAAATCAAGTCAAACTGGATCCGCCTCCGCCGGTTCCTATCGCTCTGTACAAACTGTTCATATCAGATGATGCAAGAGCACAGGCTTTCCGTCACCTTCTACGATATTTCAATGCCGGAATGGCAATGGGATCAATACAAGTCGACGACCAAACTGTTTATCAAGGAGGTCCGGCATCGTTCAAAGTGCATGGGCAGATATACAAACGAATAGGGCCAATGCTCCCATCACTACCATCTGTCTTCGGTGATGGTACACCTAAGTGTTTGCAAATTTGGTTCTGTGACGCGGAAGAGCAAGCTAACCTTAGAGTCCAACAAAATTGTGGTGTTCGGCGAAATCGAACAATATATAAGAGGCACAAAGACATATTCCAACTGTTGCATCGCATTCTAACATCGTGTGGAAATCCTCTACTACATCGGTACCTTACTATTCATGAAGAGATTGAGAAAACTGGAATTAATCCTGACGAAGTTCAAATCGTAATGGATATTAATCCATCTGAAGGTCGACACGCAGGTAGATTTAATGCACCGAAATCTACTGAAATATTTGCTCTGTTGCCGGATAACACAACTGAAAATCTGAGCAAGTATGCTATCTTAACTCCGATGCGCCAATCTGATCCAACACAAAATCCAATACGTCGCATTCCAGACTTCTTCGGCATTCATGATCCCCTCCTTTATCCACTACTCAGACCAACAGGAGAAGAAGGGTGGCACCGTAACATGTATACTGCCAACGGTATAAAAATATCTGCGAGAAATTATGCAAGGTACTACATGATGCAGCGAGATCTCAAAAGTATAGATCCTGAGGACGAAGAACGCACTGTCCAAAAATATTGTATAACTCATCTGGCCTGCAAGTTGTATCAGCAATGGATATGTGATTCATGGGCAAAGGTAGAAAGCAATGATCTCGGCTGGGTTGAAACACATCAGAGTGCACTCTTCGCTGAACAGTATGCCAACTTAAAGAAACGAGCAGCAGAGAAAACAACAGGAGGGGGGACACCAACAGTCCTGCCATCAACTTACCATGGGAGCGATCGTTACATGTATAAGAAATTCCAAGACGCGATGGCTTTGTGTCGAGTCTTTGGGCGTCCTCATCTGTTCATTACTTTTACTATGGATGTGTTTTGCAAGGAAGTTATGGACCAATTAATGCCAGGCCAAAATCCATACGATCGGCCCGACATAATTGCACGAGTGTACTGGCAGAAATACAGAGCTTTCATTAAAGATATAGAAAAGGATGGAATCTTCGGAAAGTGCATTGCCCGGTGCAGCACGGTTGAATTCCAAAAACGTAAGTGAACTACTCTAATTGTATCTTGCAATCTCTCTTTAGCACCCAAGCTAACATACAAACATGCACTGCACTCATCCACTCCAGGCGGTGCTCCACATACCCACACATTGATATGGATTGAAAACTTCGATGACTCGCCGGCCAACTTGGATAATATTATTTCCGCCGAGATTCCGCCTCAAGGAGAGGAGGGTACAGTACAGCGTGAATTGTACGATTTAGTCACAAATAAGATGATTCATGGGCCCTGTTCTCACGGATGGGCATGCTGGAACAATGGCTACTGCAGCAAGAAGTTTCCTTTTGACTTCAATGACAATACTACCATTGGGAGCGATTACTATCCCCAATATCGTCGGCGCTCTCCCGAGAATGGTGGCAATACTGCTACCACAAGTAGTGGCAAACAAGTGGACAACAGAAATGTCGTGCCCTACAATGCATATCTGCTGTTGAAGTATAGAGCTCACATTAACGTCCAGTATGTCGTCAGCATTGCATCTATCAAGTATCTATTCAAGTACAATCATAAAGGCCATGACTTGCTCACTGTTGACATGGAGACTAATGTCGACGAATGTGAGCATTACATTACCAAACGGTACATTTCTTCCGTCTTCGCCGCTTGGAATTTGTTAGGATTTAGTATGGAGGAAATCAACCCGCCGGTATTGCAGCTTCAAGTACACCTACCTGAAGGACAACGAGTTACCTATCGGAATACTACTTCGAGTGTTGCTAATGCACTCGATCGGGGGAGGCAAACACATCTGACAGAATTCTTCTTGGCCAATGAACGTGGCATCAACCTAAATCATCCTGATTATTTACAGGCGATTGATACTTTCTACGAGGACATGCCTTGGTATTATGTGTACAACGATAAGAAGATATGGACAAAGCGTGCGAACCGACGACATACTATCGGCCGTATGCCTCTTTTCACACCCAATAGTGGAGAGCTCTTTTACCTGCGCTTGCTATTGAAGTATGTAAAAAGAGCAACATCGTACAAGGACTTACGAACCATCGACGGTACGCTGCATCCAACATTCCAAGACGCCTGTGTTGCATTGCACTTGGTGGAAAATGATTATGTATGGATCAAAACAATGGAGGAGGCGGTACAAGTTAAAATGCCTGCTGCTCTGAGAGATTTGTTTGGCAGCATCGTCATCCATTGCCATCCAAATAATATTGGTGGACTGTACCAACAGTTTGAAAATGATATGTTGGAGGATTATCTTCGTATGCACATACGAAGTGGAAACAGCGAAGAGGTTGCTTTGTTGCTCGCACGAAACGGCTTACTCCTTTACTTGAATAACTTCTTTCGTGATTTCCAAAAGACCAATGAAACCTTTGGCCTTGCAATGCCTGATGTACGTCTTGACCAGGATAGGATGGACGGTGAATTGGATCCTGGTGCTACTGATTACTTTGATAGGAATATTCGTCTCATCCATTCCAACGCAGAACAGCTTTCCTTTTTCAATGAAATCAAGGCTTGCATCGATGTCGGCAAGGGTGGCTTTTTTGGATTAGACGCTCCGGCTGGGACCGGCAAGTCATTCTTGATCAATCTCATTCTTGCATACACAAGGAAGGACAATGGAATAGCAATAGCATGTGCAATGTCTGGCATTGCGTCGCTCATCTTGCGGCTTGGCACTACATACCACAAAAGATGGCATCCACCGAAAGTTTTGACTGGACAGGACACATGTAACATTGCATTGGATTCAGAAGAAGCTCGAATCATACGCCACTCAAAATTCATTGCTATTGACGAAGTATCCATGATGGAACGTGAGTTGTTGGACTGCCTTGATACTTTTCTGAAACAGCTGATGAATAACAATGAGCCATTTGGAGGAAAGCTTCTTGTGCTTATTTTTGATCTACGGCAACTACCGCCAGTAGTCATCCATGGGCGTAGAGCTTCAATTGCTGCGAAATCCATCAAGAATAGCAGAATTTGGCGTCACATTCAGATCCGCCATTTGAAGAAGAACATGCGAATAGAACGGCTCATGGAAGCAAATCATGATGAAGACCGTGTCGCCCAATTACGCTGGTTTGAAAAGTGGTTGTTAGATATAGGGAATGGGACAGTCTCTCCTTCAGTAACAGTTGGAAATGATACTTTGATTCCATTGCCAGATCATATGGTTTGTCATTCTCCATATGAAGTTCGTGATAAAGTGTATACAAACTTCCCTGCTCATTGCACTGACAAGCAATGGCTCAAAGAACGCTGCATTCTGGGGTGCAAGAATGATCTGATACAGCAACGAAACAACGAAATGATTGATATTCTACCCGGCGATCTCTTTGAAAGCCTTAGCATCGACTCATGCGTGAACGATACTGACAACTACCACTTTGACAGCACGGTGCTCAATCAGCAAGAACCATCGGGACTGCCACCCCACCATCTCAAACTTAAAAAGGGAGCGTGCGTCATTCTGATTCGATCCCTCATTCCGAAGAAAGGATTCTGTAATGGGAAGCGTTGTCTTGTGAAGGACTTCCGTAACAATCTGTTGATCTTATCTCCATTAGATGGCCACGGTACAGACATATTGATACCCAGACTGCCAATGATTTGTAATGATTCGAAGCTTGGGATTTCCTTCACAAGACGACAGTACCCTGTTCTATTGAGTTATTACATGACAGTGAATCGATCACAAGGCCAAACGCTTGCAGTGACTGGACTTGAACTACCAAATAGTGTCTTCACTCATGGTCAGGTGTATACTTCGTTCAGTAGAGGAGGCGAGCCAGAAGAATTGCATGTGTATGCAGATCAAACGGAATTCAATGCTTTACCAGGTCTTCTTCATGCTGGTACCACATATATCAGAAATGTTGTTTGGCCGGAATTATTGCTGAAAGAATAAGACACTGCTTATGTACTTAATTGTCAATATTATAACTGCCTGTAAATGATATGGAGTCGACCTCCTTATACAGTAAGCATTGACGATTGTTATCAATGTTATTCATTGATTTCGTTGTGTTCTGTTGCAATGTATTCCTACCTATTGTATTGAGAGTGCAATAGGCGGTAAGCAAGGACAGAGAACACAAGATGAGCTACATACAGGAACTTAAGCAAAACGCTTATTCATATTCGCTTAAAATATTTTAAGCCAAAAGTTCCCTCCTTTCTTTTCGAGGGAACAATTCGCATTTCCTCCACGAGGCAGGCAAGCAGCAGACCGCCAGATAAATAGGGCACCTTCAAAACATCACCACCACCCACCACTACAAAAAGACCAAAGATGATACCTTTCGGCAGCGGCAGCACTACGGCAACAAATGATGATATATTACACACCTACAACATAGTCTTCAACTCATTTTTTATGGAGAATTGAATAGTGCTGACCGTCTTTGATCTTCAGCCTGTAGCCTGTAGACGATCTCCAGCCTGTAGACGTATTTCACAAAGACAACAGAGACAGCAGATCGACGTGACTCTACGTCATGGCTGTCATGGACTGATTAGAATGATGATGCTTTTTCGTGATTTCTTCAAGTTGTAGAGCAGTCGACCTTACATAAAATCATGCACGAGAACTCTAACTTGATCCGCTACAGTAAACCTCCATCATGCAACGAGAACTCCAACTTAATGATGCTCATCATGCACGAGAACTCCAACTTGATGGTACTGTACACACATAAAAAAAACACGGTCAACCACAGTACTCAAACCTCCATAAAACGAGTAAAAATAATAAAGCAAACTCCACCAAACTGACAAGAATAATACAGATTCAACAACAATGACTCCTCCAATGCTTTATGATCCAAGAAAGTTAAAATTAGTAGAAGAGAACTCATCTGGTGACGAAAATAGTCCATCTGCTACAACAGCAACTGTCAAGGAATCCATCAATAATATTGCTGAGATCACTCCGACTAAACTTCCAGTACTCAATGCCCCAACTGCAGCTACCAAGCCAAATTCACTCCCGGCAACAATAACTTCCATCGATGTGGACTCTGCCGCCGGTATTGTTGATTTAATCCATGCTACCATAGGCACGGTTGGTAAGATTTATGCATTATGTTTATTCTCATATAGGCATTGTGTCTCTTGTAACTCAATCATAATGCATATTCTCTTTTCACTTCATACAGATGTTGCTGCTAGCGACGATGTTGTACAAGAACCAGTTGCTAAGAAAGTGAAGACCGAAGAAGAACCAGTTGTACAAGAACCAGTTGCCAAGAAAGTGAAGACCGAAGAAGAACCTGATGTTCCTTCGCCTTCTAAGCCTCCTCTCCCACAAGTGTATAAGTTGCGCCGACTTGAATCGAATGTCATCGATACATTTGTTCCTTCCGGTGCAAATTCTGGCAAATCTTGCATTAAAGTTCTCGCTCTTGACAGTCATTACGTCGGCATTGATCTTCAACAAGGAACCAAACCTGCATATATGGAACCAGTTCGTAAATACTTGATAAGAGACCCGATAAAAGCTTCAAATGAATTCCGCTTTGTCGATGTTCTCTATGCTTGTGAACCTAATCATCCCGAAACGGTCAAGAAAGATCCTACTCAGTCAAGCTTCTTTCCATGGAGAGTGTTCATCGTCCATAAGAAGAATGAAGAAACACTTCAAGACCTGCAGAAAGATATTGTTGAAAGACTTACCCATTACGCCAATACACATCATGGCGAAGGTGAAGACCAGTTCAAATATCTGCCAGAGTTCTGTACTGGATCCATTGAAAATAATCCACATCTTCCTTGGAACTACTACATCCAGAACAAGTCAGTTCTCCGTTTCATGAAACGCTGCTATCCAGGATACAGTAGACATGAAATTGTAGCTGCTCCTGATGCATTGATCCGTTTCTTTGGCAGCACCGAAGAAGGAACTCGTCAATTGACAATGTCCGACGCAGATTGGGGAAAATTGTAGTCGATCAAGTGTTGTTGATTCACACTGCTAATGATGGTTGTTTGATTTGCCTGCTGTAGAAATTGTTTGCTGCTGATAACAATATTAATATTCTATTGATATTATGATACGAATATAATAGTACACAAGATAATCACCAACAATATTAAAGTAGTATTAACTACAGAGCAACATTAGCAAGAAGACATCTTTGGCGTTTTGCAGCAGCACGAGTAATGTATCGGGGGTAGTTCTGCACGGGGCATAATACTGCATATTGATCACCCAAGCATTGACTAACAACGAAGCTGTCAATGGGATAAACATAAACACCACGCTTGATGTATTTGAGAGCTCGAGCTAGATGACGTTCAAGGCTAGAATGTACACATTCCAAATATTCGTTAGAGGTGCGGAGACGGACTTGATCGATTGCACCTTGTGGAAAATTAACCTCAATTTCCGCTTCGTGTAACGAATGAAACACATGTCGGCGATGCACACTGTCTTGAGGATCATTCAAATTACAAGCAGGTCCCACCCCACGTTCATTTGGAGCACAGAACGAGTCTGGTGGATCGATCAACAATTTAGCGAAATAGGCATTGCTAAGATGAGTCCATAAATTCGAAGTGCTTGTGTTCATAAACGTACGAGAAGAGTCGGGAATGTAGAATTCATCTCCGTTGTAAGTGCCCTTGCAAGCAGTAATATCAAACGTGTCGATGATTTGTTGCGGAGAGCTATCTTCGTTTGAAACAATAACATCCACTACAGGAAGTGTGCCGGGATGAGTAGCGAAGAGAAAGCTGTGAGGCATTTCACCGGTACGTACAAGGTCATCAAGAATGGCACTATCTGGGTGAATCGTAAAGTCTTCATCTTCTTGAAATCCTTGCAATTCTCTATGCAAACGCTCGTCTGCAGTAATAGTAGGACTTGTGTCATCCTTAAGGATGTATTGTTCGACATGATTAATACCTTCTAACTCAAACATATGCAAAGCTTGCCTTGGAGTATACGGTACAAACAAGTTGGAGCATACAAAGCCATGCTTGATCAATGCTGGTCGAAGCTTGGCAGCATTATGACGACAAACGAATACATCAGCATCGCAACGGTCGTCTTGAGATGTAAAAATCTTCCCGGTGGCTGTTTGTACCATCACACTGCCCGATAGAAGAATTTGATGCTCCTCTCCTGTAAAGCAGCCATCGTGATGGGAATGCTTGATGTCATGCATTATTTTAGGTAAGCTTGATAACAATGGATTGATTTGTTTTAGAACATTGGGCAACGAGCGGCGAAGTGATTCGTCAAGAAGGAATTTGGAGGTTGTTGTAAGTTCGCCAGTACACAAATCAGTAGGTTCGGTTCCCAACTGTACTGATGCTTTGTTGGTAAGAAGAAGAGCATTGATATCTGGCGGTAAAGCAAAGCTCGCTATAGTCGATGACACGAGTGCATTGCCACTACAAGAACGATAGACTGGTGATGATGCGTTGTAATATTGATTCATTGTATCTAATAAAATTTATGCTTACCAACCCAAGGTAAGTAAGTAGTTATTTCAAAAGTCGTGAAGGCAAATGATGAGAAGCGAACGCAAGTTGACACTCTGACGTCATTTTCACGATCAGAAAATCCAATTTGAGCTAGCGGACCGCGCCAAGCCGGTCCGTTCTAGTTGTACAATATTATGTGAATAATGGTAGAGTTGTGCAGCACGAAGGATTCAATAACCAAGCTCAGGAAAAAGGGGTATATCAATCCAATCTTACAGCAAAAACTACTGTTTCTTAGTACGCTTTTTGACTTGTCCATTTTCACTCTCCTTTTCATATCGAGGCCACTCAGATGATGTTACTCAGATGTTACATCTGCTAGGAGGTGTAGTATCCTCAACAGTGTTGAGTACTGATAAATTCATAAACGTAGTAAATATTTGCTCATCTATCATTATGATTGTTAATACATATAACATCCAAAACGAAATGCTCTCTAAGATGACCAATTCTCTAGCATGATCAAAGAATAATCGCTTCGTAGACATGCATAATCATCCACTCCTGCGTCATCATTGCTACGATCCTTGACGTGCAACAAAACGCTTTCACAAATTATAAAGTTGTGTCTTAGCCGGCTGATTGCCTCTGTTTGGATCTTTCGCCTGTCACAAATGAATGTTGACATATTCAAGCCGCCATTCGAACCTCATCCAAGAACTTCACATGATCCACAAACGCAGCGCCAACATGACCCAACCCAGAGAACAAACGTGACTTTCCCCCAAATTCCTCCACTAACCAAGCACCGTGACTAGGGGGACAATCTTCATCGTCTGCTGCATACCAAACTATCACGGGTATATTAGTTTTGTCCCTCTTGATGTCTCTTACATCAAATTCGTGGTCTAACAGAGTGTCCGTCGCACACATGTACAGCCACCCTTGTCCTGACACTACAACGCCCCGATTCATATCTTTTTTGATTAACTGCATCGTATCTTCGTGTTCATTATTGAGCTTTTTGATTTGCTCCAGAGCTTTCGGTTGGAGGCAACTGATCAACGCCCTGGAAGCACCACTTGGTTCATCAAAGAAGCTTGCTGGGTCGGATACCGTTGACATAAATGCCTTACCAATAACATGACCAATAAGATTTGTATTGCAACTCTTGGAATCATACCGCATATTGGCTTGACCCAAGGGCAACCCAACATCTTCTGACACGTGTCGACCAAAATAAGGCACCCTCAATCCCAACACTTTCACCCGTTCTCCAAAGTACACTGCCACCGCCTGAGCATGTGGCGTCCCAAAGCTTGTTCCCGTCACCATGAACGAATCTGTGACGCCTTCTTGTTCCAATATCGGTTCTAGATCTGATTTGGGCCATTCACCAATAGTCCAACCGGGCCGCACATCCGAATGCCCAAAGCCCGGGTATGAAGGAGAAATTATTTTGACGTTATGTGCCTCACACCACTCTGCTACACCGGGCAATTTACCTACGAGTGCTCCAGTGCATCCTCCGCCTGGACAATCGACCAATATTGCAGCATCTGTTTTAGTGGAGCCGTGGACAAAGTATTCAACGAGACGGCCGTCGGAGGGGAGTCGGATCCACTTTCCTCCATCGGCTTCGATGGTGGATGGATCTGACGGCGGAGGTGGAGTGATGGCGAAGAAGCCAGTGTAGGGATGTACTGCTTTGTCGTCGGCGTTGACCATGGTTGTAATGATATGGACATCTGCCACTACACTCTGCTCAGCGCCATCTCTGCAATCTGACAAAGAAGTTGTGAAAGAACAAAAAATGGCGGGCAGGTGTCTTATTTTTTAGAGGGGCTGAGCATCCATATCCATAGTGAGTCACGATGGACTAATTAGTCCATCATCAGCGACGATGGACTAATTAGTCCATCGTCGAAAATACTAGTGCACATCGTTTTCTATATAGTACTATTTACCTATATAAATCGGTGACACTAGCTACATCTCTCATTTCTAATCACAAAACACACATCACCACCATGGGCGCACCTCCCTCATAACACCATTACAACAACACCATGCCCCCCTACAACATATAAATACACTCGCCGACTCAGCTTTCTACGGCGAGTCCATTTGTGAAGGCGGCGACGTTACGTTAGCTGCCGTATCGGAGACATCAATAGAGACATAACGTGCACGAACTCACCTCTCGTCAAGAACGTCATCGGATGTTGACATTGTACTTATTGGGTAACCAACGTCTAAGGCGGCAAGCTTAGGTTTTGCGTCTTGACACCACGGCCGCTGCTGAATAGAACAGAATGAAAGACGTGCCCGAGAAAGAAGAAGCCTTTATTATTCAGTTAACTTGATGTGTTTCAATGACCCCGCCCCCTACATAACAATCCTTGGTTTAGGATGCGCAACAAACAATCTACAGGGAAGCCACGGAATGATGTTTTCGCCAACTAACCGTCTACACACACAAGCTCTGACCATAATATTATTGCCGCTTTCGGTCGGTCATCTTCTCTTTTGCAGCATCCGCTTGGTTGGTTGACAGGGAAGTGGAATCGGAATCTGGAGAACTCGCGTAGAGCGTAGAGCACACTCTCAGAGCTGGAGACTGGATATTGTTAAACAATAACAACTACAATAAACTGTTGGAGAAACGTCGGGCATTTTAGTGCTGTTTGGTGCTTCTGGCCTGTTTCTATCGGTGTCGACTTGTACGTATACAATAACAACATTATCATTGAATCTAGTGAGCCAGTGCAGCAGGAGAGGATCTTGGGGGTCATTGAAACACATCAAGTTTACTGTTCAAATTATTAATCCTAAATAACAAATAATTACTACATTTACAACACTACTCGGATAGTTGTGGTGAACCGACATCTTCCCCAGCGGCTATTACACTCGACAACTGTGCATCATCTTCATTGCATGGCGAGCAGAATTGATGTTGATGTGCAAGGTGCCAGCAGCTCATGCCCATGAAGAATCTTCGGTCATTCACCAATCCTATTTCTGTGTAGAATGCAGGAGCATCGCGTCTACGTAAATTGGATAAGGAAGGAAACTCTTGACGTAGTCTGTCACCATCTTCACCCTCGAGCAGCTTGATTATTTCTTCTCTGCGATCACGATCAAAACAGAGCACCCGCTTGCATCCAGAGCACATCGTTGTAATCTTGCGAGTCCTACAGAGATCACAGGAATATCGTTTATCAGGTTCAAAACTCCCATTATCTTTCGGTTGAAAAATTCTCGCAACAACCCCCGTACAAGTGACGTTGCGCTGTTTGATTGCAAGATAACTTTGATTTGACTCCAAAGACTTCTTTGCTCTACCAGTGCCTTTGCCTTTTCCTATTGGAGTTGCACCAGTAGATTTGCCCAAAATACTATGATCCACCTCGAACTGCTTATCCTTTTCACTTGGGTTGAATCGGGGAGCTGGTGTTTTAGTGAAGTCAGTTTGGCCGACATGACTGTTCTCTGCGGATGGATCAGAGGCCTTGGAAAGGTGAAATCTGCTCAAGATTCCGAGTGAGTTATGAAATGCTAAGCGCTTGTTCGCCCTATCACGAACATTTTCAATTGTATCAGTATCGGTATTAAGCTTCTTAGTTCCCGTGACTGCCTGGATTAACCGATGGTACAGCACTGCGTAGAGCATGAGATAACGAGCTACCACAACTGTCTGCGGCGTCCTGATCGGAAGAACAGGGAGACAATTGATCATTATCGATATGCTGCAATGCCTCGGCACGTAAGTCTGCTTTCGTTGGATTCTGAACTGGTCCAGGAAGTTGTCTTTTCGCTAGAGCATCTCCTGCACGTGTCACAAGCATCACTTCCAAGTCCTTGGCATTCAATATCTTCTGATAAGGAAACTTGTAATTCTCGACAGAGGTACACATAGTAATTGACTTTGCCCAAAGTTTCAACTTCTTTTTCTTCTCCGCTTCTGACAGTGAATTAGTGACACGGTCAGGCCTTATCCCAAGTGCCATCAACATTGTTGATAAATTTGCAGAGGTCAATTGTTCAATGGACATTAAGATTCGTTCAGCAGCCTTCTTGGAATCAACCAGCGTCTCTTGAGTGCGGCCAGCGCGCATAGACTTGACTACTTCAGTCACCAATGTTGCATCAATTGGGGACTCGCCTTCATCTACAGAGTTGCTTCCAACACTCATGCTATCCTCTGAATCGCTCAAATGCTTAGACAAACTTGCATATTTGAGAACTTTCTCATATGCAGGACGTACACCTTCATCAGGTGGGACATGGGGTGCTGCCTTTCGGATTGCTGCTTCTGAAGATGAGGACGTAAACGAATACTTCCTTAGAGTAGCCCATGAAAAGTCCATATCCTGACAAGTTAGCATTGTCACAGGCAGCATATACAAATGATGGTCAATGTCACATTGTTCTTTTGCGCTAGTAACTATTCCCTCAATAGACTGAAAGGCCTTCAGCTTTCTCTGCTGTTTCGTCAACTGAGTTGATTTGTACCACTTTGCATCACCATTGTCTTTGAAGCAAAACTCCCAGATTTGCGGTGCCTTTTCATCGCCATCACTATCCATGGCCAATGATACCCCGCCTGTACCACTACGGAAGGCCATAATCTTAAGCATGTTGCGGCACCATCGACCAAATGCCAAGAATATGTTTCTGCCGTACTTCGTCTCGATCACTAGTCTCTTGCCTGGACGACGTTGGTCATACGTGAATGGCACCCACTCTTTCCGCATGAGAGTTCCAAACACTGATCCACCAAAGCCAAGGATGAGTAAGATGAGACCGACTTGCCAATAGCCACGGTCCGAACAAAAAACGATGTCGTTGAGTGCAAGGGCAGCTGCTCCCGGAACTGTAAACTTATATTGGAACATATATTTCAGCATAGCTTCGTAATTCTGCACACTAGAATAGCCTTCGCGACGTGCCCTGAAACACAATGGAAACCCAGTTGCAGCCGAGACGGCCGAGTCAATGGTAACGCCCCTGCGGTTTGCCTTGATGTGTTGCTGCGGGCTCAACCCACACAAAAAGTTCCTGTCTTTTATGACGCTGATTGTGCTGAATTGAAAATGTACTTTATCATCATCCAATGCAACTCTTAACTTGTATTTGTTTCCGCCCACAGTTAAGAACAAGTCGCGGCAATCTCCATTCAACGAATCCTCCACCGATTGCCAGAGGTATGTAGGTTCATCACCACCTTTTCCAATACTTGCAATGTCCCTCCAGAAGGAGTTGAGATTCTGCTGGTCCATGTATTTGTCAAACTTTATATTAGGGTGCTGTTGTAAACGTTTTGACGGCACACCAAGCTCAGCAGCAAAGTAGAAAGTGGCAAGAAACTTGTGAACATCACGCTCATCTTTTTTCAACCTCCTCGCCAAAGTCTGAAGAAACCTGCTCTTTGCTCCGAAAAGATGCTCACCCACACCTTCTATCGTTTTCGGAATTCCCAAGTTTTCGAGCGTATCGTACAGGTGGTTAGCTTCACCTTCGTAACAAGCCAAAATAATATCCCTCGACAGGTTAAATACAACACGAACTTGCATACCCGCATCAGTTGGCTTGATTATGTCGTAGCCTGTAGCTGTTGGTATTCCATCTTGTTCATCAAAGCCGGGTTTGTAGAAGAATTTCTGCTCATCGGGATCCCATTCCATATCTCTCCAATGTTGTCTCTCCATTTGCACATGTTGACGCTCTGCATCATCATTGACATAAACTCGTTCGTCTCCGTCTCCTCCAGATGCATCACCATGGCCGATTCCGACTCCATCGCTGCAATCATGTTCTTCCTCGTTAGTAACATCCTCAACAATCGGGTTCTCTACCGTGTCGACTGTAGTGTTGAGAACGTCCTCTTCTTCCTCCTCGGAACTTTCTGTAGAGTTACTCTTATTAGAATCATCGTCATCTGATATGTTGTCACGTGATCCAAAATTGATACGCCTACCAACGATGCCGGATGCACCATCTCCATCGCTGCCGCTTTCGTCATCGTTATCTTCTTCATCATTATTATTATTGACTCCGTCGTTGTCACGTTTGCTCCGCTTCCTAAGACGTGGCGAAGGCGAAGGTGGCCCGGAAGAAGCCGGCTCGTCTTCACCTGCATCTGCGGCAGCACCATTTTGCGGCTGCTGCTGGTGGTCAATACCACCGCCACCGACACCGAATACACTGCTTCTCAGCCAATCCATTGTTGACGTTTTGTTTACTTTATTGTGTCTGTTTTGCTGCTATTCTTTTATGCAGGGGGTGGAGGAGGCGATGTCATCATTTTTTGTTCTTTTTCAGAGGGGGAGGCGAACTAGTGTATTTCGGGTAATACGCTAACATTTACTGTTTTACTTAGCGCTTGACACTAGTATTTTCGACGATGGACTAATTAGTCCATCGTCGACAAAATAGCCCCTCAAAAACTCACTATGGATATGTCTCTTGCAAGCATTCAAAAGATGGTAGCACCAAACGACGGCATTGAGCAGAGGACGATAATGTGGGTGTCTTGATCTACATAGAGAGAGAGCTAAGAAGGAAAAGGCAGCGCCGCAGCTGCCCAGAGCAAGAAGACATCAACTGCTTTATCCCATCATCGAACATCGAACTTCAACAAGTCGGAAGAGATCGCCTGATAGGTAGAAATGATGTCAAATCGTCTAATAGTCCACAACGCAACGGTGCTCTGAAGAGGAGACGAGAGCCTTCATCGAAGGCAGATTCAGGGCTGAGGGTTGCGAAAAAGAGACACGGAAAGATATGCTCTGTGAAGGGTACTTATACAGTCGTATGTAAGGTTCACAATCCGATCTGAGACGAACATCTTCGTGCTCAGATGACGAGCTGGCCCCAAAAAGAGTTGCTGGAAAGCAATGCAAAAAGATGTGTTCAGCTGATGATGTACTAATCAAGTCAAACATGGAGGAGCATGCTACTATCGTCATGGGGCAAATCGCAAGCAATGCAGCAGTAAAGGATGAACATGGCAAAGAAAAGAGGATTATGCATTGGACATGGGGCAAAGGTTGAACATAAGCTATGTAGCAGTAAAGGATGCGTGAACAACATTCAAAATGGGGGAGTCTGTAGAAAGTATGCATGGAGCAAAAGCCAAGCAATGCAGTAGTAAAGGATGCATGAACAAGGCTCAGAAAAAAGGAGGAGCTCTCGTCACAGGGCAGCAAAGGATGCACAAATTTAGTCGTCAATAGAGGAATGCGCGTAAGACATGGAGCAAAGGTCAAACGATGCAGCAGCGAAGGTTGAACAAAATAGGAGGAGTATGCGTGAGACATGGGATCACAAGCGTTGCAGCAGTGAAGGATGTGTACAAAACAAGCCAGGGAAGGTGAAGGTGAATGTGTTAGGCATGGCGAACAGAGCAAAACAAAAATATGCACGAGTGAAGGATGCAAATGTTGCGAAAGGTGGAGCGTGTGTAAGCATGGATCAAAGAGGAAGACATACAGTAGCGAGGTGTGTACATGAGGCATACAAACATTGAAGGAAGTCAGAAATAGAGGAGTGTGCCATTCGCAGGGGGTAAGCACAATCAATGCAGCAGTGAAGGATATATAAATGCATTTATCAAGGAAGGCTGATAGAAGTTGTGTAGCACAGATATCAACATAATCTTGGGGAGAGGTCACGGAAATCTGTGCAGAAATCTAAGGAAGAGAAAATATTCAATCAAAATCATTCTATTTGATTGATACAATTGTTCACATTCAGAGCGTCGTTGGGAGAGTTTTTACCCTTCAGCGTTGTCATGATAATATCTCTACTAGCTGATATTTGACGCTTTCCAAAAGCTCCAAGGATTTGCGGTGGTATCATTTTCTCTACGCAAGATGGTTTGCCCCATGCCTAATACAAACTCCTCCTTTTTTGGCTTGTTTTGTACATCCTTCCCTGCTGCACAATTTGACCATTGCCTTTGCTCCATGCCTAATGCACAGTCCTCCCTTCTTGGCATGATTTGTACATCCTTCGCTGCTGCACAGTTTGATCATTGCCCCATGGCTAACACAAACTCCTCCTTTTTTGGCTTGTTTTGTACATCCTTCACTGCTGCATTGTTTCCATGCGACCTGCGCTCCATGCCTCATACACAATCCTCCCTTCTTGGCATTACTTGTACATCCTTCACTGCTGCATAGCTTCTTCTTTGCCCCATGCCTCCTGCACACTCCTCCGTTGATGGCTCTATTTGTGCATCCTTCATTGCTGCACTGTTTCGCAAAGGCTTTTGCTCCGTGTCTCCAGCAGACCCCTCCTTTGACGACATTATTTTCACATCCGTCACTACTGCATTGATTCTTAGTACGCTTCTTGACTTGCTCATTTTCGCTCTCCTTGTTAGATCGAGGCCGCTTAGATGTTACACCTGCTTTGTTTGCACTGGCACTAGTAAACACTGACTTCGTTCCACACTGCCCTTCATTATCGACACTTCCATCATTCTTAGTCTCAAGTCTCTGCTCCCGTTGCTGCTGCTCCTTCTCCCTCTGCCTAATCTCCTCAGTGTAAAGCCGAACAGCATCATTCTCAGCTTCTGATACTGCGCTCGATAGGGGAAAGCGAAAATGAGCATTTCGTAATGCCGTCATGGTCTCCTCTCGCAGAGGATCGACGAGGGATGCAGGGACGCACTTTTCACCCTTGACGGCTGTTTGATGAAATAGCGTGAGTATTGCACTCGTGTGCTTGCTCAGGGCAGACTTGACTTCGTCCAGCTCCCTTCCCTGCCTATTATCACCACGAATAGACTCATCAGATGTAGTCTTCTCCATCAATTTCATATCTGTCGCATTTCCCCTCGCCCTCGCTTTGGCTTTGATATCTCGGAATAAGTCGCCATCTCGTTCCTTCGGGGCACTGCCTCTGTCTGCTTGATCGTGCGACCCCCCGCTTTTAACGGCCTCCTCTATTCCTGCACCGGCCTTTTCGCCGCTGATATCTTTGACATCATTCATCAATGTACGAGACCGAGACGAAGGAATATTATTTGATCCTCCCCCAATCCCAAAAAGTGCTGCCTTTGTGCAGCCCACCGGCGCAAAACTTCTAGTATTCACTTCCTTTTGGGGTGAGGCATTTTCCTTGCTGCCTGCACCCTGAATACTATGCTGGCGTGTCAACTTGGCATCATAATTGTCGTCCGTCGGCAATCCAAAATCTGCCTTTGTCATATTTTTGGGCGGAGGAGAATTATCTATCACGGGCGGAGCGCTACTGCTTTCACTGCCATTCAATAATGGACCATTAGACTTGGATGCACCTGTCCTCTCTACTTTTGACGACTCATCGCCCCCTTCATTTTTGATGAGAACAATAACTTCGGTCGGTTCATCAGAAGAATCGTATGAGAATGCGCACAACTCGTGCTCCCTGAGCTCCGCTGTCATTCCATCTTTTGCGAGAGCTTCAATGGCAGTAGGCATGATAATAGTAACGATCACTAAACTGGAAGGGATATCACGCTGATGATATCACGCTTGATCGGGCGGGGTAGTGAGACAGAGCTTGACAGTAAGAAACAAGAACAAGCTGATGATATCCGCTGATCGGGCGGGGTATTTGTGCAAAGTGCAGTGACAAGCTACCGCCAAAAAAAAATCAGAGCTGAGCTCAGCTCTGATTTAAAATTTCCCGCCAAACAAACACACCACAAAAAGATCAAAACATACAAAACAACCATGTGAGTACACACAGTTAGAGCGCACCTATCATCATATTGAGCCCAAACAAATACGCGGGATGTCTTGAGGAGATATGTCCCTAGCCATATATAATTTAGGCGACCGATTTATATTCAACCGATAAAGAGATATAACCGGTCCAAAATGGCCTATTTTGCTAGTTAAGTCGCTCGTATGAATCTAGGCATGACGCATGTATGAGCACCTATGCAGCTGCTGTAGTGCGAGTACATTGCATATGATGACTCCCAGTGGCTTAATCGAAAGGTAATAACATGTGCTATCAGGTTATGGCCGGTGGTTGTAGTCGAGGGGTCGATTTCGAAGCGTAGATGCACCTCTTTCATAACTATTGTGTGTTTTGTGCGTAGTTTGTTAGCAAAAATCCCCAGCTCTGATTTTTTTTCAGCTCTGATTTTTTTTTGGCGGTAGCAAGACAAAAGAAGTGAAGTCGGAATTGGGCCTGTTTGTGGGCCCGGCACGAGTCAAAAGTGTGCCCACGCGTTATTTGGGACAAGGGTGATACCTGGTATGGTGATCGGGTGATGAGTCGTGCAGCACGAAGGATTCAATAACCAAGCTCAGGAAAAATAGGGGTTGTATTAGCGCATCGGATGAGCTGTACGATATCAATCCAATCTTACAACAAAAACAATTCAATCAAAATCATTCTTTTTGCTTTACTTATGAATCTCTGTCTCTCTGCACCGCTCACATTCAGAGCGTTGTTGGGGGGCTTTGGCCCTAGCCTTCAGCCTTGTCATGATATCTCTACTAGCTCTAATCTTTGATACTTTCCAAAAGATCTAAAGATTTGCGGTATGATATCATTTCCTCTACAGAAGATCGTTTCTCCTATGCCTGATACAAACTCCTCCTTTTTTGGCTTGTTTTGTACATCCTTCCCTGCTGCACAGTTTGACCTTTGCCCCGTGCCTTACACAAACAGTCAAACACCTCCTTTTTGAACCATATTTGTACATCCTTCGCTGCTGCAGAGTTTGACCTTTGCCCCATGCGTCCTGCACACTCCTCCTACTTGGGCTTTATTTGCGCATCCTTCACTGCTGCATAGTTTGGCATAGGCTTTTGCTCCGTGTCTCCAGCAGACCCCTCCCTTCTTGGCATTACTTGTACATCCTTCACTGCTGCATAGCTTCTTCTTTGCCCCGTGCCTCCAGCACACTCCACCTTTGACAGCATTACTTTCACATCCTTCATTGCTGCACTGCTTCGCATTGGCTTTTGCTCCGTGTCTCCAGCAGACTCCTCCTTTGACGACATTATTTTCACATCCTTCACTGCTGCATTGTTTCTTAGTGCGCTTTTTGACTTGCTCATTTTCACTCTCCTTGTCAGATCGAGGCCTCTTGTATACTGTTGGAAGATTTTCGTTGTTTACACTGGCACTAGCTAACACCGACTTCATTCCACACTGCCCTTCAGTTTCAGCACTTCCATCATTCATAGCATCAAGTCTTTGCTGCTGCTGACTCTCCTTCTCCCTCTGCCTAATCTCCTCAGTGTAAAGCCGAACAGCATCATTCTCACTACTAATAGACTCATCAGATGTAGTCTTCTTCTTCTCCATCAATGTATCCGTCGCACCCACCCTCGCTTTCACATCTCGGAATAAGTTGCCATCTCCTTCCTTCAGAACATTGCCTCTGGCTCCTTGATCGTGCGACCCCCCGCTGACAACGGCCTCCTCTATTCCTGCACTGGCCTTTTCTCCGCTGGTATCTTTGACTTTGATATCATTCATCAATGTACGAGATGATGGATTATTTGATCCTCCCACACTCACAAAAAGAGCTGCCTTTGTGCAGCCCAACGGTGCGATAGTTCTAGTATTCACTTCCTTTTGGGGTGAGGCATTTTCCTTGCTGTCTGCACCCTGAAGAACATGCTGGCGTGTCAATTTGGCAATATTATTGTCGTCCGTGAATCCATAATCTCTCTCTATCATATTTTTGGGCTGAGAATTGTCCATCACGAGCGATCCGCTACTGCTTTCGCTGCCATTCAATAATGGGTCAATAGACTTGGATGCACCTGCCCTCTCTTCTTTTGACGACTCATCGCCAGCTTCATTTTTGATGAGAACAATAACTTCGGTCGGTTCATCAGAAGAATCGTACGAGAATGCGCACAACTCGTGCTCCCTGAGCTCCGCTGTCAATCCGCCGCTGCTTCCACCTTTGGCGAGCGCTTCAATGGCAGTAGGCATGATAATAGTAACAATCACTAAACTGGAAGGGGTGTGCGCTTGATCTTGTTGCGCGAGCAGAGCAGTGACAAGAACAAAAAGTGAAGTCGGGAGAGGGTTCCTGTTTGTGGGCCCCGCACGAGTCAAAAGTGCCCACGCGTCATTTTTGGACCTCCGGTTGTCAAAGGAGGAGTGTTGTAGTGCAAAGAGATAAGACATAGATGGATGACAAACAAGGCTCATAGGAGGTGTGTGCATGAGGCAAGGTACAAGGAAGAAAGTATTATGCAGCAGTGAAGGAAGTCAGAATTAGAGGAGTGTGCCATAGGCACGGGGCACGTGGTATGTAAAGGTACAGCACAAACAATGAAGCAGTGGATGTACGAATGTACAAATAATACAGTTATCAAGGAAGGAGTTTGCATTAGACATGGGACAAAGGTGAATAGAGTTGTGCAGCACCTTTGGCTTTGGATCCAATAACCAAGCTGAGAAAGGAGGAGTGTGTATTTGCGCACAAATGAACTGTACGACATCGATCTAATCTAGGGGACTCACTGAAATATGTATCTATGCGCAAGTTAAAGCATATTTAATCTAAATCATTCTATTTGCTTTGCGTTATGTATCAAGCTCTCTCTACATCGCTCACGTTCAGAGCGTCGTTGGGGGCGTTGACCCTATCCTTTGATTGTCTACTAGCTCTCTTTGATACCTTCCAAAAGATCCAAAGATTTGTGTCATGATATCCTTTTCTCTACGGAAGATCGTTTCTCCCATGCCTCATACACACTCCTCCTTTTTTGGCTTGTTTTGTACATCCTTCCCTGCTGCACAGTTTGACCTTTGCCCCGTGCCTGTTACAAACTCCACCGCTGACGACTT
This sequence comes from Skeletonema marinoi, assembly GCA_030544225.1. Taxonomy (NCBI): domain Eukaryota; phylum Bacillariophyta; class Thalassiosirophyceae; order Thalassiosirales; family Thalassiosiraceae; genus Skeletonema; species Skeletonema marinoi. Next base: position 1,383,351 of record CM060493.1, read on the forward strand.
GATTAGTACATCCTTCGCTGCTGCATAGTTTCTTCGTTGCACCGTGCCTTTTGCACACGCCTCCTTGTATGGCTCTATTTGTGCATCCTTCACTGCTGCATAGTTTGGCATAGGCTTTTGCACCGTGTCTCCAGCACACTCCTCCCTTCTTGGCATGATTTGTACATCCTTCACTGCTGCACTGTTTGACCTTTGCCCTATGCGTCCCGCACACTCCTCGTTTGACAGCATTATTTGTACATCCTTCACTGTCACTGCTATATCTGTACGTTACGAACGGGCGCTTCTTGACTTGCAAACTTTCACCCTCCTTGTCAGATCGTGGCCGCTTAGATGTTACACCGGCTAGGAGGTCATCGTTGTTTACACTGGAACTAGTAAACACTGACTTCGTTCCACACTGCCCTTCATTATCGACACTTCCATCATTCTTAGTCTCAAGTCTCTGCTCCCGTTGCTGCTGCTCCTTCTCCCTCTGCCTAATCTCCTCAGTGTAAAGCTGAACAGCATCATTCTCAGCTTCTGATACTGCGCTCGATAGGGGAAAGCGAAAATGCGCATTTCGTAATGCCGTCATGGTCTCCTCTCGCAGAGGATCGACGAGGGATGCAGGGACGTACTTTTCACCCTTGACGGCTGTTTGATGAAATAGCGTGAGTATTGCACTCGTGTGCTTGCTCAGGGCAGACTTGACTTCGTCCAGCTCCCTTCCCTGCCTATTATCACCACGAATAGACTCATCAGATGTAGTCTTCTCCATCAATTTCATATCTGTCGCATTTCCCCTCGCCCTCGCTTTGGCTTTGATATCTCGGAATAAGTCGCCATCTCGTTCCTTCGGGGCACTGCCTCTGTCTGCTTGATCGTGCGACCCCCCGCTTTTAACGGCCTCCTCTATTCCTGCACCGGCCTTTTCGCCGCTGATATCTTTGACATCATTCATCAATGTACGAGACCGAGACGAAGGAATATTATTTGATCCACCCCCACTCCCGAAAGGAGCTGCCTTTGTGCAGCCCACCGGCGCAAAACTTCTAGTATTCACTTCCTTTTGGGGTGAGGCATTTTCCTTGCTGCCTGCACCCTGAATAACATGCTGGCGTGTCAATTTGGCATTATTATTGTCGTCCGTCAATCCAAAATCTCTCTTGGTCATATTTTTGGGCGGAGACTTGTCCATCACGGGCGGTGCGCTACTGCTTTCACTGCCATTCAATAATGGACCATTAGACTTGGATACACTTCTCCTCTCTTCTTTTGACGAATCATCGCCCCCTTCATTTTTGATGAGAACAATAACTTCGGTCGGTTCATCAGAAGAATCGTATGAGAATGCGCACAACTCGTGCTCCCTGAGCTCCGCTGTCAATCCGCAGCTGCTTCCATCTTTTGCGAGAGCTTCAATGGCAGTAGGCATGATAATAGTAACGATCACTAAACTGTAAGGGATATCACGCTTGATCTTGTTGCAGTGAGATCTTGGTGAGAGCAAAGTGCAGTGACAAGAACAAAAAGGACGTCGGAGTCGGAGGTGGGAAGTGGGTTCCTGTTTGTGGGCCCGGCACGAGTCAAAAGTGCCCACGGTCATTTTTGGGACAAAAGTTAAATTGAGAGATTGTGCAGCACGAAGGATCAATAAGGTTGTTGAGAGGCTTTGGCCCCAGCCTTCAGTCTTGTCATGATTCTCTACTAGCTCTACTTTCCAAAATTATTTTCTCTTAAGTAGCAAGATCTTTCATAGTCCTCCCTTCTTAGACATGATTGTGATTGTGCACCCTTAACTTCTGCAAACTTTCCAACCGACATTTGCACCGTGAGTTTGCACACTACTCCTTGGACAACACTATTTGTACACCCCTCGCTGCTTTCCTCTTTGCCCCGTGCCTAGCCTCCGGTAGACCCACTGTTGAAAGAACCATTCTTACACTGCACTGTTTCGTAGTACGTTTTTGACGTGACCATTTTCACTCTCCTTGTCATATTGAGGCCGCTCAGATGATGTTACATCATCTGCTTGGAGGTCATCGTAGTTTACACTGACACTAGCTAACACTGACTTCGTTCCACACTGCCCTTCATTATCGGCACTTCCATCATTCATAGTCTCATGTCTTGCTGCTGCTGACTCTCCTTCCCCCTCTGCCTAATCTCCTCAGTGTACAGCCGAACAGCCTCATTTTCAGCTTCTGTTACTGCTCTCGATAGTGGAAAGCTAAAATTTGCATTTTGTAGTGCTGTCATGGTCTCCTCTCGTAGAGGATCAGCGAGTAATGCAGGGATGCACTTTTCACCCTTGGCGTCTGTTTGTCGCAGTAGCGTGAGTAATGCACTTGTGTGGTTGGTCAGGGCAGACTTGACTTCGTCGAGCTCCCTTCTGCCCTTTGGTCCATGTTTTCTGCACACTCCTCCATTGATAACATGATGTGTTTGTGCACCATGCCTAGTGCAAACTCCTCCTTTTATAGCTATATTAGTACATCCTTCCTTGCTGCATAGTTTGCGTTTGACCTTTGCCCCATGCCTAACGCAAACTCCTCCTTTGACAACCATGTTTGTACATCCATTAGCGGAACATATCCTCTTGTATTTATATCTAGCAACTTTCATTGGACCCAGCTCTTCGTGCGTAGAAGCCTTTCGCTTTCGATCCGATTGGGCGCTTTTCTTATTTGATTTCACCGCTGCGGATTTTTCATCGGGAGTATCAGCAGTGGCTAAGGCCTTTTGTGGTGACGTCGTGTTATCAGATGGCGCTCTCTCCTTCTTGCTCATCTGGATAGCATCATTGGCAGTGGTCTCTGTCTTCTTTAGTTGACCATCATGATGAACGTGACTATACAAAGAAAGTTGTGCTACCGATGTTGCTGGCTTTTTTGTCTGCGGCGATTCTTTCGGCTCATTCGATGGCGTTGACTTGCTAATTCTCTTCAGCGTCCGGATTAATGTCACCATTTCTCTGCTTTCATATGATATCGTCGGGCTAGTAATCTGTTTTTGTCCTATTGTCTGTGATAGGGAAGGCTCCAACATATATACCAACATATCCTTTTCACAAGATTACAGACAGCCCAAGCTACGCTGTCGTACGCTGTCTCTCTCAAAGAATGGTCTGTTTCCTCAGGTACTCAAACTATTTACAGAAAAGTAGCTTTAGTGAGCGCTAGCTGGTAGAGAAGAAATAAACAGGTCCCTGCGGGAATTGCCCCCTCGGGGCAGTTGGCACGCCAAAATTTGGATTGGGAGGGGTATGTACAGGGGTAACTACCTTTACAGAAGACACAAAACATGCGAGCCACTTTGGATAGGTCTAGCCTCTGATGTTCAGGTCAAGACTTCTTCTTGTTAAGTATTGTAGCTACATCGATTATGAATCGCATCGCATTATTTTATTGCAGTTGTGATGTCATAGAGGACATGCACCTTCATCTTTGATTTTTCAGCCTCACTTAGATCTAGATCAACCTACAAAATCATCTTAGCCCTAAGTTCAGCTTTTAGCTCTGTGGCTTATCTGCGTTTAATATCATGGGAGGTATTATGAGTTCTGTACATTCTTGTGGGATTTGGCAGGTAACATGGTTCGATATTGCCTCCAAGGACTTCTTTAGGGAGATGTTTCCGACGCTAAGGAGAACGATTTTAATAATCAAGCTTACCGGCAAGAAGATCGATGCCTATCATATTGTTCTGTAAGTAGGGAATTGAAAGGCCTAATAGTTGTTGGCAATGACTCATCTTTTGTCTGTGACAGCCAGGACGCACCACTTGAAGCTCGGAGTATGTGCAAAGTACAAAACAACTCCTCGTTATGGTTTTGACCAAGCCCAATCATCTCACTTGTTGAATCAAAAACTATGCACACAGCATTAGTAGTCGTAGAAGTAAGCTTAGTAGTATCTATTCACAATGGTATTGCTATATCACCTACTTGTGATCAATCTTGCCAATTGCCTGGTGTTGCGGAATCCCACTGCTCTGAGATTTCTGCCAAGGCTCACTTCCATCGCGAGTTGATTCTCATTATGGATACAGCCAAGCATCTTGGCGAGTACTTTGACTTGGTTCCTACCTATATACCATGACAACAATGAGGATAACAATAACAGCTCAGCTGTCATTCTAGCTCAAACTAATCCTCCAGATCAGCTGTCTTTCTAGCTCAAACTAATCCTCCAGATCAGCTGTCATTCTAGCTCAAACTAATCCTCCAGATCCAGAGCATACACCGAATTCAAAGTTCTTTCATTCGGCCCGTTGGTTTCGTAGAGAGGAGATTATGATCAGGGTATCAAGTTGTAGAAGATTGATACTTACAATACTGGGGCACAAGCTTGGGTTCTTCTGGTATCGCGATGAGGAGAGGGGCAGGAGAGAGAGAGGAGAGGAGAGAGATGGTCTGGAGGGCAAGGGGGCAATCCCTCTAAATGTAGTTTCCTACCTACCTCATATCTAAACCACAAAAGTACGTAATTTACCCTAACTTTACTCTACTTTGATCCCCACAAGCAGATTGACGACTATCCAACTATCATGGTACCTCCGCCATAGTATGGAGATATTAAAATTAAGTTATCTGGATGATCCATCAAGGACCCTATTTTTAGTAAATTTAAAACTGGTTTTTGTGGGCTCATATCCTGATATTTTTCTCCTGAGCCTGGAGTAGGATTAACCCTCATTATCCCTAACGCGCATCTCCACTCGCCCCCAAGCTAAAGGGCCCCCTCCGGGGGCTAAAATACGAACTATTTACACCTCAAAATACTCTAAACGGATCAAAATTGAAGTTTTGATATGACGATGTGACGCGACGTGTCTACTACTACTTACGTCATCGACATTTGGAAACAGAAGGTTCGGTACATCACATCACTGTCGCTGAACGTAGCGTAAGTACTTACATACTTACACTAAGTATTCATTTTGGAATGCTGGAAGACTTGAGGCAAGTAGCAAGAGAGTTGTGCTAGAAGTCTCTTAACGTGGTGTCTTGACACACTGTGTTATCTTATCTCTTTCTATCTATTTCCACTGGAAATTACTTATTGCTTATTATGAGCTCATTCTGAGCTCCTCGTCTCTGCATGTCAGAACACTCCTGAAGAGTTCTGATCAGGGCTTTGCACCCATTTGATTTTCAAATGGGTAGTTAGGTATTGGGTATTACCCAAACCTAAATTATTAAGGTTGGGTAACAAATGGGTAAACCCATACCCATACCCAAACTTCGGGTATTTGCTGGGTATGGGTGTTCTAATAAAATGTACTGTAGGAATGAGCTCAAAAGAGGGCCATATCTATCACCACTCTCCCTCGCGGTCGAAGTATTCGCAGTGCCTGCAAATCCTTGCCCTACCGGCCTCAAACGCTTTCATGGAACGTAGCTTCAGTGCATGCACCTGGCATGATGATCCACTTCGTCAATCTTCACGTGAAGAGCGCTATGAAAAGAAAGTTGTCTTGGCAGTGAATGCCAGCTTCAGGTTCAGGAATAGGGGGAAGAGCTGATTTACATTTCAATAATACTACATTGACACTATTACAACACAAATAATCCAATATATCTGTCATTGGACATCGAGGGTGGACTTGCCGAGGCTCTACATGCAATTCATCCTCATTCCCATTTCCACCTGGCTGGGAGTGAATTTGAAATGGGTAGTTGGGTATTGGGTATTACCCAAACCTAAAATTGAATGGTTGGGTAACAAATGGGTAGACCCATAACCGAAACATACCCAAACTTCGGGTATTTTTCGGGTGGGTAAAAAATGGGTGCAAAGCCCTGGTTCTGATTACGAGTTCCGAGCTGCGCTCGGCGCATTCAGTCTGGTCGTGTTCGGTATTCCGCGGTCATTCCGCCACTCAGACTGCTGAGGAAAAAGTCCCGTCTGACAAGTTGCTCTCCTCCACCGTTCCACAATACACGAATGTACTTTTATCGCCTTCATTGTTGCAATCGGCTGTAACATTCCACTCAGCCATGCCCTTTCTTCGAACAGCAGCAAAGCTGCGGTCATCAACGGGCCCAGTCACACTAGCTTACCAGCATCGAGTCAAAGCTTCCAACCTCCGATTTGATCCCGAGCAATTATCTCTCTGTTCCAAATTAGATTCACTCTACTCATCATTCAGGTCTCCCAAAATGAGTGATCGCTTGCGGATGATTCCAGATGAGCATTTGGAGGTGGCTGCCACATATTACAGTGGTACATCTACGTCGAGGATGCTCTCAACGTTATCATCATCACCACCAGCAGCGGACAACCAGAATATTTCCAGTATAGCATTCGCCACAGCACATTCCTTCATCTCAACCTCAATATTACCAAGAGAGAAACAATCTAGCGGAATATACATCCATGGCTCTGTCGGCGTGGGCAAAAGTATGCTCATGGATCTATTCCATTCTATATGTACAAATGGCCTCTCAACAGAAGAACAGCACGAAGAAACAAATAATGACAACAACGACAATACCAACAACAATAGTATCTACAAAAAGTACAATCCAATCAATCTACAATGCAAACGATACCACTTTCACGAATTCATGATCCAAATCCACCAACGAATCCACACCTACAAATCACTACATCCAAAGTCAGATCCCATCCCCTCCATCTCTGCCCAAATCGCTCAAGAGGCACGTATACTCTGCTTTGATGAGATGCAAATTACAGATATTGCGGATGCAATGATCATTAAACGAATATTGACCCTGTTGTTAGATTTGGGTGTGGTGGTTGTGACTACGTCGAATCGTCCACCGTGTGGGTTGTATGAGGGGGGGATTAATCGAGCGGTGTTCTTGCCGTTGGTGGATGTGATGAGGGAGAGGTTGATTGTTGTGGAGATGGGGGAGAAGGTGGATTATAGGAAGGAGAAGGGATTGATGGAGGAGGAGTCTTTGTTGAATTCTTCTTTTTCAGATGATAAAGTGGCGTTGTTGCCGTCTTATTTGGTTACGTCATCTAACTCCGATCTGAATGTAAAGGAGTTATTGAACGAATGGTTTGCTAAAGGAGGTGGAACAACACGACAAGAAAAAGTTCCCGTGGCAATGGGGCGAATAATCAATGTGAAAAAAGCAAATGATTCTTGTGCCTGGTTTAGTTTTGGAGAGCTTTGCCATCAGCCTCTCGGTGCAGCTGATTACATCGCCATTGCAGAACGTTTCGACACGGTGATTGTTGAGGATGTACCACAGATGACTGGACATTGTTACAATGAAGCACGAAGATTTGTAGTCTTTATTGATGCATTATACGAGGCAAAGACAAAGCTCGTAATAGCTGCAGATGTCCCAAGAGATGACTTGTTTTTGGGTTTTGATGCTCACGTTCACTCTTCTCATGGAGATGAAGAAATTGCCATTGCTGACGCTAGTGGAGACGCATTCGTTATTGGAGAGGGTGGGAGCTCTAGTTCATCATCTACAACAATGATACGTACGAACAATGATAGAACAGTGGAATGGTCGGCTACTGGTAGGATTGGGGTGTCGTTGGCTCAGCTTTCGGCTGTTAAGGAAGTCTCCTTTTCATTTCAAAGGGCTGAGTCACGTCTTGCTGAAATGGCATTAGCAAGTTGGGGTCGATAGGTGAACCTAGTTATGATGAGAAGACAAAACAATCCAATTCACGATAGAACAAGTAATGAAACCGAGAGAAAGCAGTATGGAGTGAATAGAACAAGCCATGAAATCTACGAAATATTGGGCCTTAATATTAATTTGTTCAGCCCCACAAATACTACATATAATCAATTTTATGAAACCCGCATCCCTATTTTGAAGGAGCTGGGTAGTAGTTTGCCATTCTTTCCCACAGCTTCTTCATGAACTTTTGCTTTGTTCCTCTCTTGGTAGTGACACCATGCTCTGCTGCCAATCTCTGCAATTCTTCCAACGCTTCCTTGATTTCAAGCGGGACAAGCTGACAAGTCATGGTATGAACCATCACATTATGAGAGAAACTAGAGCTAGAGTCATGCAACGCCTGTAGATCAAGGGGGAAGTACATGCCCTTATGATGCCTCTCCCCGGGGTGGGCTTCACCACAGTACTTGCAACAAAGGCCTGAAAGAGTGTCCCACTTTGCTGGCTTAGTCTTACGCCGACTCAAAGCCGTGCTGGGTGGTCGGCATGGAACGAATTGATGATACAAAACAAAGCAAAAGTCGCTCAGTGTTGGGAAGTCTGATGGATATACAAAGGCTGCCTTTTCCTTTCGACAATTGGCAATCACTTGATGAGTCTTTTCAGAGGCAATGTGAGAGAACTTCAACTTTTTGAGACGGTCGTCAACCTTGGGAAAGATAGCGTCTTCAAGATGTTTGAATGCGATAGGATTTTCGGCAATACTCATAATTGATTGGAGTTTCTCCGAGGGCTTTCCACTTGTATTGGGAGGTGCACCAAAAATAAGACCATTGGGTGTTTGTACCATGCCAATCTCACAAGCTGCTTCAGCCACGTAGACCTTGACGTATTTCAGAGGTATTCTTCTATACGATTGCGACGCCAACACCCTATACTTCTGTTTGATCTCATTGGGAATGTAGTCACATGCCTCCAAGTGAGTTCTTTGGAAGTTCCTCACAGACTCACAAATATTAGCTGTTTTTGATGGGTATGAGACAGCCTGATTGGCTCGCTCTCGCTTGGGAACATGCTTGCAATGCACACAGCGTAAGCCTACCAAGTTGGATTTGGATCCACGTCCAATCCCTCCCAAGTTGGATCCACTACCGGATACAAAGACTTCAATACACGTAGATCGGAGGAAGTTGTGGACTGGATCAAGAAATTGTTCATCGGTAGGAATAGAAAGCCTCGTAGGATAACGGTGGGCAGGAATGATGTTTTGACCAACACTGTTACTTCCGACCTCATTGGTACTAATACCGCAATGTAGTTGACTTGAGCCGAAGTGTGGCAGTGGCTTATCGTCTTTCAGTTGATACTCACGTTGAGGAACGCTGCATTGTTGTTGTTGTTGTTGCTGCTGCATGCTTTGATGATCCTGCTGATCAAACTGCTGCTGATTCAACTTTTGCTGGTCAATGAAAATGCCGAGTGGAGAAGGATCATGTGCCATAATGTTACTCGATGTAGGATAAGTAGGAGCCACACTGTTGGGGAAAAGATCCAACACTTCCGAAGCGTTTGATATCTCTAATGCTTCAGTGTTTGATGGCGTCGGATTATTATCTGCTGCTGCTGCCAAGCATACCTGCAGCAAATCGGCATCCAATACATCAGTCTCGGCGTCGTCGACGGCGCTTAGAAGTTGAGCTGTGCCATGCGTAGGGAGGAGCGGCATGCCGACATTATCGTTTGTGTTTGATTCGGAGTGTCCCACAGCAGAAGAATCGGCCGTAGTTTGGGTTTGGGCTTCTTGGTGCGTCAACTGCATAGGTAATGTTGTATCATCGGTCATATCCCAATCAAAATCGTAGACGAGCTGTTCAGATAACATAGAATCCTCTGTGATTAAAGAACGGTCAAGATCTGTAAACGATGACAGGCTTTTCTTGGCCGGGAGTGATGAAAATGGATGAAACCCCGACATCATGATGATACTACTTTCATCAGTCTCCTCGTCGTCGGATGTGAAGCAGAAGAGGTTCGTCATGTCCATCGTCTATGAAGAACAATAGGGCTAGTGCCTTCCACTTTAATTAATGCTCCTAATAGTATCAAAGTTGCGTCGATAGCCCCGGGTCGAGGTCATTGAACTACGACAGGCTTGTGTTTTTCTTGGAGACAGGTGGTGGACGGGATTTGTACTGGGACAAGGCATTCGTTTGTTTACGAGTTTCTGCGTTGCCACGCTAGCTATGTGCTTCCTTCGCTTTGTCGCCGCGTCGTCTTCACACACAAATATCTGCGTAGACAGTGTCGGTTGAAGTGAAATCTTCCAAGGAATCCGAAAGAACTTGCAGCAGATGGATCTTCGTGAATGAAAAGAGAAAATTAGCTCCTAAAACCGTTCGTTTAGAAGCTAAACAGCACTGATGAAGGCCAAAATCTACCAAATCGCTTGTATGTAGAGGGCCAATTGCGACATAGGTACCGCGGGAGGGGACAGTTCGAAAGACTTCGGCCAATGACCCCGTCCAGATGGGGTCATCAGTCACTATTGACCTTTTTACAGCGTGCATGCCCAGTTGGTTTTGCCCCCTTTTTCCCCTTTTCCAGTTTTTCGGACTGCAAGTGAATTTTATAAAATTACGGCGCAGCGCTGCGCGCTCTGCATGCGCGAGTCCCAAATTTGTATAACTTCGCTGAACGGGTTAACCCCAAATTTGGACTTAACACACAGAAACAGGTACGATCGAAACTGTCACATCATACAAGTCCGTAAAACATCTTGTTCAACTTGGCAACGGAGAAATCGTGTCGGAAATGGCCCTCTCCGAGAAGATTTTTACGATCGGCAGTGGTAAGTTCTCCGCAAGATGGGGTTCTCAGTTCTCAACAAAGCACCAACTCCCACCAACAACATATTGTAGTACCACACAACGGACAAAAACTAAACAAAGCACCACCAGACAAACTAAACAAGCAGCATCTATATTATTTTTATATACAAGCAAAGACTTCTTCTGGCACAATGATGAATGTTCAAAAGATGAGCAGCGTCGAGATGAAATCGGTATGCCGAAAGCAATCGGTAAAAATGGCTAGTCGTGAAGCAAATATCGTCCGTAACATCGCGGCACAGAGAGAAGATGATGAATCTGTGGATTCATCTGTGAGCTCCTCCAAGATGGCGCAGAGGAGGGGCAACTTTGTGTCAGTGGGAGAGAGAGAAGCCAAGCCAATCCGCCGTCATGTGTTTGATGATATGCACGATTACTTTTGCAATCGATGTGTCGATCCAGCAGTCAAGTTCAACTCAAGCCTTGCTCCTCCCGGTCCCGGCCGCGGCGGTGAGATGTGGTTTGGTGATCTGGACTTTTCTATTGATGCTTTTGATTGTGAGGAGTATGATCCTGCTCCAAATGGGCAACAGGGAGAGGAGCTCAAATAGAAGAGTGTGCATTAAGCATGAGGCGAAACCCACTGTAATACTATATATCAAGCTTGGGAAGGAGGAGTGTAAGAGGCAGAGCAAAGACGAAACGATGCCGTTACGACGGATGCGAGCCCGATTTATGCTCTCCGACCAAGCACATTAATGAATGTATCAATTGCATTGTAAATAGTACGATAATAACTAATTCAAATCACGGACAAAATCAAATCTTCCTGGAATAGAAATGTCCAGCAATTTGTGTGGCTAAACGCTAAACTGATAGTCAAAGGTAACACAGCCAGGCTGTGTCTTGCTCTTCTACAAGCCATTAGTGTACAACTAAAACATTAAAGTGTAGTATATCCTTTGCATGCTTTAATTGACATTATGTGCATGGATCACTACTACATAGTAACTTTACCGTGTTCTTCGCCCCTTGCCTCTTGCACACACCTCCATTCCGAGCTTTATTTGTGCATCATGCACTGATTCATCGTTTGAGCTTTGATCCAAGCCTCTTGCACACTCCCAACTTGACTTGATGATGAGATTCGACATCATAGGAAGAGGAGCTCGTTGCTCATTTCGAGTAGGATCACACTCCTCAAAACCAAAACCAAGAGCAGCTGCATCAGCATCAAAGTCCAGATCGCCAAAACTCATCTCACACTGACTGGGAGGAGCAAGGCTTGAGTGGAACTTGACTGCTGGATCGACACGTTGATTACAAAAGTGACTGTGCATATCATCAAACACGTGACGACGGTTTGGCTTGGCTTCTCCCTCTACCACTGGCACAAAGTTGCCCCTCCTCTGAGCCATCTTGGAGGACCTCACGAATGAAGATGCGGATTCCTCATCTTCTCTTTGTTCCGCACTATCACGTTCATCGGCTGTGTCTCGGATGATACCTTGACAGGGTATCTTCACTGGATTCTTTTGACCGATTAAATTATCAGACGATATCTCGACACCGTCGCTGCTGCTCATCTTATCATCATACATCATTGTGTCGAAAGTTATATATTTGTTGTGAGTATTATTGAAAAGCCACTTGGTAGAGTGTAATTGTTGATAATATTTATGCTCGCTCATTATGATTGTTGTTGCCGTTGTATTTCCATCATCATCAGATCCGTCGCCAACAATGTTCCACTGAAACGGAGAGGGGCCATTTCCTTTTGCTGCTCGCATCACGCTTCCTGTTGACTTTCGCCTTTCGCTCTTGGCCGCACCAAATGACTTTCGGATTAGAAATCCGATTTACGAGATGCAATTTAGGGCCATGCGACAGTCCAACTTACTACGTTTGAGATCGTCACTGACTAAAATAGTAAAGTGCGCTCGATAAAGACAAGAACCGTTACTACATTCATGAGGTTAACGACATTTCAAACATACCAGGGACTCCATCCACTGAAGAGCTAAAAGTAGCGCAGCGTTTTCTTAGTTGGGCTCAATCAAATAAGTAGCATGCAGGCGGTCTACAATAAGTATGTATGCGTTGTATAATGACCATTAGGATCTCATAGGCGATATATTTCAATCTAACTACAATACACATGTTGATTCAAAGGTTACATTGAACCCAGCCAAAGTAGAAACCTACTTAAACATGGAACTACTTTGATCTCTTACATCAAAGGTTGAGAAGATATTCTTCACTGTGTCGTATTTACTGATATATTCATTACTGAATCTACTTCTTCATTCATTAGACTCTAGCTTTACAATATATATGCATCGTTTATGCAACGTTCACTGCTCGTTTAGTATTACCGTGTTCATCGCCTTGTACCTATTGCACACTCCTCCATTTGTAGCTTGATATGTGCATCATGCACTGATTCATTGTTTGCACTTTGCTCCATTCTTAATGCACTGTCCTCCTTCGGCCGACTCATCAAGTCAGAATCTCTCACCGGAGTAGGGACGCTCTCCTCAAAACCAAAACCAAGAGCAGCTGCATCAGCATCAAAGTCCAGATCGCCGAAGCACATCTCGTTGCTGCCTGGAGGAGCAAGACTTGAGTGGAGACTAACTGCTGGATCGATACGTTGATTGCAAAAGTGGCTGTGCATGGGAAGAGCAGCTCGTTGATCATTCAGAGTAGAGTCACTCTCCGCGAAACCGAAAGCAGCTGCATCAGCATCAAAGTCCAGGTCACCAAAATACATCTCACCATGGCTGGGAGGAGCAAGTCTTGAGTTGAACTTGGCTTCTTGATCGATACGTTGATTGCCAAAGTGGCTGTGCATGTCATCAAACACGCTCCGACGATTTGACTTGGCTTCTCTCTCTGCCTCTTGCACGAAGCTGCCCCTCCTCTGCGCTATCTTGGAGTTGTTCGCAGACAAAGCATCGGGTTCGTCATCGTCTCTCTGTTCCGCATGGTCATCATGATCGGCTGTGTCTCGGATGACGTCTTGACTGGGCATTACTGAATTCTTTCGGCCAACCAAATTATCAGACGATATCTCGACACCGTCGCTGCTGCTCATCTGATGATGCATCATTGTGTCAGACATTAATTTGTTACAATAGAGTATTGAAAAGCCGCTATCACTTGAATATTGTATTGTGTAGAGGACGATCGGATTATGATGATGTTGCCGTTGTACTTTTATTTTATGGGATCGTCAAAAGTGCCGTCGCCAACATTGTTCCACTGAAACAACGGAGGCATTTCTTTTTGCTGCTCGCATCGAGCTTCCTGTTGACTTTCGCTCAGGTGGACGTAATGACTTTCGGATTGGAAATCCGATTTACGAGACGCAATTTAGGGCCATGTGACAGTCCAACTTACTACGGTTGAGATCGCCATCGACTAAGATAGTTAAGATAGGGTTGAGGGCACTGTTTAAGGTTAACTAGATCACACGTACATCACGCACATGAATACGAAGACTGTGGTTGTGGCTTTCTTTCTTTGCTTTGATCGTGGATTCCCACGATACTACGAACGTTGGCCTTGTTGTATGTAGCTGTTCCTCGCCTCATTCAGCAGAAACTTTCGTGAGAATGGGTTTGTTTGAATTCCTTCTTGGTTGCGTCAAGGGACAGTTGTGTGTTGCTTGCCGCTTCCGCTCTTTTGCTTCCGCTCTTATTCTCTGACGGATGGACTACCTCCACCAAACCTTTCTATCCCATCAAGACGATTCAAGGAATATGGCAAGTTCATCATTCACCTCAGAGAGGTCAAGGTCTTCATGAATATGAGTCATTGCTGCATGAAATGATGACAGATAATAACCAGTTTCTCCATTCATTTTGGCAGGATCGCACATTGTTTGTAGTAGTGCACAGAGGGCTTGAGGGCGCTCGATCTTTGCTTGGACAAAGCAGAATATGAATATTGGTAGAAAATCATCTGCTCCCAGAGTCTTTGTTTTCGTCACGACTTTCCCGTCAAAGAATGTAGCTTCAGGGAACACGCTCCGCTCTTCGGCATCCAGATGGGTAATCTCTTTAGCCGCATCTACAATTGCACGTAGTTTCACACAGGGCAAAGTGCTTCGTCCCACACCTTCTTTTAGAATTTTTGACACGGAACTCCAATCTGATCGGCTTCTATGCTCTTTCGGGATTCTAAAAAAGGATTGTGGCTTGTTTTCCAACGCCTTCATTTTGTGCTTCATTTCCATATCCTCATTAAACCATGCGTAGACAAGATATTTGGAAATGGTACTTCTCAATGGGACGTAAACTTCCAGCTCCACTTGTTCTCGCACTGCCTCACGGAACAACTCGTCCCGTATTGAATTGTCCGCATCATCGACGAGGTTGGCAAAGTCACGACGTTGGGATATTGACATAAAGTCTTCGTGACATCCGTCAATAATAAGCTCTTGTAGTTGATCTATGAAATCTCGAATCTTTTCTACATCAGTTGTAGCGACGTCTTTGTTCACATTGAACTGGACAGATTGACGTTTCGTTGGTCCAAAGTTGCTTGCTTCCGAGGTCACCTTTTGTCTGGCGGTATCAACAAAATGACCCACAAGCTTTTCAACCGATGGAAGCAGGAATAGTCGGTAGACATAACGTTGGATGGAACGTTTCAGATGCATTCTTGCATTGCTGTCTTGCTCAGACTTCGAATCAGGCGTCCGTTTCCCATATGTTATTTCATTGATTGCCACTTGATTATCCAATGTCAGATTTGCAGTGTCGCCATTAGTAAGTATAGTGTCACATCCAATAAACGTCTGCAAATGAACCGCCACTTCTGCCAAATAGGGATTCAGTCGTCCACGATAAACCGATGCAAACAAATTCCGTAAGAAGTTTTCCAACTGCTGCCGACGTGCTTGCTTGGTACTCTCAGATTCATTTGCCTCACTTGAAATACCCGGAAACCCCAGACTCCAACTAAACGAAGGAAACGGTATATCACCAATAGCCTTGTCAATCCTCATCAATGCATTCCTCAAGTCTTTGAAATCTGAAAAGTATCTAGCCGGAGCATACCACTCCACCCCACTCTCAATATCAAAACACCAAATCGTGAATGCAGTTCGATTCTTATTATCCAAAAACGAGTTGAGTATTCGCACACACACTGCTTTACGAACTCCCACCAGTGGCACATACAAATCACTTGCGTCTCCCATGGCTCGTTCCACCTGCATCTCTGACGAAGGATATGCCACACCACCCTCACCATTATTATTAGTATTGGACACGATACCACCACCACCCTTCATCTCACCCAATATTAAATCTTGCACCTTGGCATCATCTTCATCCAACCCAGCATACAAATCAGCCAACACTGCAGCCTCCCGTGATATCCGTCGATTAGTCCTCCGTGCAGGCGATACAACAATCAAACCACGTGATAATCTCCAATCCTGTATCATGGGTGTCGAAGGAGCATACGATCGTATACTCTTGGCCATTTTATAATCAAAGAATGGAGGGTAGGGATCATCATCCGTCAAAAATGATGCATAGTACGAAGGTTCCACATCACGTGCATCCAATTGTGGCCGCAGTGTAAAGTCAGAGGCACGTAGACGGAATGATAATTTGGATTCCCATTGACGGGTGCGATCGGTGAATATTCGTATTTGTTGTGTGAGGAGTTGTTCGTCCTTGCCGTGTTTGATGATGCTTCGATCGGCGAGGGCTGTGGCGAATGGATGGATGTACGGTCCTTTTGGTTTGGGTTTGGGTCGTTGTTCCAATGGGCTGTGGTAGTGTTGTTGTTGTTGTAGTGGAATGGGTTGTTTTGTTGTTGCCCTGTTACTACTACTACTATTCATTGCCCTCCTCTTTTCTTGCAGCATTGGAACCTTTCGACTTGACTTACTCTGCAACTTTACCAACAGCTCTTGAACAACATGCCCATCCCGCTCACGTTGGATATGAAGTACCAAAGGACTCTTTGCCGAAGATATAGCATCACCCACACTCCGTAATACATCGTCTGGATCTGCAGCAATGTGATCACTACTACTAACACTTGCAGATGACAGGTCGGGAACTTTGATCCCCTTTAAGAATGGCCGGCCGTTTAGTCCCAAGAGACGATCGCCGGGGTGTAATCCTGCTGCGTAGGCTGGACTCTTGGCATCTTCTTCACTCAAGTTGTTGACGTTGCTGCTGTTGTTAAAATCGTATTCATCACCACCATCATTCTCAAACTCCATACGTGAACCATCCAACCGCAACAAAGCCTGAATATACACACACCCATCATATTCCCTCAATGACATTCCCAACCCACATCGTGAATCACGTTGTAGTATTCTACTGAAGCATTCACTTGTCAATAGTGATGATGAGGAGGATAATCGTTCATTCCCGAAAGAGCTGTTGTTGTTAGTTGCTACCTCGTCATGATGTAGTAGAGAAGAAGTGGTAGTTTCAAAGTCCAAATGACTTTGGAGGACTTGCCTTTCCAATTCATCCATGTTCACCCATTCATTGTTGCTATCATTATTGTATTGTTGCTGCGAGGAGAACCGTTTTATCCGTACCATTTTGGGAGGGAGTCGTAAAAAATCTTTAGAGGGTAAATGATGCTGTGATAGTATAAATGGTGGCGTGACTGTAGTGTTGTTATTGTTGTGCAACTGCTGCTGCTGCTGTTGACGATTGAAGTGATAATTATTCCATATTCGTTGTCCCAATGCAGATTTGAATTGTTGTTGTTGCAGTAGTTGAGATGATGGTATTGTGGAGGTGTTGTCATTATTTGTTTGGATTCTTTCATTATTCATACCGGCATTCGCAGAGACTGCCGATGCTGATGCTATTGATGAGTGCTGCTGACTTGAAAAGACATCTCTCAATAAACCTTCATCTGAAGACGACATTGTTGCATGACTGTTATTCCTTTGATTGTAATGTGATGTTTCATTATCCACATATTCGTCACTATCGCTATTAATTTCTCTGCGGCTTCCGGTGACCATAATGGACGGTAGAAAGTGATAATTGCTCTGTTTCTTTGCCTTCATACTGTTACTGTTATTATCTGATGCACCACCGTTGGATATTATAGTAGTATTCGCAGCCGATCTGTAAGCAGCTGCCTCACTGACATTATTGCCACTCAAATGATCAAATGGACTTCCATTGCCGTGAACAATATTACTATTCTCATTCGAGTCGAGCTGTTGCTTTCGGCCGCCGCTGTATAATTCCATCAAGTTGCCTTGATAGGATGGATTAGCGGCGGGGGAGGAGGGGTTCATTGTTGTATGTATTGTGGGCTGCTACTACTACAACAACAACATTCTCATCTCATGGTGAAAAGATTTCGATTTGTGATTTTTACTTATGCTTTTTTAATGTCGGACTCTTGAATCACAAATTGCGAATAACCAGTACAAGATTTCCATTAACATCAGTGATCAACCCAAACATACTTACTCAGGTGGCTAAAATGATTGCAAATACTTTTATTTGATGATGTTATAGTTAATTGATAATGTGAGCACCATGAATGATAATTGTCTTATTTTTTAAGGTATGTAGAAAACACGTGTACCCCTTTGGGTGTACTTGCGTGCACTTTATTTAACTAGGTATGTACTCATGGTAAAAGTTACTCATACGTGAGTGTCACCCTATGTATGAGTAGTGCTAGGTACACCTTTTTTGCCACCTTTCACCCACAACACTTGCACAACACTAAAACCTGCATCGCGGAGTACATCTGTTGATGCTACTGATCATTCTCCTTTGATCGAAGTCATGTCATCTTGATCATATTGCAAACATCAAGTTCATCGCCACATAAAATGTATTGAGTTTGTCCATCTATTCACCAGCATGAGTAAATTTACATGTACATGTGTACTTATTACATAAGTGGTCCGCGTAGTTACACAGTGTGTGACATATGTAATTGGGAGTTTTAGGTAGTTGGGCCCAAACACTTCTTCGACAAGATAAACGCATCCGGCAGCATAATACAGCCAAGTAAAGCGACTTTGCAGTGAATAATTATTGTAGCAACATTAAAGTAGCATCATATAATGGTCCTAAAGTATATTAATAGTGTTATTGTCCTCAATTTCACGCATAGGAAGGGTTACTACTCAAGATAAATGCATTCCCTTCCTCCTCACCACTTCACATCTCTACACACATGTATAATTGTCAGTGTGATGTAAGCCATAGCTGTATGCATCCAGAATGAATCCATGCGCAAAGCGCATGATCTTATTGCTGTTGTGACATAACAACTAGTCTTTGGCATGATACATGCCGAGAGATAGACCATCGTATGTACACAGCCATGATTTCTGTATATACATAAAATCAATATGTAAATGTAGCTTGCACTCTTGAAATGACTTTCCTACACAATAAAACCAGTTGCAATGGCTATAATATCAAATACCGCTGGGTGTGCAATCAGTAGCTGCTGCGTGATGGATATCTCTTGCTCACATGAGAAGTAAAACGATCCCATCTTTTCATGCCATCAAATGATATATCTTGTGTTCAGATGATTGCTAACACCAAACATCACTTCTCTTCCAGTAAATGTGTACCAACAACATCGACATTATGTGAAGATTGGATCCACAGCAGCTCCATCGAAGCGGGCGTCTCTATCGATGCGGTGGATTGACTTTGAACAGGCTGATGGGTCGGCTTCGTTTCACGAAAAGTCGGCCTGCCGATGCGTAGGGTGACGCCCGACAGCGCCTATTTATTATGTAGCGAAACTTTGCCATATTTGTGCAAACAGCATCATCAAGAAGTAGTGGCCACGTTGGGGTGGCGGTTGAAACGACGTAAAAGCTCTCTGAAGCGGTGGTAGTTGGAGCCGAGCGAGCTCATGGTCGGATGTTGGTGGGTTTTGAGGAGCCTTTGATTTGTCACACAGCGTATCGAGTTCCGACGTACGTTAGTCACACAATTTGTCGAAGAATATTGCCACACATGTGGCACAATCACACAAGTTACGTTTGCAAAGCAAGTCATATTTTGGCGAAGATACTGTCCAAATCTCGAACGTAGCAAAAATTAGATGGGCTAGTGCGAGGGACTGCTAGCGAACGGATGTTAGATACTGTTCTTGTGTGATTTTCAACACAAAAAATTTCTAATTTGGTAGTAGTTGCATATCTCTGTCAATATCTGGAGCCTGATAGTCAAACTTGGCCCATATTGTTGCGCGTGTTTGTAATTGCTATCAAGTCGAATAGCAGCGGCAGAGGCGATCTTGCCCTGTAGCGAACGTCGGCAGTACTAAAATAAGAGACGAGTTTGCTCCTTCCAACCGATCTTTTACATGCATGTACTTTGGTAGTAGTTGCATATCTCTGTCCATATCTGGAGCCTGATAGTCAAACTTGGCCCATATTGCGCGTGTTTGTAATTGCTATCAGTCGAATAGCAGCGGCAGAGGCGATCTTGCCCTGTAGCGAACGTCGGCAGTACTAAAATAAGAGACGAGTATGAGTGGTGAGGAAATGTTGCCGCATTGTGGCAATTTGATGATCTCATTTTGCGTGTACTTTCTGCCGCTAAATGTCGCCAAAAAGTACACGTGTTTTCGCTCTCTGCACGCATGCCCCCTAAAACACATGTATGCCCAAGAAAGTGCACGCAAAGTACACGCAAACAGGGTACACGTGTTTCACACTTCTCATTTTTTAATAACGTTTGGTATCAACATATTTAACTTTGGTCCTTTTTGCCCCCGGAGGGGGCCCTTTTAAAGTGGGATGCGTGGGTGCGGGTGAGGGGTTAATGAGGGGTTAACGCCTCTCCAGGAGCACAAAACTTTTCAAGGTTATGAGCCCACAAAAACTCAGTCTCATGAATTGATTGAAAAGAGTCCTTGGTAGATGGTAGAGATAATTGAATTTTAATATCTTCATACTATGGCGCAAGTAGGCTATTGGTTTGCTAGGTCTCAATCGGCTTGTGGGGCTCGAAGTAGCGTAAAGTTAGGGTAAATTACGTACTTTGTGTCTTACCTACGTACCTACATTTGTGGTGAGTGAGTGATGGATGGGTAGGTATCTTATTAGTTGAGGGAGGTTTTCTGACCAGCCCGCCGTTCTCGCCCGTACAATACCAAAATACACACCAAGAGCCGAGAACACACTGTATCTACGTACCAACCGTCTACTTTTTGGCGTGCCAACTGTCCCTCCGGGGGCAACTTCACGCAGTGACCCGATTATTGCCCCCGGAGGGGGCCCTTTTAAAGTGGGATGCGTGTGGGTGCGGGTGAGGGGTTAATGAGGGGTTAACGCTCTCTCCAGGAGCACAAAACTTTTCAAGGTTATGAGCCCACAAAAACTCAGTCTCATGAATTGATTGAAAAGAGTCCTTGGTAGATGGTAGAGATAATTGAATTTTAACATCTTCATACTATGGTGCAAGTAGGCTATTGGTTTGCTAGGTCTCAATCGGCTTGTGGGGCACAAAGTAGCGTAAAGTTAGGGTAAATTACGTACTTTGTGTCTTACCTATGTACCTACATTTGTGATGCATGAGTGATGGATGGGTATCTTATTAGTGGCGGGAGGTTTTCTGACCAGCCCGCCGCGCTCCCGTATTGTATTGTACCCGAGAATAGAACACTGTACGTACCAACCGTCTACTTTTTGGCGTGCCAACTGCCCTCCGGGGGCAACTTCACGCAGTGACCCGATTATTTTAGTGGGAAATTGCATTTGGTAGTGGCAAAAAGACAAAAAATGGTGCCGGCTTGCGTTCGCGGTCAGGCCATTGCATTGCATTGCTCGCTCATTGACATTGATAATACCTGCCCTACTCACTAAGTACTCATTCGGTCCACATTCGACAACTTCTATCCAATAAGTATTATTCGATCACAATCCATACTTATCTTCGCTCCTCCTCACGGCAGGTTGCTTGTCAAGAGGAGGCTGCAAAATATATTGTCATACAAAACATGCACAAAAATAGCAAAAATAATCAGACACTACAACAAACAATAGGCCCATATGCGACGGATTTGGCAGCTACAAAAGATAAATCTCATCTATAATAATTCATACTAAAAGTGGCTTTCATTAATCGGCCCGAGGGGCCCCCAGCGCGTGTGCTGGGGCGACTTGTGGCCTTCTTTATATACACCTCGGATGGGAGCACTTTGGGAGCAACTTGGGCACAGATGATTAACCCTATATGGCACAGGTAAACCCCCATTTTGCCAAAGTAAAAGAGAGGAAGAGATCACTTAGTCACGGCAACAAAAACTGTGCAACGCGTAGAGGCTGTGTAGGACCATATGATTGGGCCTATTTTGCAAACCCATTGGGATGGTTATCAGTGCCAGAAGTGCTCTTGAGCTAGGTAGGAATTGGTACTCCAAATTGGCAAAGTAGGAATTCAGTATTGTCTGTGTCTGATGTGACAGCAACGATGTGGCAGGTATGGTCAGGTGAAGTTGTGGCAGGGCTGTTGTGACGGGTTTTCCGTGTATCCCGGAATATCCGGTTGGCTTGTTTTAAGTAGAATTGGCTAGCTGTGTCTGCCGTGCGCGTCTGCGACATGCGACAATGACGTCACTTGTTGTTGTTGTCGCCAACATCACTCCTGAATAGATGCAGACAGAAAGCAAGGACGGGATGTGTGTATTATTCCATTAGCAATCTGCTCAGGAGTGATGGTGTTGTGGACAGGAGCACAGTAGCCATATTGTTGTGTTGGTGACATTTTTCAACTTAGTTGGAGGAAGAATACATAGCACGGTAGATATTCTGATTAGACATGATTTCAGTTTGGATAGAAGTAGGGAAATAGGATAGGGGAGACATGCTTACCTTTACATTCTGATATGGTCCACCTGAATAAAGTACATATGCTCGAGAGACTGTTAGTGTTGTTAGTGTTAGTGTGCTTGTTGCTTGGAGCGTGGAAAGACTTGCATACCTACCTATGTATGACCCTTGCTACCAAAAAAGCTGATAACATCAGAAAATTCGTCAGAACTGGAACTTTCATAGAAACTTACTCACAGATTCAGATCTCCATCATTCCATGCTTTGCTTGCTCTGAGCGTGGAGAGACTTGTGTACCTACCTATGTATGACCCTTGCTAACAGGAAATCTGGACAGAACAGATTTTCAGTTTCACCTGACAAACTCCATCACTCCATCACGTGACTTCTTCATATCACGTGACAATTCGATGTTGAAGTTGGTGGTAGTGGTGAGTAAATTGCTGGACAGATCACCTTTAAACTCACCTCACTTTTATTTGCTCAACTCTAATCTGGCATTATTCGGAATTCCAACACAGCAAAAATGGATGTCGCTACTCGCTATGGCCGGCGCTACCGCTCATCATCGCTCTCCCGGTCGATACTCCTCGAGACGCATGGCGAATTGTTGCATAAAGCGATGCTCATCAACATCTTGATGGCACCACCTACTCGTGTCTTAGCTGTTATTCGGCGGGTGGTATGAGAGCTCGGGTGCATCAAATAAATAAGTTCCTGCGGCACGAAATTAATTAAGTATCGATGCATCTCACGAGTTTCAAATGATTCTTCCACTCAATTAATCATATAGACGGACGTGGCGAATGATTCGTTATCGTTGGAACCGATCTTATTCGTCGGAGGTGCTCTGCACACGGCATGGATTAACTCTCCGGCGATTGCCGCTGTGATGCACCGGGGATTTTTATGCCATAAATAATAATATCCATGTGCAACTCACCAAGAGCTTCAAACGATTCTTCGACACAACTAATTATTATAGACGGGTGTGGCGAATCATTCGTTATCGTTGGAACCATTCGTTATCGTCGGAGGAGCTCTGCACAGCTCGTCAACTCTCCGGCGATTGCCGCTGTGATGTGCCGCGGATTTTTTTATGTAGTTGACATAAAGAGCCGTAGTCTACGGAAACGATACGTTCAGATGATTGCAGCGTATTCTTGCTGCATACGCCGTTGGACTATGGTTGAATAGACATGTTCGTCTCTACCGAAATCCATTGGTAGGGGGCTGGTACTTAGGGGTGAATCTGCCGCCATGGTTGTGGTGTGTTTGCGTGGCATGGTGACACTTTGCGATTTTTTTGGTTGAAGTTTGATCGTGCGCGTGAATGGAAGTGATTGGGGAGCGCGCTAAAAAGAGGGAGAACCAGGAGACCAGCGGCTAGAGAGAGAGAGAAGCAGGCGCAAGTACATGACGCACACAGCCAAGATAGTCTTACCATGTAACACTAGTCAAAATTGTGTAGAGTAAATTCTCTAAGACTCTCTCCTCCAGCAAAAACACAAGAGAGGATAACTACTTACTACTTATTGCAGAGCAACTTTATGGACACATTACTTTGTAAAATAAACACAACAACAATAACAATAACAACAAACAACAATGCACAAATATACTAAAAGCTGATGGCAGGGGCCCCTCGGGCCCAGTTTCGCAAGCTCGCTCACTCAGCTGTCAGTCACATGCCTCAAATGCCGACCGAAACTTGCTCACTTGTTATCGATAATTATCGTTATGGTGGAGGAATGTAGAATTATTCTGACTAACATGTGATTTATGTTGCTCATAATGAAGTGCAATCTTTGTTGTGTAGGGATGATAGATGACAAATCCCTGCGGCAAAAATAAGCCTATTACATTATTGTCTTTGAATTATCCAGTGGTCGTTGTTGTCGGCGGTGTCAATGCAACGTGATAGCTACTAGAAAGATGCCGTCATGATAGATAGCGCGATGGTAATTGAGATTCGGCGTACAAAAAAAATGAAGTGTTGAGGAAAGCGATATTCAGCGAAGGCGGGCGTCCGAGGCGGTCCCAATTCCCAATTCCCAATAAGCAACGAAAGCTCAATAGCAACACGTGTCGGAAAAGCGACCCGCCATGCCAAAGCGGGTCACAAAAGCGGGTTGGACAAGGGGTTCTAAAAGCTCAATAGCACGGCCTAAAAGGCTATAAAAGTCGCATCGGTCTGTACCCCGGAAATGAGAAATCAACAATCGCGAGAATCGAGAAAAACAACCACCACCATGTAAACAACGTGACAAAGGGGTGCGTCACCACTCGTCTCGACTTTGAGACTAGTGATAGTGTCTGAAGCGACTCCATATTTTGACATAGAATGCCAACCTGGTGTGGCGAGAATGAAGATAACCTGCTAGCTAGATAAATAATAAGACAAGCATACTTAAGCAGCCGCCGCCTGGTCCTAAAGCAGCAGAAGAATCATGGTGACATTAATCCGGACGCTGAAGAGAATCATCACGTCGCCGCCCCCACCCCCACCCCCACCAAATAACAAATCATCGGAGAAAAAAAAGACAGCAAGAGGGACAGCACAAACTGCTCACAATGATTCGGCGGCTCTCGTCTATCGTGAGTCAACTGAGGAAGGAGGAGGCAACGGGGCCGCTGCCGAAAGAAAAAATACATCAAACGTTTCAACTCATGATCGAACTTCAACTACGAAGAGATCGCCTGATGAAGATGATGACAATCTGTCGACTAGTTCACATCGCAAAAGCGCTTTAATTGAAGGGAGAAAAAGAGATTCTTCACTCGAGGGAGATCAGCCCAGGAAAAAGGTGGCTAAACAGAATAATCACAGATATGAATGCTCTGCTGAGGGATGCACAAATAAAGTTGTCGAAGGAGGTGTGTGCTGGAGGCACGGGGCAAAGCATAAACTATGCAGCAGGGAAGGATGTTCAAATTATTCTGTTCAAGCAGGAGTGTGCATAAGGCATGGAGCAAAGGTCAAACTATGCAGCAGTGAAGGATGTACTACTCAAGCCAGACAGGGAGGAGTGTGTATTAGACATGGGGCTAAGGTCAAATTATGCAGCAGCGAAGGATGCACAAATCATGCTAAAAAAGGAGGAGTTTGCATTAGGCATGGTGCAACAAGACCAACTTACCTATGCAGTAGCGAAGGATGTATTAATTTTGCTCAGATAGGAGGAGTGTGCAAGAGGCATGGGGCAAAGATATAACACACTGATGAAATCACATTGATGTTTCCAAAGGGACAATGCAATTCCTTATCTGGTCCCTGAGGTTTCGTAATTTGAACAGCTGTCATTTCAAATCCCCTCGTTTGTAACTCCCACCAACAATACCAATGGAGCGAATCGATCAACCTCCCCAGGACCACGACGTGCCAATGCTGCCTCCTTGGCCTCTTCCTTTGCCGCTGCCGCATCCTTCGATTGCATCGTCTCACTCAACAATTGTTGAAGTTTCGATCCTGCCGGTGCAGCTGCGCCCTGAGCTGCCAACACATGCGACAATACTACGTTGATGCAATGATGGTTCACATCATATTATCTGATGCACCGCCGTTGGATATCATAGTATTGCCCGCAGCCGATCTGTAAGCAGCTGCCTCACTGACATTATTGCCACTCAAATGATCAAATGAACTTCCATTGCCGTGAACGATAATAGTCGGGGGAGGAGGGGTTCATTATTGTATTTATTGTGGGCCGCTACTTACTACAACAACAACAACATTCTCATCTCATGGTATATAGGTGAAAAGATTTCGATTTGTGATTTTTTTATGTCGGACACACAACTGAGTCACAAACGATTACAGTACAATACTTGCATTAACAATTTGAATAACAGAACAAGATTTCCATTAATATCAGTAATCAACCCAAACATACTTACTCATGTGACTAAAATAATTGCAAATACTTTTATTTGATGATGTTACAGTTAATTGATAATGTGAGCACCATGAATGATAATTGTCATATCTTGTAATGACATTTGGTATCAAAATATTAAACTTTGGTCCTTTTTGGATGGAAATGTCCAATCTTGTAGGCGGTGGTGGCGGTAAAAGACAAAAAATGGTGCCGGGTGCCGGCCTGCATTCTGCGGTCAGTTGAGGGGCAGCATTGCTCATGATCATAGTGTCTCCTGATCATACATTAATACCTGCCCTAGTCCACATTCCTGACAACGTCTATCCAATAAGTATTATTGATCACAATCCATACTTATCTTCGCTCCTCACAGCTAGCAGGCTGCTTGTCAAGAGGAGGCTGCAAAATTATCATCATGGTGACATTAATCCGGACGCTGAAGAGAATCACCACGTCCACGTCCCCACCACCACCACCACTAACTAACGAATCTTCAAAGTCAAAGACTGCAACGGCAGCAACAGGAACTGATCAGAATATTTTGGTTAGTCAAATTCATCATGATTGTCGACAGAAAGAGATAGAGACCACTGCCAATGATGCTATCGAGATGAGCAAGAAAGTGAGAGCACCATCTGATAACACAACTTCAGCACAAAATACCCCCAATGAAAAATCCGCAGCAGTGAATCCAAATGAGAAAAAAAAACAATCGGATCAAAAGCGAAAGGCTTCTGCGCACGAAGAGCTGCCTACAAAGAAAGCTGCTGTAAATAAATACAAAAAGATAATATGTTCCGCTAATGGATGTACAGACGTGGTTGTCCAAGGAGGAGTGTGTATGAGGCATGGGGCAAAGGTCAAACGCAAACGATGCAGCAGGGAAGGATGTACAAACGTGGTTGTCCAAGGAGGAGTGTGTACGATGCATGGGGCAAAATTCAAGCGATGTAGTGGCGAAGGATGCACAGCCTGTGCTCAGAACGGTGGAGTGTGCATCAGGCATGGTACAAATTTACCGCAGGCATGCTTGGCAGCAGCAGATAATCCGACGCAATCAAACACTGAAGTGTTAGAGGCATCAAACGCTTCTGAAGTGTTGGATCTTTTCCCCGACAGTGTGGCTCCTACTCATCCTACATTGACATTGAGTAGTACTATGGCATATGATCCTTCTCCACTCGGCGGCATCTTCATTGGTCAGCGAAATTTTGATCGGTTGGATCAGCAGCAGCAGGAACATCAAAGCATGCAGCAGCAGGAACAGCGCAGCATTCCTCAACGTGATTATCAACTGAAAGAAGATATGCCACTGCCACACTTCGGCTCGAGTCAACTGCATTGCGGTATTAGTACCAACAATGTCGTCGGAAGAAACATTTTTGGTCAAAACATCATTCGTGCCCACCGTTATCCTACTAGGCTTTCTATTCCTACCGATGAAAAATTTCTTGACCCAGTCCACAACTTCCTTCGTTTTACGTGTATCGAAGTCTTCGTATCCGGTAGTGAATACACCTCGAGAGGACGTGGACGAGGACGTGGATCCAAATCCAACGTAGGCTTACGCTGTGTGCATTGTAAGCATGTTCCCAAGCAAGAGCGAGCCAATCAGGCTGTCTCATACCCATCAAAAACAGCTCATATTTATGAGTCTGTGAGGAACTTCCAAAGAATTCATTTGGAGGCATGTGAACACATTCCCAATAAGATCAAACAGAAGTATAGGAAGTTGATGTCGCAAAAGTATAGGAAAATACTTCTGAAATACGTCAAGGTCTACGTGGCTGAAGCAGCTTGTGAGATTGGCATAGTACAAACACCCAACGGTCTCTTTTTTGGTGCACCTCCCAATACAAGTGGAAAGCCCTCGGAGAAACTCCAAGCAATCATGAGTCTTGCACAAAATCCTACCGCATTCAAACATCTTGAAGACGTTATCTTTCCCAAGGTTGATGACCGTCTCACGAATTCAAAGTTCTCTCATATTGCCTCTGAAAAGACTCATCGAGTGATTGCCAATTGTCGAAAGGGTGAGGCAGCCTTTGTATATCCGTCAGACTTCCCAACACTGAGCGACTTTTGCTTTGTTTTGTATCATCAATTCGTT